>WBNO01009686.1:473876-662943 GCA_013400575.1 Peucedramus taeniatus
CAGGGACTCCCCGGCCGGGGCCGCCACCCCGGGGCTGGGTGCGCACCGCCCGCGGCGCCGCCGCCATCTTAGGTGTGGGCGGGAGGTCAGGCGGATGCCGGCGGCGCCGCCATCTTGGAGTGAGGAGCGCGGCGCCCGCCATGTTTGTGCAGGGCAGGGCGTCACCTGTCACTGTCAGTGCCCGGTGTCACCGAGAGCGGCCGCGCTCAGCAGCGACATCAAAGAGCTCCTCATTGCACCCCCTGCCATGGCAGGGACACCTTCCACTGTCCCAGGGTGCTCCAAGCCCCGTCCAACCCGGCCTTGGACACCTCCAGGGATGGGGCAGCTGCAGCTTCTCTGGGCAGCCTGTGCCAGGCCTCAGCACCCTCACAGCAAAGAATTTCTTCCATACATGCAACCTAAGTTGTCCAAGGACAAGCATCAAAAAGTCTGTGTACTACAGATCTGGTTTATACACGACTTCGTTTTGGGGATGGGTGCTGGTTTTGCACACTGACAGATTACAGCATGCAAATGAGAATATAGTTTAAAATGTAATATCAAAATATAGTGACATTAAAATAACTATATGTAGGTTCACCACTAGAAAAATCAAGTTTAAAAGGAAACATGCAGAGACATTTCCTCAAGTTTTCTCTTAGTAGAGGGCTGTCCTCTACTCGCTCCAAGGCTCCTTCTCAGACCCATGACTGTAATTTGGATGATACTTTAACCAAACCAAGTATTTCCCAACAATTTTATTAAATAAACTTTTTTTCTTCACAGTCACAGACACCTTGCTTCTATGTGTGAAAATGGCCTTGTTTACATATGGTGAAAACATTGTAAAAATGTAATGACTGGGTTATAATTTCCCCTTTTGGTTACTGTTTGCAACTTCTGTGAGCCCATCTGATACTGAGCATTATTTTCCTCTCCGTTTTTCTAGTCATAATGTTGTTTTCATCATCTTAAGGTTCAGGATTAACAGGCACTTCTGTCCGGACGCGAAAGAGCTGGCTCCAGCAGCAGATTGCTGTTCCATGAATAGTTTGGGAAAGACTGAGTCTATGGCCTTAATTTAATTTCAGGCACACCCTTGCAGTGCATTAGGGTAGATGCACATGGACTGCAGTGATATGAGCAGAATTTCTAAAATCTGACTTTAATCGCTTTGCCTGACAAACATCGTTTGCTGAAACCACGGGAGGTTCCTCAAGGGCCGGTGCTGGGATGGTTCAGCTGCTCAGCAGGATTCGTGGCTGTTTATTCAACCTCTTTGAGGAAAAAATGCCTGACCATTATGCAGAGATTGCAGGCATTAGTTACCAAGAAGAATAAATTACTGAAGAAAGTCAGGGTTGTCTATAAATAAGTGGATTTAACCACCTGTGAGGAAATTCTCCCCTTGGTGGCTGGATGATGTAAAGAGAGTCTCAAAAAATAAAGAGGATGACAGTGTCACAGAATCACAGATGGTTTGTGTTGGAAGAGACCTTGAAGATCACCCAGTTCCAACCCTTGCCATGGAAGGAACACCTTCAACTAGACCAGGTTGCTCCAGTTTTTTAAATCCCTCAAGCCATAAGCTCAAGTCCCTGTAGAGCCAAATTAACTCCTTTATCACACTGATTTTGCCGTAGCTTATGCCATGACCTAACTTTTGGATGAAATTTGAAACCTACGATTCAAATAATTGGAAAACCTTCACCACAACAGTAAATATTCAAGACTTTTGAAATGGGAAGGAAAGGGGAGAGTTCTCTCAGTAGCATTTGCTCGCACACAGTGGTGAGATTCGTGCCCAGATTTGCTGCCACATCCACCAAATGGGTCCCTGCAGCTCAGTCCTGATGTATCCAACACTTTTCACCTGAAAGAGGTTTCAGTCTGAATGACACTTGAAGTACTTTAAGTCATCAGGGTACCTTTTGCTAATCATCACCAGCATCTAATGGATTCATTTCTGGAAGCACTTTAACTCTTCTGGGTTCCTTGGAGGAGAGGATTCCTCTGGCCACTCCAGCTGCCATCATTAGGGAGCTTTAGCTGACGCCTGCCAATGGCTCCGTGCTCTACCCCGGCTCCCCCCAGCATCAATCTCCAGGATCACAAACCCCTTAACAACCTCTTCACTGTGACACTAAACCCCAGGTGGGAACATATTGCTCTCCTCTGAGATTAGATTTCTTAGCCTGTTTTTATTCTGCCAATCTCACTGTGAATGTCACATAATAAGTGCTTGACTGTGACTCAGGTCACAGGAAAAACTGAGCATGGTTGAACTGGTGTAGAGAAATCCATGTGCTTGCTTTTGCTCAGTCATAAACAGCCACAGAATCACAGAGTTCACAGAATCACCAGGTTGGAAGAGCCCTTCAAGATCATCAAGTCCAACCCATGCCCCAGCACCTCAACTAAACCCTGGCACCCAGTGCCACATCCAGGCTTTGTTAAACACACCCAGGGATGGTGACTCCACCACCTCCATGGGCAGCCATTCCAGAACTTTATCACTCTTTCTGTAAAAAAACTTCTTCCTAATATCCAACCTGTATTTCCCTTGGTGCAGCTTGAGGCTGTGTCCTCTGGTTCTGTCAGTGCTGCCTGGAGAAGGAGCCCAGCCCCAGCTGAGCACAGGCACCTTTCAGGGAGTTGTAGAGTGATGAGGGCACCCTGAGGTCTGTGGTTTGTTTGGCCTTTCAGTGCCCCACACCCAGTGAAACACAGCAAAGGGGAACATCTTCCGTTTTGTCAGGTGTACTCAAAAGGCCGTGTGCCTCACAAGAGGTGGAATTTCTAATGATAATTTAGCTCACAGCTGAACTGAACCTGAAAGCAAGTGGGATCCCCAGGAAGCAGCTCTCCAGCTCAGTCACACGGCTCATCCTGGCACAGCAGATGTGCCGTTTGTGATACGCTCCCAGTGTTAGCAAATCAAGGTCCCATTGAGCGAAGAAGTGAAAGGACTGCAGAGCTGAGAAGGAACTCCTTGTGAAAATGCCTTGCCAGCAACCCTCTCTTTTTTAAAATCAAAGCTCTGCCAGCTCTCAGGCACCTGCTGGTTGCAGCTGTCACGGTGTCATCCGGAGGGAAAGGTGAGCCCTCGGTGACTCAACACCCGAACGTCAAACCCTGACACTGCTCACGCTGCAGAAACATCAGATTGCTGCATCTATTTCACACTGTTGGTGGGGAAACAGAATCCAACTCTCATTTAAGTCATCTTCTGCCTTAGAAGAAAAGGAGCAGAAAGAGGATAAGAATCTCTTTTCTAAAGGCAAAATTATCAGCTATTTCTTATGTCTCAAAAATTGCAACTGATGTTTTCTTGAATGTCAAAAGACCTATTAGGATGTTCAGATCTCCAGTTTTACAGTAAATATTGTTGCTGTATCTTGTCCACCCAATAGCATATTAACACAGTTTAGTAAATCAAATTTAAAGTCAAAATTAACCTTATACTTGCAGTACAGGGATTTTAGGAAGGGTGAAATGGGATATATTAAAATTCAAAGGGATCATTTATGGGGTTGTTAGTCACTCAGATGTTCCTCCAGATTCCTTTAAGTCTGGTGTATCATAGAAGACACAGGACTTGCTCACATTCAATGGTAATAAAAGCAGCCAACAGACCTGAAAAGCTGCATCAACATTTTATCCTAAACAATTGCTCCAGGAAGGCTGAGCTAAAAACCCCAGGCAAGCTGTCAGTAGCTAATATTAGCCTACACATACAGAAAAATTTTTAATTCCAGAGCAATTTTCAAAGACTGCAGAAAATGTTCTCTAGACTGCAGAGAAAACCCAACAGTTCATTTTTGTGCTGATGCAGCTGCAACTGCTGTTTGCTAGATCCTATCTCAGCTTGGTCATTGCAATATCAAAGTATGATTTTATAAACCTTTTAACTCTTGTGTAAAGCACATTATACATGCTAATGGCTTCATTTGACTAAGCTGGCTTCGTCATTTTGCTGCAGCTGGGTGAAGGTACTATATATTGATATACCCTCATATGTTAAGCAACCCTTTAATGGAATACGTTGCCTTGGAGTCTTTGGTTTTTATGAAAAAAATCCTTATCACTGCCCAGAGAACTATTTTGTGTGCAGTAATTATGTAATATTAATGAACAGTATTACATACAACTATTTTCTAGCCCTATTCTTTGTATGGCATGTACTTTAGAATGACCTGACACTGCAAAAATGCCTCTAGCTTCCATGGCTCATGTAAAATACAATAAATACATAAATAATTGAGAAGAGGAAATAGGTAGTGTTGCAAAGGCTGTGGTGTTCTTACCACTGCACTTCAAAATCCGTCAATGTGACCTTTGCAAATGCTCTTTCCTTCTTTCATTTAAGGGTAACGCTTCCTTGAGCTGGACAAAAAAAAATTCCACACAGGCACAGGGTTTCAAATTTGAAAACTCACTTTGTAATCTTATTTCTGAAATTGTAGAAGGAAAGAAGCACCCACGGGATGAGCCAGGAGAGCGTGTCCAGGGACACCACCAGAGGCACCTGGGGAGCAATGGCCATACAGTGAATTCCATGGGAAAGAAGCTGTTTATCCCATGGAGATTAAGCTTCTCAATCTCTTGGGCTTTGGAAGTTTTTTCCCCCCACTTCTCAAATAAATAACTGCTTATTTAATTCCTCTTAATAAAGGAGGAATGCGGGGCTGTGTCAGGGGCCGATTAGTCAGGGCTTGCAAAGTACGCTGGTGCTGAGTATAATTTTTACTGCAACTTGGTGACACCTTCATTTCTCAAAGTAAGATTTCATAGCCTGCTCATTTACAAAGTGGGCTAGTGCCTTTGGGTATTTGGGAAGGGCAAAAAGACAAATTGAAAAGCATCAAATCATTTAATTTCAAAGTGCATTAAGCGCACGCCTTCCAATTTTCTGACTAAAATGTTCGTTGGCTTTTTCCAAAGAGGTTTATATTCAGGGCACAGAAATAGTTTGTGGATTTTAGATTCCTGAAATACTTAACAATGTTATTCAGGGGGAAATAACACAGGCTTCTTGTCCTAAAAAACCCAGATTCACGTGCAAAGTGTTAATGAACCCAAGTGACAGCTTAAGAATAAAAATAGTGTAACCCTCCCTTCCCCCCAAATGGTAGCTAATCAAACCTTTTCTAGAACAGAATTTATGACTAGTCTGGGATATAACAATTAAAAAAAAGCAAAAAGAACAATATTAGAAGTCCAATTCAGAGAGACCAAAATGAGGTTGGCTTTGTTTTCCACCTGGGAGCCAGAGTACCTCCAGTCCCTGGATCTCCTGGCTCCTTTTTGGAGCATTGCTTGCTGGAATCTGTAGTCTCCAGGCTGCATCTCCATTATTAAACAGGAGAGCAGTGGTAATCTGCTCCATTTTAGGCAAATTAAGTGCAGCTCTTTGGCTCCTGGCACATTCCCAACGCGGCCCTGAGATGAGCATAATTCCACAAAATCCATAGATTCAGAGCCCATGGCAGCCACTGTTCTCCCTTCCCGTGCCTTGCAGGTAATGGGAAGTCCTTAGATGGGCTCCTTGAAGGAGACAAAGTTATTCTGGATGAGTTTAATGAATATTGGGTTTCTGTGTGCTGAGGGAAGCAGTTCAGGAGAGACTTCCAGTTTTCCCTTGGAGTTCCTTACCTGATGGGTTTCATGTCACATTTCTGCTGGCGAGGGAAGGGGGGGATGTTGCATATTCAGTGTTCCCCTCCTCGTGCCTTGCAGGGGGAACGGGGTGTGTTTCCTCAGAATAGAATGAACTCATGCTTTCCAATTTTTCCCCATGTTAGGAAATAGGTCCTGTCTCATTACTGGTGACAGCACATATTGGTAGGTCATAGAGCAAAGGGAGAGCCTTGCGTAGAACAGCTGGGGCCCAGAGCCAGAAATCTCATTAAAGTAAGCTGCTGCTATTTCCAGCCTGTAATAGAGCTTTGGAGCTTGATTATATTCAGTGAAAGCAGGTCATTACAAACACACTGCTTTTTGCATATTATCTAAATTGAAATAATAATATGTTCTCTCCTTTCATGTGCTATATTGATAAATCCCAACTTATGAATGAAACATGTTGATTAGTTAGTTAAAAATAATTAGTTCCGTATTATGCCTCCAAGTTTAAGGCTTGATTAGTGCAAACAAATAACTTTTCTTGATAATAAGTCATTTACAGAGTATTCTCTTAAGTGGAGCACACAGGCATAAAAATAATCTGCAGCAGTAAATTGTGTTATTTGTTCTCTCTTTTCTCTTTGACTTCAAATGTAACAGTACTTTTAGAACTTGAGAGACACAATATCTATATGCAGATTCTGATCTCAACAGCAACTGCTGCAGTTCTACTCTGGCATTATTTGATGGAGGTGGCAGAGCACCAGATAAGAATATGACCCATAAATGTTCTTTGATTCAGCTTTTCTGGCCACGTAGCCCCAAAAGAAGAACAATTATTTTTTCCAGTGACTGAGAATATCGCTCTGCTATTAACTTGCATTTAAATATTCTGATATTTGCATCAGAAGTGAGCTAATGAGTGGGTTTCCTGAGCAGTGGAAGTTCTTTTGAAGGAAAACAAAACCCTGCATGAACGTTTTTTTCTAGTCATCAGTTCACTGAAGCCAGCACTATTCAACAATGTTCATAAAGCTTAAACTCCTTCCTGAATATGAACATTTTCCTGAAGCAAGGCTTAGGGCCATCATAAAGTCATTTTTTTTAGCTCCCTGTGGGGTTTTTCTCACATAGGCCAAAGATGGGTCCAAAACTGTGCACAGGAGACATCCCTTAAAGAAAGGCTCTGCCTTGATAGGATTATGGGATAAGTACTGCAATAAAATTAGATAACATCCTGATAAAAAAACTCAACTCTGTTGATACTGCTGTCTGTGCTGCTGCTTCCACCTACAGAGCCCCTCTGATGGAAAGTTATGGCTCTCAATTATCACTGTGAAAATCCAGCCCTATTTTGGGAGTGCTCATAACTGGGAGCAGTCATCGAGGTGTGGGAGTTTGACGGCGTTGTTGGAGAATAACAACCTTCGTGTCGAGGAGCTGAGGCACATAGTGCACCTCTGTAGAGCACTTCTGCAAAACTCTTCCCTTCCTGGTTCACAGGAAAACTTGCAAAGCCTGGGAAGAGGAGCAGACCTGTGCTTCCAGACTGCCAGGAAGGGAATTAATCCAATGGCAGCAGTTGTGGTCTCAGCAGATGACAAGACCGCCAGTTTTCCGACTCCACGTAATCACCAGATAGCCGTGAGGTGGAAAAGGCTAAATCTCTGCTCTTTTGTGAAAGAACCGAGGTGACTTACTGGTTAAAAACTGCTCAATCCTCCCCAGTCCTCTCAGAGGGCACTTACTGAGAAATGGTAATGGTTTACAGTCTCAGAGTGCTTTTAGAGCACTCAGTGTCAGAAAAAATGGCATTAACCCACTCCCCTCCCCATATTCTGGACCTGTTTCTCAATGCTGATCAGGAGTAATTTCACTGAAGTGAAGAGAGTTATACAAGACCTGTGTGAAAGTGGAATCAAATCCATGTATCATACATTTAAGATTCCTGGCAAAATATGCTCTATTTACTTGAGGAAATTAAAACATTTCAGAGTCTGGATGATTTAAGGGCTATGTTCTTACTTCCTAGAAATTAGAACAGTACCTCATGTAATCAATAAATGTATAAAACTGTCTGAAATGCAAGCATTGCAGAGGTCAGGAGTGGAAAAAACACAGCTGAAATCACTTTACATGACATACTGGAAAAGTAACATTATTTTTACCAACAGCACAAGGAAGCCATTGCAAAAGACAAGAAACTGATTGAATGGTATGGCAAAGAGCATTTGTTTGATAAAATCAATTTTGCCACTTCCATGCCAACTAAAACACAAAATTAGACTGTTCAGGGAAGCACTTTGGTTCCAACCTCCTTTGAACTTTAAGAAATTTGGGGAAAAAAGCCCTTGGGTTGGGCCCATCTGTGTGGGACACACCATGCTGCATTCACAGCACACCAGCAGAGTTATTTTCACATCAGATCACAAGCACCAGGCAGAGTGGGCTGTATTCTCTCCTCTGTGGCCTGGAATAGAAATTACTCAGTTCCACATGAAGCCTTTCCAGTGTCTTCCACAAGAAGTGCCTCCATTAAGACCAAGAGAAATGCTGATTCTGCAGAGATGCTGCAAATCCTCCAGGAGAGCTCTAGGACAGAAATGGGCTCTTAAACGTGTGGAGAGTCACTCAGCTCCCGCCCTCAAACCTGAAAGAGCTGCTTGAGGATGTTTTGTGGAAGCACAGAATATCCTGAGCTGGAAGGGATTCACAAGGATCATCCCAGGGATCTCCTGTCCCAGCCCAGACCCCCAGCAATCCCACCCTGGGCATCCCCGGAGCGGTGTCCAAACCCTCCTGGAGCTCTGGCAGCCTCGGGGCTGTGCCCATTCCTGGGGAGCCTGGGCAGTGCCCAGCACCCTCTGGGGGAAGAACCTTTCCCAAAATCCACCCCAACCCTCCCCTGGCACAGCCCCAGCCTTTCCCTGGCTCCTGTCCCTGTCACAGGAACAGAGATCAGAGCTGCCCCTGTTCTGCCCCTCGGGAAGAAGTTGCAGGTTTGATGAAACTTGGAGGTAAATAAGAAATTGAAGGAAATATCCTGGACTTTGAAAGCACAAATTAGCAGCTCATAGTTTTCTGACTTGTACAGATCACTGTATCAGCTCCTGGGCTGCTGCAGGAGTAGGAGTTTGCTGGAAAGAGGAACAAACGCTCCTCTGTGCTGCCCCTTCCCCCTGGGTTACAATACACCAAGGCTTGTGATGTTTGGCCAAAGAATGGTGAAACCCAGGAGTGACTCTGGACAATGCTTGCTGGTGATCCTGAGGCACTGGCTCATGCTAAAGTCAGACCTGCAGTCAGATGTGGGGCGTGCAATGGGACTTTGCCATCAGTGCTTTATGCCTGAATTTTGCATCACAGATGCTCCTGAAGGTGTTAAAAGACATTTCAGTGAACGTCCAGTGAGGGGAATTGACCCCTGCAGAGCCAGCCCCAGTTTTGATTGGCTTGGCTCTTTTGGCTTGTCACATCTTCCCAGTCTCCAAACCTTTGCATTGTAACGTGGTGTGCCGTAAATATCGGTAATGGAAGGGATTACATCAGCCACCCTCGTGCTGCCAACCTCAATATTAAACTCTGCAGCAGCAAGGAGCCCTGCCCAGAGGACTATGACAACTATTCAGCTCCATTTATATTAGAATACAAAGTACAGAATAAACCCACAGCGTTTCTGGCAACTGATACTACGTGTCAGATAAGAATGGCACAGGGGAGAACAATGCCAGGGCACTGAAGTTCCTTCTTAGATTAAGAGCTGAGGATACTCGATATGTGCCCTTCCAGAATGTGCTGTAGGTCAGGCATTTTTTATTTGGATTTTTTTAAATGGTAAACCACCACTACCTAAGTAAAAGCACAATGTAGTTTCTTATTTCTGCACCCACTGACTCTGTTCAGGGTGTTTTGGCTGCAACAAGGGAGAGAGAGGGATCTGGTTGGATTTTAATGTATTTTTACCTCATTTCAGATACTCAAAAGACACTGGTTTAAATGCTTTAAAATATGTTCAACATTTCCTGGCAGTTTCTCTTTACTCATTCAGCTGCACATTGACTGTACTGCCCTCACTGTAATTTCAAGTTAGCTTGAGGTTGTTTGGGCCAAATAAAATCCCATTCTTATGAGATAAGCCAACATTAATTTCCAGGGAGTTTGACCAGAACTATTATCCCCATGTTAGACTGTTGATCAGAACTTATTCTTTTCCAACCCTCATCGTGAATATTCTTGGGAGAGACTGCTCAAAGATTTAGGTAGCAAGTGTGAAATAATTAGACTCAGTGGAACACAGGGTTCTAAAGAGAGGAAGGCATGATTCAGCATTTCATCTTTTCAGTTTTAATGATTTGTTGTTTGTTTTTTGCAGATCTTCAAGGGAAAAACTGGACTGACTTCTCTGCGTGGGACTTAGAGATCCTGGAACTGGAAAGATAAAGGAGTTGGCAAGAACTTGTTTTATCCACCATGCTGCTCTCTGACTGCTGCTGGCCCCACAGAGATGGCTTCATTCCATCAGTATTTATTGCATATAATTTGCAAACAGCTCGTTGAGATGCTCTGAAAGATGCAATAAAAACCCAGAAAATAGGAATGCTCAAAAAATGGCGTTGTCTGCTGTAGGAATATGGAACCAGATCCCCAGGTCCTGTGCCTTTATTTCAGTGAAGGAGCTGGGCTATTGTTTCTATTTAAAATTGGTTGCCATGGTGGTTTCATCCGGGCTTTTGCCCTGATGAAAATTGTTTGTATCAGTGACGCAGCAGCGCTGGCAACCCAATGTTTGCATCTACCTCCAACAGAGCAGCAAGTGTGCAGCTGGAACCTGGCACTTCACCTGTGCACCCCAGACAGGTTCCTTAAACACCCAGGGACCCCTGGCAGTCACACCTGAGGGGAAGTGGGAGAGCAGCCACCATGCAGGTGGTTTGAGTGCCTGCAGCTCCTGAGGCTGCAGAGACCTCAGACAAAATGGAAGTGCTGCAGTGAAAGCCCACGGCCAGGGGGATCTTTCCCCAAGTGTGACCCTGGTGTGCTGTTTGGATTTTGCAGCACCACCTGGAATTTCTGGGAAGTTTCAGCTCTCATGTTTTGAAAGTGATGGGAAGCCCTCCCTGACATTCAGATCTGCTGACACAAGAGGCTCTCCCATTTTCTAATGAGCCTCAGTCATTAGCCTCCTTATGTCACAGGCAGCCAGTGATCCCATGAATTAGGTGAATGGCAGCCACCAGGACACTCAGAAATGTCTATGAACAATACAGGTTAAAAAAGGAACTCTTCATATGCATTTATTTCAGGTGACAGTTCAGCTTCTGGCCCAAATTCGAGGGTCCTCCAAAACTTCACTCTGATTCCCACTTGGTGCTGATTCTGTAGGGCACATTCACAGGGACAAACCCAAGACAGTCTGAGATCTCAAAGAGACTTTTAGGCTTAAAGCTTTCTTTTTAATGAAAAAAGGCCTTTTGGAATTGTAAACCTCCTGCAAGGGACAGAGAGGGTTAATGCTCCTCCCTGCATTGTCTGTCAGCACTATACCATGCACAAAACAGCAGCAGATTTCTTAGCTGCAGCAGTGCTGCCTAAATTGATTCAGATCTGGAACGAGAGTACCAGTCCCTTCTCTTCACCTTTATTGGGAAATCCTCTTTTCCAGCAGATGTGGTGAGTGGGGGAGGAGGAACCCAAGAGCAGCTGTGAACAATGAACAAGGACCAAACGTTCTGAGCAGGAAGGAGAAGCTGGCAGTGCCAAGGGCACCATGGCAGCTCGTGCTGTGCAGAGCAGAGTGCCCGGGGTGCCAGCTCTGTACTCCTTCCTGGTCTGCAAATGAAACAGCCTGGCAGTCTGTCTTTCCAGCACAGAGATTGTATTTCAGCTGATGTGCCTGCAGTGCCCACTCTGCTGAGCTGGAAGGGAAAGATCTGCTGAGTAAGAAATTATTAAAGGCCAGCAAGAGCCTCGTTGGCTTTTGGTGCTGTCGGTGCAAACTTCATCGATAATGGAGCAGCTTTTCCAGGAACACAATCAGGAGAGAGCAGGCTGTGTTAGCACCTCGCTGCTCCACTCAGCTGTTCCAGGAAGGGAGCTCTCCACAGAGGCAATGCTGTGCTGTTCCTTTATTCCAGAGGCTCAGGATGTCAGAGCTGAGGCAGTGTGTGATGCATCGCCTCCCCCCACATGCTTGCAGGCTTAAAAGCATCACAGGCTCAGAATTGGGACAATTTTAGAAGGGATTGGCCTGTCTGCAGCAGCCTGGAGCCCAGGGGGTTCTTTGGAGGGAGAGCTGAGGGTCTTGCACCATCCTGTGAACCTGCAGTGCTGACTTTTCCATTGGAAAGAGGAGAGCTGCAGGAGGGAGCTGCACACCATCACTATCACCAGGATTTGGCAAAAGTCACATCAGAGCACCTGGATACTTGAACCAGGAGCTTTGTATAGAACTGAGACACAGAAAGCTCCCTGTTAAAAGCTGGCACCCAAAGGATGGGAGAAGCCAGGTGACTTTGTGTTTGTACCCCTGCTGCAGAAGACATCTTTCTCTTAAATCCTTTAAATCATTACACCACTCTAAAAAAGGCCAACATGTAATAAATGCAGGAAAATATCAGCACACGAGAGGAAAATATCAGAGGTTGCACTTGGTTAGGCCTCTCCTAAGATGTACAATCTGAATGATAGAAGCTGAGAGCTGTGCTCTCCTGGCAGCAGTTTTTGTGGGACAGAATTTCATCCCTTGCCATGGATCTTGTGGGTTATTCTGAAGGCATAAAGGGGGTAGGATCTGTGCCCTGCAAGGCTCTGCTGACCTGGCACACTTTGGGTAAGGCCCTGGCCCCTTCTCAAGCTCAGCCTTATCATTAGACTGAAATCAGGAGAGGCAAGAGAGATTTCTGCAGTAAATATTGTATCAGGCAGTCTGGGCTGCTTCAAATGAGAGCAGCTCATAAGGAGCTACTAAATATAAAATCATCCTCAGGGCAGCTCCAGTTTAAGCCAGGGCATGTCAGCCCTCAGAGAAGCACAGAATCTCTGGGATGTAAATAAGAGAAAGGCAGGGTGAGGGGGAAAATGAGAAGCTTACAATTGAAATTCTGAAAAATAAGTGGAAGGTGTGCCATGCAAAGGGAGAGGACCAAAAAAACCCAACCATGAAATGTCCCATATCTCAGTTTGGAATTTCAAGTGTCCCCTGCCACAGCTTCATGCATTGCTGCTTTACACAAATCATCCTACACACCGTGGTTGCTTCTGTACTTTGGAGGACCTTCCAGCTCATTCCAACCCTTCTCTCCCCTCTGCTTTCTCCAGACAATTCCTTCCCCTGTGGGTTTGTACACAACCCACAGCATATTGATGTCCCAAAAGCCTCTAGCAAAAAGCAGAAATGCAGTAATTGAATGTTTGAGCAGCAGAACTGAGTTTCCCATTGCTGCAGAATAAGCTCCACCTCCTAAAAAGGCAGAAGATGTTCTCTGTGGTTTTCCTGTTCTGTGGATAGGAGATCTGGACCCAGTTTTACACTTGCTGTGGGTGAAACGTGGTCTGATGGAGGTGCAAGAGAAGCAGATCCAAAACCCTCTCAAGACAGACAGGGAATCTGCTGGGGTCAAGTTCCTGCTGGATGTTACTGAACTAGTTCAGTGATCCAAAACTAGATCTGAACTTTGCTGCTCTGGCCTATATCTGAGGGAGATAAAAGCTGCTATCTATATCCTTGGGGCCATTTCTGAGCTGTATTGTGTTTCCAGGTTATGCTACCAACAGCTGACTCTGCTGACTTCCTGCATTTGATTCATTCCTCACTTTTATCCACCTTTTCAGAATACAGCTAATTCCAAAACATAGGGAAATCAACAATTATCAGTAAATTTAATGAGGTGGCAGCAGGACACCCTGACTGGCAGTTAATCCTACAAGCCAGACCATGCTGACAGGTTTGCAAATACCTTTGCTAAGCTTCAGTGTCAACACAATTTTATATTTTGGAGGCAGGTCCTCTCTTGAAGGGCACTTGCATCATCCTTGGGGTTGGTGTCTTGGTGCTTTTTGAACACTCTCTATTCCAAAGGCATGTCTCTGAGATGTTTTCCAAGTTCTCATAATACCTGGGCCAAGGGCACTGCATGTAATTAATTTTCATTCTGACAATAATCTTTTAATCACAGCATTAAAAGCATCAGCTTAAAAGAAAGGAAAAAAAAAAAAGAAAAAACCCAAACATATTCTACAGAACAACATTAGTAAGGAAAAGTAGCCACATCCCAATCTGTTACAGGCCAGCCCAATTTGACCTGTGGTTTTATCATCTCCTGCTGTATCAATTTTGATCTATCAGACGTACTTTTGTACACACATCTCCTAAATGGCTGTTTACCCCTGCAGCAGGTGCCTCTCAGCCTTTTATCCCTGGCACCCTATGAAAAACGAGCAAGGAAATGAAGCAGGACACACCTGACAAGCTGGAGTGGAGGCAGATTAGGTGAGCACCTCAACAGGAACTGGGAATTTAATCTGTCTTGGTATCAACTGTATTCAAGCCTCTAAACATCTTTTACTACCTTGACCCAATTGACTTGGACACAGTTCACCCAATAAATCTGTAGCAAAGTAATTCAAGTGTCTCCAGGTCATCTGCTGGCACCCAAAATAACAAACTGAGGGTTTGGGATCCTAATAAATGGTTCTTCAGGACAGTAGAGGTGTTACTTTTGACCTGCTGGGCCAGCAAAAACCCACTTCTTGTGCAACCTTGACTTAATTCTGGCAGCTTTCCTGAGGCTTCTCCTGCTACTGTAGGCTGTGGGCTGAAATTCATCCAAGGCTCTGTAGATCTTTGAGCCAAACCCTTGCTCTTTGTGCAAAATGTGTTGCAACAGTCAAACCCCAGCAACTGGGCTGGGGATTGCAGCACTGGGTGTTGGGATTGGTGATGGATTGTGTTCCCTGTGCTGAAAACAGGAGCTCCAACCTGCAGAGCATGGAGCAGTTGTTGCTGGGAGGCTTCAGAGCTGCTTCCTGAAGTTCTCCTCCAATGATGGGTTGCTTTGTTTGGATTTTTAAGCAATTTTGGGAGCTAAATACAGCTGGATCAGAATCACCATAAAAGGGAATTGGATTTGGTGACCCTCCATCTCCTGAGTAGCATTTTCTGGGCACAAAACAACTATTTGAATCTGTCTCTGAAAGATGGAAGCATGAAAAACAGGGGGTTTGGCACTATTCATTTGCACTAAGATTGGAGCTGAGTGTCTCAGTCCAGAATGTATGGAGCACACACACACAATACACACTTCTGTCATCATTAAAGCCACGGGTGTATATAAATACATTTACAGAGTATACAAACTCTGGGTTTGCATTCAGGTGTGTGGTTTAGCTGTCAGAACACTCCCGAGAGAGCCAGGCACAACCCAATCTTTCATAGTCCCTGGTCACCAAGAACATATCAATTTACACTTTTCAATGTCTCAATCACAACTCACATTGTTTGTTAACACATTATACAAATTTTTGAGTTCCTCAGAAAGTCCCTTTCTATCCTTCTGGTTGGACAGGAGAACCTGAGGACATCTCTGTTTCAGAGAGAGATTAAAAATGAGTCAAAATAGATCCAGCAAACTGGTTTGCTCAGGACCTTTGCTGAAAGGAAGGCACAAACTTCTTTGCTGCAGTCCAAATTTGGAGGCTTTTACCCAAATAGTTTCTATACAGTCTTATGGGAAAAAAGGCACTGCCCTTTTCCCCCTTAAAACTCAATTGCTTCCTTATTGACAGCTTTTACAGCTGAGTTATGAATGTTATGAGCATGATGGCAAAAGGAGGGAAGATTGGATTGACTTTGGAGAAATACATAAATTTTAATAAAGCCAAGACACCCACTGGCAAGAGAAAGGCCATAAAAATATGCACACACACAAGTATTTAAATAATATCAGCAAAAGCAGAGTTATCACTTGAAGCCCATGCTCTGTGACTTTGCACAAAGTCCCTTAGCACTGTGAAGAGAAGTTGACATCTTTCCTAGAGTCCAGCTAGTCTGAGAGCCACTCATTTAAAGCAGAGTTTTTTTTAGCCCCATTGCCACAGTAAATCACCAGGATGAATGGAAAATGTGTTTAAACGTGGTAAACAGTGATGAATCACCAAATCTGCTGCCTGGTGAGATGGATCACCCCTCACGTGGGATCTGCTCCTCCTGCCTCTGGCTGAGGTGCTGCTGATTCTCACTGGGAGTTCAATAAAACCACAGCTTTTCCCGAGCACCTTCAAGAGTAATTTTTATATTTGATTCATGTTTCAGGAGTGGAAAAATCATTAAACCCATTAAGGGAATAATATTGAAAGGCACAGTGCAGGGAGGGGGAAAACTGAATGGCTGCAGCTGTGTTGGGAAGAGAGGGAGAAACCTGTGGGTTACCCTGCATAAAGCAGCACATTTTTAGTGTGGCTGAAGCATCTGCCTGTGACAGAGATGCTCTCACTGAGGACAGAGAGAAACGTTCATCAACAGCAACAAAAGACCTTGGAGCATCCCTCCCCAGCCCTTTATTTGCTGAGAGTGTAAGCCATGAATGATGAGAGCGCCGAGGGTTAAAGTGAAAATAAAAAATCACTCTCCAGGAAAACACACGAGGAAAGGGCAGCTAAATCTCTGACAGATGAGAACGCTCTCGGGGTGTCAGCAACAGGAGTTCTGATTTACACTATCTGGAGGGAGAGATAAGGACTCCACTGCACAGCAGCATCTAATAAATGATGCCTGCAGCACAATAACCAGAGTGAGCTCTTCATTTTATTTATTTATTTTGCAGTTAATTTAGTGTTCCTGAAAGCCAGGGCTCTTTTTATACCTCTGGTCACTGACAGTACAGCCAAGTCCTCCCTCACTCACAGCTCTGTCAAAAGACACTTTATAAATAACTGGAGATGAGGATCTCCCCCCTGACCTGTGGGATCCAGCACTTGAAAAGAAAGATGAGCAGCAGTGGCAGGCACAGCACAGCCCTGCCCTGCAGGGTCTCACAGCCCTGCCTGGCTCAGAGCTGGCTCCAGAGCAGGGAGCAGCAGGGCCACGTGGATGTGCTGAGCACCTGGTGCACAGAACCAGCAGCTCCTGTTGTCAGTCTGATCTCATTTCCCCTTCTGGGGTCTGCTGCAAGGGCTTGAAATGAAGGCTCAACACAACATAATCAGATAAAAGTTAAGTTTAGAATAACAGCTCCTTTATTCTCACCTCATACCCCCCAATGGGATAAAAACCAACTGCTGCTTTGAGGGACGAGTTAAAAAAATCACCCAAACACCTGATTTAGGGTGGTTTCCTCTGCTTTGCAGGAAGAATTGCTGAGTGGCAATGATTTCAGTGCACTTGTTCAGAATAAGAGGTGTTGCAAACACCTACTTTGTTTTTGCTGCTGCTTCCATGTTCCTCATTCCCTGCAGTCTGTCCCTGGCTCATTAGTCATGTTGGGGCAATGATAAGGTGGAGAATGATTACATAGTTGGCTCAGACTTTTCCCTTCCCAGTACAGAGTGTGCTTGGATCCCTCCTGGGTGGAGACTGACCTGAATGCCTTCTTTAAACCATGCACATGCAAGCCTGGAGTGTAATGATTTCCAGTTTGGTTATGTACCTGTTCCTGTTCCCATTCCCAGGGCCCTGCTTTCCAAACAGGATGGTCCTGATTCAGGCCCTGTTGTTGGCTTTGCTGATTTGAGTGAAAAATCTGCAGATCCACATTGAAACAACTCAGCTTTTCTCAGCTGTCTTTAGAAACAGCTTTATTCTGTGCATTCCTCACCTGTTTTTACGTGTAGAGAATTCATGAGTGAGTGTGTTGTGACAGTCCCCTGAGGAATATTGCCTCTGGGAATAACTTTCTGAGCTCTTCACAAAGTGCTCTGTGCGTGACTGCCTTGGGAGATGCTCACTGGAGAGGTTCTGGGTTTGTCTCTGTCTTTTATCAGGACAGGGTGGGTTTCACCCTCCTCAGTACAGGTAACTCCTACCCTGAGACAGGCCAGGGCTCACTTCACTGGGTGACAGTCACAGCACAGGACAACTGTCCTCAGGGGCCAAGAATCCAAGGATGTGCTCAATCCTTCCCCCCCAACCCTCTCTCCTTGTGTGCTTTTATTTTTCAGAAGTCACTCATGTCCCTTCTTTACCAGTCTGAGCCTCAGCTTCCTCCTTGTCTCAGTCTTTGACTCACCATTACGTGGAATCCTCATCACTTCTCCTGCCACATGTTCCACTTCAGCCTCTCCTCCATTCCCACACTGCCAGGAGTCACCCAGACACAAACTGCCTGCTGCCTTGCCTGTAGCCAACCCCTCCTGTGTGCCCCAGTGCTGGAATTACCTGTTCAGAGCCACCCCCCTGTTCCTGCTGTTGCTCCACAGCCTCCCACTGCTGCCGCCCTCACATCCAGGCATTTTGCATGCAGTGCTGATGGAAAAGCAGGTGGAAGATGCAGGGGGGGGAGAGGGGATTGCAGAGGAAGCTCTGGGCAGTGAAACACAGCTCTGCTGCCTCAGCCCTGCCAAGGCACCACAGCTCCTGCCCCGAGCTCTGCACAGCCCTGAGCTCTCCCTGCTCTGCCAGTTCCCAGCTCCCACAGCTGTCAAAACACTCCTGCCAGGGAAAGCAGAGCTCTCCCCACCTGCCTCTGGTCCTTCCCACGTGGCTCTCATGCCTTAGTCCTTGCCTGAAACCTCTCCTGCTGCTTTGCACCTCTGTGCAGAGCACCCTGCTCTGCCCCAGCCTGGCAAGGTCTGCCCCACTCGGGTCTGTGCCCACTTCTGACACCTCTGTGTCATCTCTGCCACAGAGAAGCAGCTCCACTTGGCCTGCTCTCCACCAGCTTTGTTCTTTTTCACCTCAACTTCAGTGCCCCCAAACTCTGACACTGTTGCCCAAACACCAGAGTAGGTCTGAGCCCTGCAGGCTGAGTGGTGAACCCACTTGCTGCTGAGGCATCCATCCATACCAAAATACATAAAAAACAAGGAACTAACCCATTCTAGACATTAAATCAGGCATCTGAAGTCATCATCAACTTATTCTGCTTTTAGTCATGAAAGGAACCTCGACAGAGATGTTTCAGAGCTGCTTTGGGATTTAGATTAATCTAATTTGGGGGTTTGGGCACCTACACATCTTAGGCTGCACTGAAAATCCCAAGCTAAACTGATTTTTTATGTGGGAGAAGATGCTGCTTCCCAAAGCAAAGGGAGCTGCTTGCCTTGAAGCCAGAATCCACAAAGTCAAAAAGGCTGGAGGGGACTGGAGGAGAAGGAGGGGAGGCACATTCCCAGTGGAAAATGCTATTGATCCTTTGCCCTAAAAGCACTAGCCAGTAATGCTGCAACATGAACTAACTTGCCCACCAAAGCAAAGCGCTCAGCAATTTGTAAAAATCCCCTCCAGAATGTAAAGAACAAGACCACAAATGCTATTTAAGGTTTGCAGGTTTCCTTGGGCAATGAAAGGAGCAGAAGCCTGATTAATCTCTGGTTTGTTCCCCTGCAGGAGAACAAACACATCCCCTGTGCTCACACACAGCTCGCTGGTGTTGGGTTTGTCAGGGCACAGGGGGAACGTGCAGAGAGAGGGGGAGAGGGAGGAAAACATTTTTCCTACCACAAGGAACATTCCCTGAGCTGAAGGCACAGTTCTCCCATCCTGGGCTCATCCCAGCAGGATGAACTTGGGGGAACATCCTGACTTGGATGCATTCTGCGAGAGGAAGGGATCATCTCTGATGAATAAAATAAAAACAAAGCCCTGATAAAACATTTTGTTTTCTTTCTCAGAGCTAGAACTCACTAGTTGTATTCTGAAATGCTGAAGAGGCAATTTCTGCTGGTGCAGAGGAGCCAGTAATAGGATTTGGGATTGTGATGTACCAGATAGAGACTGAAATGAGAGTACCACTACTGCCTGCTCCCAGAAAAACCCTCTGGAGGATGATTGGGAAGCATTTCCATCTGACAGGCTGGCACTCAGCCTCTGCCCAGCCAGGACTCAGCTCTGGGGCAGCAGCTGAGGAGCGCTGGGCAGCACAGGGGGGGAAAACTGCAGCAAAGTGAGAATTCCTCAGACCTTTAATGGTGTGGCTTGAAATGGGAAAGAGACACAATGCTGGACATCTCCTGGCTTCCCAGGGAAGTGGATCAAATCACTGCTTATTGTTATTATTATTGCAATAAACAGAGCCCAATGTGCCTTGGGAATGAAGGAGGCTCCGTTGAGCTGTGGTGCATCAGCACTTCCCAACCAAAATGTGGCAAGGATGGATGAGAGGAGTGGGTACAGACAGATCAGGCAGGGGAGGATGGGAGTTTTCAGATGGCTGACAATTCTGTAAACACAAATGAGTAATTTTGTTTGATATTTTAGAAGTTATAAAGAGGCAGCTTGGCACTGGGCAAAAAAAATGTTTCCCGCTGGACTTTGTAATAACCAAACTCCAGAACATTTTTAAATGAAGAGTCAGCCTAAATCAAAACAAGGATTAAAAAACAACCAAATTAAAAAAAAAAAAAAAAACAACCAAAA
Source organism: Peucedramus taeniatus (assembly GCA_013400575.1). Lineage (NCBI taxonomy): Eukaryota > Metazoa > Chordata > Aves > Passeriformes > Fringillidae > Peucedramus > Peucedramus taeniatus. Next base: position 494,053 of record WBNO01009686.1, read on the forward strand.
AAACAAAAAGGATGTGTTTGAAATGTCCAATGAAATGGTCTGGACATTTCTGTGCCTTTTTCAAAATTAAGCCAAAATGGTGTTTTGGAAAATCTTATCCTTCTAAATTTTATTTCCTAGCAAGAAGGAACAACTGGGCTGGAGGCAAAGCATCTTATCCCACTCCCTGCAAAGATCACATGGAAACAAGCCTTGCTGTCTAGGTGACATGGCAGCTGCCAAAGCACTGCTGAGGTTCTCAGGGCCCTGCTGGGCTGAGGAGGATTTTGAGGAAGAATGTGGAAGGGGAGAGGGAAGGAAGCCCTGAAAGTACCAAGCACCCTGCTGGCCTGTCACACATGGGCTGTGAGACCTGGGCAAGAGAAGCCCTTCTCTCCCTCCGTTTGAAGCAACCCCTGCATAAGCAGTGCTTTTGTCTATTATTCAAAACCATTTCACAAGCTATTTACTTTTCACCCTCTAATTATTATTATTTGATACTCAGGTATCGGCTGGAATTCATCCCTGCTCTGTAACGTGAGAAATAAAACTGCTGGGGAGCTTTTCCCTCTGTGAAAAACTCCCCAAATAAAGTTTGTTCTTCTGCAAGCCCTTGCCTACATGAGCTCAGTATTTCCACCTGTGCAAGCACTACGTGGCTGTGTGGGAATGCCTGGAGAAGGCCTTTGAAGAGGGGCAGATCCGACTGGAATTTCAGTTCTAATTAATTGCTGTAGAAAATGTCACTGCTGCTATTCAGCCAGCTGTACTCTTATGTCATGTTTGCCTGAAACAAAGTTCTCCCGTGCTCTGTAATGAATCATAATATTGAAGATGAATACTCAGCAGTGACATTCCCCAGCAGCTGGAGCTGGAATGAGCTCCACAGGGCTGGATGTGTTTTGGTCTGACCCATTCCTGAGCTCCTTCCCTGCTCAGAGGCAGCTCCCACCCCACCTTCCCAGGGATGAGCATCTCTTCATTGGGAATTGGGCTGCCCTGGTGGGACCCATGAGTCTGCCAGCTGAGGGAAGTGTTGGTAGGGCTGTAAATCACCTCTGCCTCCTGCTCATCTCCAGAGCTGACACAGATCAGGCTGCTTCAAGCTGAAGAAGCTGAGCCAAGGTGGGAAGAGGTGGCTGTTATGTATAATCAGCTTATACTGCAATTAATGCTCTTCTTTTTTTAATTTTTAAAAAATTATTATTATTTTAATATCCCTTTGCAGAGCAGGTTCCTCTCTGCTCTCTCCTTTGAGTTAAACCTTCCACCACTCCCATGGCTGCCAACACCCACTGGTAAGGAGCACTGCAGAGAAATCTAATCAGAGAGGAGATCAACTCATTACCCTGAGAAGTAAACGTGTCTCTCAGACAAAGCAGCAATTTTCTCTGAGTCATTGCAGCATCCCTGAGTGTATCCAAAACAATCAAAAGCTGGCTAAACCAGTCCATTTGTAGCAGAGCCATCACCTTCTTTCCTCCTGCAAAGTCCCAAGGAGAAGCCATGCTCTCCTTGCCGTACTCCTGGCCAGAAAACTTTTGATAATTAATAATTCAGAGAAATCCCATACCCTGAGCGTTCCTGTTTCATCCTTGCTACAGGAATTGAGATGAAGGGACATTTCCAAATCCTGGCTCGAGTGGTGAAGGACTGGGAGTGGTGAAATCACAAGGACTGGGAATGGTGGATGGGGCTGAGCAGCCTGGACTGTGCATGGGGAGGAACAGGAACAGGAACAGCGTTACAGCTCAAATGAGGAGCTGCCTGCACAGACCTCGTTTGTCACAGCAGCATCCCTGCCTCAGCCCAGCCTGGGTGGCCTCGGGGTGTGCAGGGCTCCAGCTGCTCCCTGGGGCACCTGGGGGAGCTGGCACTGAGCTCTGGGAATGGCCCGGGAGCTTTGGGAGGGAGCAGAATGGCTCTGGTGCCACCCAGGAAACAGGGTTTGGAGCTGCTGTGCCTCAGCAAGCTGGGCATGCAGGAGGATGGAAACCCTGAACACCTGAGCAGAGTGGGGCTGAGAGCTCTCAACTCCTGCCTTGGTGGCACAGAGTCACTCGCTGCAGGTGGAGGAGGTGCCATGAATTGGGATCACCGAGTGCTTTGGGTTGGGAGAGACCTTCAAGCTCATCCAGTGCCACCCCCTGCCATGGCAGGGACACCTCCCACTGTCCCAGGTTGCTCCAAGCCCTGTCCAGCCTGGCCTTGCAGGTTTGCCAGGGGATTTGCCAGCCTGTGCTGTCCCTAGGATGGGCTACATCAATAATTCAGCCTCCTTTACACCAGGATTTGGGGTGCAGCACTGCCCCTTTCCCTTTGTTCCCCTCACTTCATAGGAGTAGAAGCTCAGCCAGTGTTTCCTCACAGCCCTCCCCAGGGGAAGGCTGGGGTTCACACCCCCAGCAATTTTCCTGCAAGCCTTGTGCAATTTGGTCTTTTTCATGAAGCCTAAACTGCTGGACTCTTTTCATTAACTAAAAGGCTTAGCTTTCATTTTTTTTCCTAGATATCATGACTGCAAAGAAAAGCTTAAAAACATGACCCTTAAGCCTCATAAATCAGAAGTTAAATAATTTCTTTTTTAAACTCAGCCCAAACATCCCTATTAAAGAAAATTTAAAAAAAAAAAAAAAAGAGAGAGAGAGAAAAAGAGAAGCTAAAGCTCATGACATTTTTTAACCAGAAGGTTTTCATTTTTTGCAGGAGAAGCTGGGGGCTGCAGAGCTAAGTGTTGGTGTTTCAACATTCAGAATATATATATGTGTCACCCACAAAAATAAACATAATGCAATCTACATAACAGATATTTCAGGTCTGACCTTGCAAGGGCTCCTGACAGAGAATTTATTGTCAAGACATGGTCTCCCCTTGGCCTTTGTGAACAATGCCAGCAGAATGGGACATTCTTGGAGAGAGCAGAGGAGCTAAAATCATAAACATCCATGACACAGCCAGCACAAACAAGCCTATAAATAAATCTACCTGAATGCTAACAGCTTTCAGTCAAAAAAAATTGTAGTTGACCACTTGCCAGCAAAGGGCTGTGGAAAACAGCCCTGCCTGACCCCCCAGCCTGAGATCCTCTCACACCACACGAGCAGGGCCAGGCTCCAGGACGTGGTTGTGTCCCTCTGGATGCTGCCCCAGTAAATGATCTTCCTTGATCAAGCCTTAATCCAATAAGGAAGACACAATAAGAATGGAAATGTCAATTGTAGTTGAGAAATTTGACCTGCTGGTCATAGAAGCAGCTTAATTGAATTAGAGCTACTCACTGGAGTCAAATGGATGCTGGTTGTAGTGAGAGTGCAGGCAGCTGTGTGAGGGGAAGGTGAAGGGGAGGGAAAGAGGGGAATGACCCAGAAGTGAGAAGCTGCAGGGTCAGAGGCAGGACTGACACCTCAGTTTGCTGTTCCTGCCTTTGGGCTGTGCCCAGCAGGCTCAGGAAGGGTTTTCCATGGAGAGCTCTGCTGGCATTGATTGAGGCTCAGGCCAGCAGAGTTTGGATGGAAAAGCTGCAGCTCAAAGAGGTCATTTGGTCACTGGGGAACCCTTGGAGCAGAACCCTCCTGAGCTGGCACCTCTTTGCTCCAGCTGACACGTGCTGGTTTTTGGGGCAGCGTGGGAGCACAAGCACTCAGAAGTCAAATCCTCTCCTCTCCCAGTGCAAATTAAACTCAAGTTTTCCTGCTTTCAGCTCTGTGTGTAGAGTATTTGGGGTTGGTTGTGCACATTTCCTGCTGCCTTAAAGGTGTGGTTAACACCCTCTGAAGGGCTTGGAGTGTTTAAGCCTTGACACGGCCCTGGCAAGACCAAGTATTTCAGTGTATAAAACCCCAAAACCAGGGGGTGAACTCGAGGCCAAACTGATTTGGTCTTACACAATTGCCTGGAGGTACTAAAGCTTGGTCTCCATGCCAAAACCTTTAGTTTCTCTCAATCACTGAGACTTTTCAAAGTTTTAACTGTTCCTTGGCACGGCGACTCTTGTAACACTCAGTTTTCAAGTGTTTATAAACAGCCCTTCAAAACCACCTGCAATTAAGTAAGCAAGTTTTCACACTTACAGGTCCAGATCTCTGTTTTGCATTTTGATGTGGTCTCAACAAAACAGTCTCAGAAAATGTGAGTGCCAAGGACAAAGCAGAGTTTTGTCTCAGCACTCAGGTCTGCCCTCCTGGTTCAGATGCAGCTCCAGAAAGCAGAATGTCCATTTAATGTCCATATACATTTAATCAAGGGAGCTAGAAGAAAGCTGCTTTTTGATGCTAAAGGAAAAGGATGGGAAAAAAGAATAAAAATACTTATTTTAAAGCCAAGAAAATAATGGCAGCAGAGGATGGTAAGCAGTGAAAAACATGCCTGAGAAAGTTATGGGATTCCAAGACGTGGCTTCCACCCAAGAATCCTACAAGCATGGCACAAGCAAACCCAGATAAAGACATTTTTAAACAGCCCCTCTAAACAAAAATTAACAGAAGGAGCTGAACTAGAAAATGTTCACATGTATTCCAGAGCAGATGGACTGTAAGTCTCTGAAACAGAAGGTCTCACCCACAGAAGTTTCTACCCTTCCTTGGAGTACGAGCGACAACAAAAGCAGCGTTTGTAGGTCTGGATGTGCTCCTGTTCTCCTGCCTCTGTGAGGCTGAGAGCCTCAGCACACAATTCAACAGGGTTTAACCACCTGGGCTGGGTGCTGCCAGGCCTGTGCCCCTGGCACAGAGTGTCTGTAGGTCTGTAGGTGTTCTGTAGGAGCCGAGTGGGGGACCCTGCCCTGCCCAGGATGGGGGCAGAGGGACTCTGCCAGCTGGGCTTAAGTCATCCTGGCACATAAAGCTGCAAAGCTGGGGTTTAGATCCAATATTCATTGGTATCTGGAGCTGAAATCACACTTTAAACCGTTCAGAGAGAGCTGGACCATTGCTGTGCAGCCCAGTTTGGGGAGGCACAGCCAGGTTCTGAACACTGCTGCACAATGATGCTGCTCTGGAGCTCTTTTTGAATGAAAACATGTTTTTTCATTCAAAAAGGCTCCCCATCAACAGAATTCTGTTGACCTGGAGGGCAACCTTGTGAAGTAAGAACTTACAGGTGATATAAACCAGTGTTATGTATCTTCCTGGGAGGACAGATGGGATGTAAAACATCCAAACTTCTCTGGGAAGCTACCTGGATTTTTATCTTTCTGTATAATTTAATTGCAAGAGATTAGGTAACATGCAGGCCTGTGGTTTGGAAACCCCAAAATCCTGCAGGAATTCAGTCAGCTCTGGGCATCTCAACCTTGTAACCCACCAAATTCTCAGCAGGTGAATGAAACATCAGTGGGTAGGAAAGTCTGGATTCCTGAAGGATGGAGGAGCTGGATTTGGGGATTGCAGGGAGAGCAGGGACTGGTAGATACAGATCTATTGAACTGGTTCTTCCAGCCCAGCCTGAGTGCCTGGACAGCTGGCATTTTTGTGTGGAACAGCACAACCCCGAGTGACAAGGAGTGGCTGGATGAATGAAAAGCTGCAGCAGGAGCAATCATTTAGGAGCCCATTTAACACATGATGGCTTTCAGGGCTGTAAATACCTACAAAACTTCTGGTCATGGGGCCAGAAAGCCTCGGTGGGGCTGGGCCAGGCACTGCAGCAGCTCTGCTGTCCCAAAAGAGCTGCAGGAGGCACACGAGGCTGAGCACCCCAGAGTCACATCAGGGACCCTCACCCAGCTGACCCCGTGAGCTCTTTGCACCTCAGATCAGCAAAAGGCCCTGGGGGAAGGGAAATGCATTTTCCAATATTCAGGATACTCCAGAGGAGAAGTGATTGTCAAAAGAAATAATTTTCATGGTTTGGGTTGGAAGGGACCTTTAAGATCATCCCATCCCACCCCTGCCATGGCAGGGACACCTCCCACTGTCCCAGGCTGCTCCAGCCTGGCCTTGGGCACTGCCAGGGATCCAGGGGCAGCCACAGCTTCTCTGGGCACCCTGTGCCAGGGCCTGCCCACCCTCACAGGGAACAATTCCTTCCCAATATCCAACCCAAACCTGCTCTCTGTCAGTGTGAAGCCATCTGATAATTGCACAGCTCAGCACGGGCTGTTGGGCTCACCTGGGAGCTTCATCCACCCTGCCTGTGCCTGGGGATGCTGGAGGCACCTTCCCAGTGCCTCCCCAGCCCTCAGGGATTCCCAGTGCCATCCACCTGCAGGAATCAGGGATTCACTGCTGGGAAGCTGAGCACAGCTGCTCTAGCTCCCCACAGCAGGCCTGGCTAGAACATGGCAAGAATTCTCCCCTGCAGGGACTTTTAAGCAACTACCAATAATTTCCCAGGCTCCTGGTGCCAGTAATAAATAAATAAATAAATAAACAAACGGGGTGGGGGGGGGACATGCAAATGGAGAGGACACGTAAAACTGCCAAACCAAATTCAGGACGCAAATGAAAAAAGGAGGAAGGAAAAAAAAGAAAAAAAGAAAAAAAAAGGGGGGCATTGAGAAGAGCACAGTCTAGCCAGTAACACTTTCCAGTGCCATCCATAGCTGAACCCAGAACAGTAATTCCTTGTTTGCAGGCTCCTCTGTTAGAAGCTAAATGTGATTGCAACTGAAGTACATTGATTAACCCAAAATAACTTTCCCTCAATTTGCTGGCTGCTCAGGAATACTCAGGAGAGCTGCTTTTGTTCTGAACTAGTCACTCAGGAGCTCTGGCTCCGGTCCTTGTGCATCTATTGAAACTGAGTGAACCAGAAAAACGCCAGGAACTGCACAAGGACACATAGTACAGTTTAATTAGTTTAGAGAGAGGAATTTATTTTTTTTCCAAGCATCACTTGGGCAAATTGTTGTTGTTGTCGCCGTCCTTTTTTTTTTTTTCCCTCTTTTTCATGGTCTTGTTAAAATAATTTCATGGTTACAGTTTTTGTTCCTGTGCTTAGCAAAGCAAACTGTACAGTCAGAGGCCTGAGGGGGAGGGCTGGGACAGGCTCCCTCTTCCTACAAAAAAAAAAAAAAAAAGAAGAAAAAAAAGTAGTGCAGCATTTTATCACGCTGCTTGCAAAATGATGCGTTTAAAGGGCAGAATTGTCAATGTCAGATGCGAGGCTGAGGTACCTATTAATAAACAGCCTCTGCATAGGAAATTCTTTGCAGACTTTAATCAGGAATTTTCCATAGTAACGCCGTGTTCCTGCAGTTAGCTCAGTGACAGTGGTTTAAATTCCACCCAGTGGACTTTGCATTCGCCTTTGAAAATAGAAATAATACATGGGAGATCACAGGTGCTTCGTTCCCTGATTAACAAACATTTCATCAGGGCTTTTTGTTCCCCCGCTTTCCTCCCTGTACGTATGTGTGAGCTGAAAGGGGGAGTTAATTTTAGAATGACTGAAAGATCGGGAACCAAATCTAGCCTCAAATTCAAGTTCATCTTCAGAGCTGTTATTATCATAAGAGTTGATCTGAAAGATCCTTCCAAAAAATGATGGAAATCTCACCAGCACTCCTGTAAGTCCCACAATATCATCTGTCAAATCTTGCAGGAGTGGCTGTTGTCATGAGGTTTTGGCCACATTCAGATAAGGAAAATAAGCAGCTTCTGCTTTGGGATTGGAGTGAGAAAATCACATCTCAAGACTCTGTAGAAAATGTCTCCTTTTGACCCCAGCTCCAACAGCTGCAGGGTTTTCTCCAACTCCTGTTCAATCCTTGTCCACCTCACAGCTCACTGCGAGGGCTGGAGGGGGAAGAGGAAAATGTCTGCTCCTCTCCTGCCCTGTTCTCCTGGTTCCCTTACCACTTCCAGTTTCTTCAGGCCAGCTTCCCACATCTCTGTGAGGGCTTTCCCTTACCCACTCCTGAGCAAGGCTGTCCTTGTGTGGCCAAACCCTCCTTCCCTGGCTGTGTGAGACAGGAGATGGATGGATGGATGGATGGAGGGATGGATGGATGATGGATGGATGGATGGATGATGGATGGATGGATGGATGGAGGGATGGATGGATGATGGATGGATGGAAGGATGGATGGATGGAGGGATGGATGATGGATGGATGGATGGAGGGATGGATGATGGATGGATGATGGATGGATGGAGGGATGGATGATGGATGGATGGATGGATGATGGATGGATGGAGGGATGATGGATGGATGGAGGGATGGAGGGATGATGGATGGATGGAGGGATGGATGATGGATGGATGGATGGATGATGGATGGATGGATGATGGATGGATGGATGGATGGAGGGATGGATGGATAGATAGATAGATAGATAGATAGATAGATAGATAGATAGATAACCCTCCCTGGGTTCTGCACTGCAGTCCCAGTCCATCACCCTGCAATTAGCAGCTGAAGCCTCCTCTGGTATTACCTGTCAATCCCAATAATTACCTTCCCTGCCACCTACTGCAAGACTGAGTCCTAAAAAATCATCCCTCCAGTGCCTCAGATCCAGCCCCCAAGTTATCCACCTTATCCAAAGGCATTTTGTTTGCCAGATTGGGTCTCTGTCTTCTCTCCTGCTGAGTTCCATGTGTTATAAGCTATGCATGCTGCAGGATAAATAAAAGATTTAATAGCCTGTTACTCCAAGGATAGATGTCTTTCCACTTTACTCTGTTTTTTCAAATGTATAGACCAAAACCAACTGCAGGGGATTTATACTTCAGCCACAATTTGCTTGAGGCTAAAAGAAGACACTGAGGAGATCTCACTGCCTGCTCAGCCCACTCATGTACTTTTCTCTGCATGTTACATCCACTTTTGAAGCACTGCTGAGGAGAAGAAACTGGGCTGGGTGAACACCTGGCCTGATCCAAACTGCACTCTGTTCTCAGGATTTTGCTCTCTGACGTAGCAACAAGAAGCTGGAAAACCAACCAATGTGGATAGCATGGAACTCTACCCAAAATGCTGAAAAAAAAATGACATCTGTAGGAAATGTTATAATAAATAATCCCAAATCATGTGCCTTATCTCACATGACACTATCAGTGCATTTGCAAACCAGGCTGGAAATAACAGCTATTGAGGCAACCTAATGGAAGTGCAACGTGCTTCCCATGGCTTTCATTTCTTTTTCAGGAGCAAGGATTAACGAATTCAGCAGCAAACCCGGACCCCGCGTTCAGCAAAACTTCCACAAGCAGCTTAAGGAGTGATTGATGGGTAATTTTCCAGATCTCAACAATAACAAGAACAGCAGCAAACATGAAAGGGTGCAGCAGCATTTTTGTGGAGCAGCGTTGGGTGGCTCAGCGTGCCATTGTGACGATTGTCTCTCATCAATGGAGCCCTTTGGAATCAAATGCAGGTATTTACTCGAACCCAACACACAGCCCAGTGTTTGTCTAGCTCCCAGTCTGCCTGTGTCAGCTAATGCTGTGTTTGGAAGAGGTTTCTGACTCTGACAAAGAAATGGATAACCAGACATTTCCTCATCGTGCCATCTGAAAATCTGGGAGAGAGCGGCGGCCGTGAATGAGGGGAGAGGCTCTGTGCAATCAATAAAATGGAGCTGGCCCCAGAACCCAGCAAATCAGCAAAGCTGGGATCCCAGGGCAGGCTCGGGTTTTCAGCAGTGTGAAGAAGAGAAGACAGGCTGATGATTTTCAGTGCTTGGCTCTAGGTCTGCTTCTCGCTCCTGGCGCCTGTGGGAACGGCACCAGACGAGGAGGTCAGGACAGGGACCACCCCTTGAAAGAATGACTGTGAGACTCTCAAGGCTCTTCTCTTCACAAAGAGGGATGAATGTCTCCTCTCTCCAAGCACACTGACGTGCCCAAGGTCACATCCTAGGGGACAGAGCCACAGTTACAGAGGCACACTCCTGAGGAAATGCCTGATCCAGCTTCATGTGACACACTGCACCAGTGCCCCGTGTCCCCTGCCCAGGGAGCCAGAGATAAAGCCCAGCCACAGTTCCTGACATCGATTAGCCCAGCATTACCATGTAATGATGGTTATTATTGCCTGGAGCCTGATAAGGTCAGGATCTCATTGCACTTCTGAGGCATTTTTGGACTTTGCTATGAGCAGACAATTTGTAAAATTAAAAAAAAAAAAATATTTCAAAATGAGCATCCCTTGCACCTCCTAAGTGAAATCGAATTGGGGTGAAAGCCTGCATCAGTCCAACAGTTGTCACTTGGTTTTTAAACTCTGCATTAAACGAGCATTTCAGCAAGTTGGGAGTGATATGAACCCGGAATCAGAGGCTGTGGAATCCTTTGTATTTGTACAGCCTCTGCCAAAAGTGCTTTATTAGCAGGTCACAAAGTCTCATAGGCCGGAATTTCTGCAGTAAATTGCATTCAGGCTGAGCTCACAAATCATTAGCCATGCAATCTTGTTTATCCTGCTAGGACATGGAGTTTGTCCTGTTACAAAATCAAAGCAGCAAGGTTGAATGGTTCTGAGTGAAAAGCCTGATGAGTGAACAAGACTCTCTTAGGAGGGATGAAGGGGCTGGAGGAACAGTCCTGAGTGCAAACACGGCCAGGAGGCAGCACAGGAAGGGTCCTGGGGAGGAGAGATCCCCCTGAGCAGCCAGAGATCCCACCAGTATTACTGGGGCCCTGTTGTTTATTCTGGGGAGTTTGCTGTGGGCACCAGCAGCCCCTGAAAGAGGCTAACAGCAGTTTTTATTCTTCCCCTAATGCACGTGATTAGGATGTGCACAAAATGTTCCCTGGGAAATGACAGCAGGCTCCAGGTTGGGGAGCTCTGCCTGGTGGCTGCAAGCACAGAGAACTGGTTTGTGGGGAGGGCGAGTGCATTAGCAAAAGCTCCTTAATTAATATTATTTAAAAGACAAAGAGATATTCTATATTTTCCTTTCCATGTGACAGGTCAGCAGACTTTGCTCTGCAGGGCTGAGGGGTGACCACAGCGAGCACAACTTGACCTGACCCTGCAGCTCATGGGGTCTGCCCAGGGCCCTCTGGGGCTGTGGTGCTGGATCCACACAAGGAGGGGTCTTTGGAATCAGCCAAGGCAGATTGAAGGAGCTGAGGACAAAAGGATAAGGTCCCAAAAATGCTCTTTTCCCTCCTGATGGTCCCTGTGATGGGTAGTGGCCAGACAAAGCTTCCTTGGGTCTGGGTCAAACTTTTTTAAAAAAAAAAGCTTTAGAGAAGCTTTTGCTCCTCCAAAACAGCTTCAGTGATTTACTGTCAAACACTTAATTTCCAGTTTTTAGGGGAAGTTGAAGGTATCACCTGGAACACTTAATTCTCCATACCCTCCACTTCACCCTCTGCAGCACAGGGCTGGACTTTGGCTACTTCTTCATTCAGTGCCAAAGTCCAGCCTCTGGGCTTGTTGAGAGCCAGTGTAGCACAAAACAAAACTCCAATAAAACTCTCAGAACCCAAAACTCTTGGAGTATGTGAGCCAGAGCTGCTCTCTGCCCCAGTCACCTGCTCAAATCCAATAACATTCTGCAGTTTAAAGCTTTTTTTGTAGCTGCTTTTCCTGAGAGCAACACTGAGATTCTGGCAGCCCATCAGCCACCACAGATCATCAAAGCACCCAATTTGCAAACAATTCAGAGGCTAAAATGCCCTTGCTGCTATTCAGCAAACTCCTCTGCCTATCAGCTGAATCTGGGAAGCATCTTTGGCTTGGGAGAGAGCAATGAGGAGGACTAAAGGTTGATTTGGCGCTTGGTTTTAGTCACAAAATTAATTTTGCCTTCCAAGACAATGTTTTATAAGCTCAGGCTAACTTTGCAGAACCCAGAAAATCACCAAGGCGACGCTAAATGTCAAGCCTGGCTAAAAGCAACCGAGGCACTGCAGCACTGCACACGTGAGCAGGGCTGTGCCACCTCTGCAGCCTGGCAGCAGGGAGAGCTGCCCCTCCTGCTCAGCAATTACACACAACACAACAATAAATAGCCAGCAGTGCCATGGTGCTGGCTATGGATTCCCTACAGCTGGCAGAGGGTCAGCAACGGGGCTCAGTTGCAAAGTGTAATCAGAAAACAGCTCAACCTCCTATGAAAACTCAGCATTTTTCAGTGAATGTTGGCATTCCCAGAGTAAGAAAAGCCTTGTGTTTCTTCCCATTTGATAGAATATTGTTTATGTTACATTGGCATTCCCTTCTCTGAGTGCCTGGGAAAGGCTTTGCATTTATATGAGCTCGTTCAGGAACTTATTTTGTGGTACCCTCCAAGTTCAGTACACAGAATACATAGACTGATTTTACAGCACTTGGACTAAAATGACAGATTTTATTTATTTTTTAATGGCAGACAGTACCCTTTGGATTCTGTCTGCTTGAGTGGCAAATATACTGGGAATAAGTGAATGCCATGAGCAAGTATTGTCATGCTTCCCTCATGGGCTCCCAGGTGTATTTTCAGCTTTGCTCTATTATGTTATATAAATACCCATTGAGGAAGGAGAGTTGCACATCACTTTTGAGGATCATTACTAAGAATGGATTAGATTTCCCTTTTCATTTTTCCCTTTTCATTTCTCAAACCTATCTGCCTCTCTGAAGGAGCCTGTGGAGGGGAGAACCCTTTGCTGAGGGAAATTACAGTCAGAAGCACTTTTAGAGGGCTGTCAAAAGTGATCAGGCCTCAATTCTGCTGCTTGATACAATCAGTCCAAGGGCTGGCGTGGAAAGAGACAATCTCTGAATAAACAGTTGTGGGGGCAAGGCTGACATTTTAGCCCAGCAGCTCCAAAAAAAAAGTACAACCTCTCTTCTCTGCAGGCTCCTCTGGCAGTGGTGTCACAGCTCTCCTGCATCCCACATGAGCCCAGCCCTACACACATCCCATCAACCCTGCCTTGAGGATCTGCACCACAGAGCAGGAGCAAGCCCTGAACCCATATAAAATCATATTCTAGTACCAGAAGAGGGGAAAAAAAAGTTAAAAAACCGCAGTATTACAGGCCAGCTGGCATTAGGCAGGATGGGAAAGCAGGAGCAATTGCCAGTTCTCTGATGCACTGCAGCACTGAATCGTGGCAGCCACTGCACAACCTGGTTTTCTGCTCCAGAAGGAACAAGCAGCACCAAGCATTGCAGGTAAAGACACTTTTTAACTACTGTTTTCCAAGGAAATGACTCTCTGAGGGATTTAAACACAAAGGCATTGCAAGGACACCCATGGGGAACAGCTCTGGTCAAAGGGAGATGGAGGATGTGGATTTGCTGCTTCCATCCTGCCCCAGGGAGCAACAGGGGCATCTCAGGCAGCAGAAAGGGCTGGAGCAGGATTGGGAAAGGCAGGGGGAAGAGGCAACCATGTGTGTCATAAACAGGAGCAACGGGGCCTGGAGAAGGAGCCAAAGGTTTCCAAAAAATCCCACAGGGACGAGTGGCATCGGTGCCTGGCTGGGAGAGAGGGAGCATCCCCAGATCCCAGAGCACAGCCAGGGAGGATCAGCCAACTGATCTGTCCCCAGCAGAAGGGCTGCAGCCACACAGCGGGAGGAATAAACAACAGGAAACTCCTGAAACTCAGAAGTTCCTGGACACAGAGCAGGGAGATGGGCTGGGATGGACCCTACACCCCAGGCCAGGGCTAATTCAGCTTCGTGGCTTTGCTCTCACACAGAGGGGAAGCAGCAGAGCAGCAGCCAGGCCCCAGGTGGGCCCAGGGAGGTGTGGTTGGCTCTGTCCACCCAGCACATCCCAATCCTGATCCCAATCCTGATCCCAATCCCAATCCCAATCCTGATCCCAATCCTGATCCCAATCCCGATCCCAATCCTGATCCCAATCCCGATCCCAATCCCACAGGGCCAGCTCCTGAGATCCCAATCCCACTGAGCCTCAGCTGCCAAGCCCCGCTGCCAGGGGCTATTCTGGGAGCTGGAACAAAGGAGAGTATCCTCTTGCCACCCAAATAAAGCCCCCTGCAGTTGTTCAGGAAGGTTTTCCAGCTGAGGAAGGGTTATGTTGTCCGTGCACCTGCTGCCATGTCCCTGAGACATGGAAAGAATTTTTTGGGTGTCACCAGTGAATTCTGTACCTGGCAGAGCCACCACACAGGAATGAAATCCTTAAAAAACAACTGAGCTTCACAGACTGAGCTACACAGCAACAGTGTCTGTGCCACCTACCCCAAACCTGCTGCTTCCTGCAGGTTTGTGTGCTTAAAGCAGATTTATTGTTAAATTATGGCTAAAATTCAGGTCTGTTTGGTGAAGATGAGTGAGGAAAGGGTCTGGGAACAAACACTGCAGTGCCTTTGGCTTGGCTGTGTGCTGAGTGTGTGTTTCTGGAAAAAAACAGCCAGAAAAGCCACCTCTGTTCTTGCATTTCCACAAATTCCACGTGTTTTGGCAGCTCACCTCTGGCCTGGGAACAGCCAGCCAGGAGGGGAAATACACTGGGCTGTTTTCTGCCCCCTCTGCCTTCAGAGGCTTTTGGGATTTTGTTTTCAGACTCTTGCCCTGCCCTGCTGAGGTGCAGAAGCATTGTGTGCTGAAAGGTGGGTTCTCAACTGTCTGTTAAGGCAGTTTGTGGCCTTTGTGACAAAGTTAATGCCATGGCTGTTAGGAAGAATAAAGTATTGATCTGTCTGTGTTTTGAAAATGACTTGAGACCGTGATATGGTTCTGCCTTAAAGCAAAAATCCTGCCTGCATTTCATCATTCCAGAAAGGGGGGGACAGAGAGATTCCTGCAGAGATTATTGTATTTGTGAGACTGGGGTTTTTTTTCCTCTCTGCACATGAACAGCCCATGTGAGACTAAGTACTTTCCATGTGACTAACTCATTCCCATGCTTGCTGTGTAACAGGGCATTTAAAGCATCAACAGGCAAGGTCAGAGCCTGTTTGTTGATGCTAATGTGAGAACAAGCACTGCAGAAGAAATTAGGATTATGAAAGTACATGTGTGTTGCCCCCAAGACTTGTTCCCTCCTGAGGAACAGCCTGGGTTTGCTGGGGACTCTCTTCCCTCTGTCCCTCTGTGTCTGGGACAGACAGGAGCCTCTCTGGAGCTGGGGGGAAGAAGAAGGGTCTGGGGTCAGCTGCTGTGGGGTGCAGCCCACATCCTGCTGCCCTGAGCAGCTCTTATCTGTCCTGTCCTGTTAATGCAGCCCAGTATCTCCAGGAAGCAGGGAAATCCTCACTCTGGCACCTCAGCATTTACTGGTGTGATCATTTAGATCTGGATTCTGTCAGGTCTTCCCTCTCTCCACTCAGGACAGCAGGAGCTGGGCAGTCCCTTGGTGATAAGGGCAGGGATGGACACTTCATGTCCTGTCTCCAACCAAGATCTGAACATAACTTCATTCAGGGGTTTTGTTTTTTAAGTTTCCTGTGCTCATAATGGCTGAAAAGAGTAGAGGGGGTAGATAAGTGTGTGTATTTCAGAGGGATGAATCTTTTGAGGAGGCATTGCATTTTTAACCCAAACTGGGCCCATTTCAGTGGGAAATCTTATTTGCCCACTGGAGGAAAGTGGGAACAACGCCCCAGGGGTGGGTCCACCAGAAATTTTTGCAGTGTAGGAAGATGTGTCAAAGCCTGGCTCCATCGCCAGCCCCTCCCACACCTATCCCAGTGCTGCCTCACAGACCCAAGACAGTCTGGTCCATCCAGGGCTGGTCTCCAGCCTCTCCCTCCACACTGGCTGAGCTCTGTAACTTCAGTGCTGCTGGCAGATCTGAAGGATCAAGCCCCAACTCCCCACAGAGGAGTGAGGGCAGAGCCCAGTGTGGCCAACCTGGCCCCACTCAGTCCCTGGCTTTATGTCCAACACCCACATTACTGCTACAACACCTTTAAACAAGTTTTTGTTGGGTTTTTTTATGCTTGGTTGGTTTCTGGTTTTAATGACTGCTGGAACACCTTTCTGATCTTTTTTTTAACCTCAGAACTGTACAGAAAGTGACAGTGCAGTAACTATTTCAGTTTATCACTGACACAGCTCTGGGCTGCTGCAACTTGAGGAGCCCTGGGGTGAGGTCCTGACACCTCCAGTTTTGGAGGACAAAAGTGAGAATGGGCAGACAGCAGGGTGAGAACATTTATTGATCCATCACTGAAGTATCAATGGGCTTCTGCAGCATTGCTGCCAGTGACAGGCTGATTGTGCTGATTAAAACAAAGCAAAATGATGAGGAACTGATCAAATATCCCCCAGCAAGAAGTGATGAAAGGGCTCAAAGCCCACATAATGGAGATTCTGGTCTGCAGCATTTCTAATGTTTGATTAATCACCGGCGTAAGCTTGCAATTAACACTAATGAGATGTAGCACAGAAATCCTTGAAAACTGTTCAAATCAACTTTCAGCTTCTTTCTGATCCATGATTTCCACTGCAAGCAAAACCCATTTTCTCTCCAGCTGCTGGTGGTGCACAGTCAGTCACTCCAGAACACTCACAGGCTCTCAGCAGCAGCTGCACTTTGCTGCAGAGGCAGCGACTCCACTCCTGGATATTGACATCCTAAGAGATGGGAATGGACAGATACCCAGGCTTCAAAGGCACCAGGGCACCAGCACAGCTTCCAAACACTCCTTGGTTTTGCCAGCCAGTTTGATCACTGGGCTAAAAGGTCAGGAAGTCATTTTCCTCTGACTTCAGAATTCCTCAGCCACTTTCTTCCATCTCAGTGCATCTCAAACCCTGGGAATGGAGAGCTGGCTCCCTTTAACCCCTTGTATGTTTGGCTCTGTGTAATTCCTGCAAAAACACTTTAAACCTGAGTCTCCCCAGCCTCAAATGGCACTGACAAGCCTGACTTCCATGCCTTTTGCTTTTGTTCTGCTGGAGGATCAGCCCTGGAGCTGTGCAGGAAATCTGTGGGCTCGGTTTGTTCACAGCCTGTTTTCTGTGTGTTGAGAGGGATTTGTCTCTTCAGGGTTGGGAAGTAAAACTGAGAACACTGAGGGGGTAAAGTACAGGATAGAGAAGGAACTGGATGTGAAATTAAGAAATGCTGTCACCCTTGAACACGGTGTCTGCAGAGAGGGGAAGGTGAGGTTGCTTGGCAAGCAAAGGCAAAATGAATGGCAGTTGAAAGGCAGTGTTTTGATAGGCACTAATTATTAAACTGTAATTAGCAGAAGGATGCAGTGATCTGCTCAAACCCCAGCTAAGCAAACAGGTAGAGGTTAAAGACAAAAGGAACTGCAGAGGCTGAGGAGGCAGACCACAGGCAGTGCCTTTAGGACACCACACTTTGGACCTGTGTCCTGTGCTCTGATACCACAGGGGGAAAACACAGATGGGAGGGTTTGGAGAGCCACAGGACAGAGCTGGATCCATGGCAGACACCCAGAGGGACCAGGAGGAGCAGCCAGTGGGCAACTGGGGCTGCAGGACAGGCCTGGGTGGGCATCCAGGAGCTGCTCAGCACAGGGACCCCAAGCTCAGCTGGATCCAGACCCTGCAGGCTTTGGAGACTGGGATGGGATGCAGGGCAGGGATGAGGTGGGGTCAGGGATGCTCAGCCCAGAGAGAACTGCAGCAGCAGAATAGCACCTACAGCCCAGGGACCACTGAAAATCAGCAGAAAAAGGTTTAAAACCATTCCCTGCATTTTAATGGCAGCTTCAATCATGTTTATCTGTTAGTGAGACATTTGAAAACCTGGGCCTGTTAGGAGCAAACTGTGCTTAAAAATATTGTGCTGTTGGAAAGTCTCATTTTCCCTCTGCTACAAAAATATTCTGAAAACCCACCAAGGGCTTAGAGAGACCTGGAAACTTTTCCTTCTGCCTTGAGGATGTAGGCAGCCTGTCATTGAATCTAAAAATAGCCTTCAGAGTATTGATTAACCTGTCTGAAGGAAGCAACAATGAATTAGAGAGGAAAAATGAAACCAAGCAAAGCCTTAGAGTGTATTTGACAGCAAAATCTGGGTTAGGAGTAGCAGAACATACTTTATTACCAGAGAGTGGCTGTTGCTTTGTAAAGATATTTTTAATTATTCTCAGCCAGCAACACTGTACCCATAGAAATCCACTCAGCCTGGGAGGAAAAGTTTTCTTTTAAGAAAAATAATATATAAAAAATATAAATATATTATAAANTATTTTTGACTAAGAGGTCAATTAGTGTGATTGGGAGGCAAAGGATGCAGCCAGCCATAGTGTGTTTAGAGGGAGCAATCAGGGGAATTGAGCAGTCAGCTGATTAGGAAACAACTAGTGAGAGCAAGATGAATTTTCACCCTGGAAGTGATGAATGTAGATCTGTCTGGAGCATTCAGCCAAACTGAACACTCCATCAGCATTCGATTAACCTGAGCTGCCCCCCGTGTACATAGGATTTAAATATAAATATATATATAAAATATATAAAATATATAAAATAAAATACCCTCTAATAAGAGGGTAATTTATCTCTTTAATGATTTGCTCCTGACTAACTTTTTATTTGTATCCTTGTTAAGTTTCTTAAATACAAGGTGGTTCTCTAGTCTGTGGTCTGGAGACTCTTGGCTATTGGTGTAGATTTAAGCACATGAAAATCATAAAGATTACCAAGAAGAGGAAGGATCCCTACTCCCTTCTCACTGAGGGAACAGATCCAGCCACACACACAAATACTCCAACAAAAATAAAACAAAAAAAAATACTGCAAAATCCAGCTGAGCACTCAGGGAGAAAAACTATGACAATGCTTAAAAATAGGAAAAATAAGATCTTCTTTCTGCAAGATTTTATATTAGATCATTCATTAACCTTTTTTTAACTCTGAGAGAGCAAAACAAAGGGCAAACCACCCCTCTTAATGTCACAGTTTCATTGGAGATCAAAGCAAACACACGGCCACATGGAGCATGCAAAAATGCAGCACCAAGCGAGGATACCTTGGCAAACATTCCTGTGTGAGCAGGAGAAATCCAGTTACAATGGGCACATCCCACTGATCCCATCAGCTCTGGGATAACTCTTCCTCCTGTGCCCCAATATCTGCAAAAATCCAGCAATCAGGGTGTGCAAACAGCACGTGGTGCCTGAGCTCTGCTGGGATGACCTTCCCCGTGGTGACCACCCCACCTGCCCTCACCAGGGAAGAGAATTGCCAGATTAGATTAATGCTCCCATATTCCACTGCAAATCTCAGGGAGGGCTTTTTTCCACTCCTGGGGCTGCAGGAGGATGGACTGGGAAGAGCTGAGGAGGGAGAGGAAAGGGGTGGATGGCTCCAAAGGCTGTTAAAGGGTAAATAATGTCATCATGGAGGTGCAGGGTCACCTCCTTATCTCAAAACACCTTCACAGGCTTGGCTGAGCCAAGGACCCCACTGGAGCCAGTTGACTGAAAGGTCAACAAGCAAAATGCAGAGTCTGGAGAAAGAAAAAGTTCACAAGGGGGAAACAATTCTGTGAAAGGTCTAAAAACAATTTAAAAAAATCTCAGTGGGCCAGGACAGACCTGTGACATGGGAACATGGCAGTAACTGAGGTTTTTGAAAGCCAGGCAGGAGCAGAAAGGACCAAAGCTGCCTGTGCATGGACCCTGGGCACAGGGAGCACAGCCAGGGCACCAACTGCCTTCTCAGACAGCTTTTTCTGGAAAAAATGCCTAGCCTGGAGACTTCTTTAAAGCCAAACTTCACTTCTTCAGAGACTTTTGGCCACTTTTGGCTGCTGCCACAGCAGGTCAGGCTCCCTGGGTAGGTCTGTGAGGAGAAAAAGTGCTGGCAGCACAAGCCCAAGCCTCCCTCCCTCCACATCTAAATTCAGAAAGTTGGGATGCAAGTCCTTGCTCAAGCAAGTGGACTTTTTTTTTTTTCAAGCAAGTTTTTTTTTTTTAATTGCACAAAGTCTGCCACCCCTCAGTGTGAACCCTTATGGGCACAGGGAGGTGTTCCAATATTCCAATATCCTCACTCCCACTCCCTCCCCAGCAGCCCTTGCACTGGTGACACCAGACAGACACACTGACTGTGAGTCCTTCCTGAATCCCAAAATATTCCATCCTCCCAATTTAGGCTGCCTGTGATCTCAGTGAAGGCTATTCTGGAGAAGCAGCTCGCCTTTCTGGGAAGCACAGTGTGTTTCTGCTGGCAGAAATTGGAGCAGATGCTCTGTGGTTTTAGCTCTGAGGATGTTTTTATTTCCTCTCTGCCTGATGGATGCAGAACTTTAAATGTGCCCAGGTATTGAGAGGCAAGCAGGGTGAAATGGTGAAATGGATCCTTTCTGCAGCTTGTTCTTTGCTCTTGGAAATTGTTCATGGTTTAATTCTGGAGGACAAGCTTTTGGAGGCCCAGCAAATTTCTGAATGCAGCATCTCTAAAAGAACAAAAATGCCATGAAGAGAGTGGCCCTGCAGGTGAAACATTTGCTGTGGAGGGATTGACACCAGCAATTCCAATGCAATTCCAGTGCATTCCAGTGCAGTTCCAGTCCATTCCAGTCCATTCCAGTGCAATTCCAATGCAATTCCAGTGCATTCCAGTGCAGTTCCAGTGCAGTTCCTGTGCAGTTCCAGTCCATTCCAGTGCATTCCAGTGCAGTTCCAGTCTGTTCCAGTCCATTCCAGTGCAGTTCCTGTCCATTCCAGTGCATTCCAGTGCAATTCCAATGCAAGTGTCCTCTACAGTAACTGCAGCAGGAAGGCTACAACAGTGAGCACAGATTTGACACTGAATGAAAATTAATTTATACAAATTGTGCAATTAATTCTTTGCTGTTTTCTTAAGAACAGATCCTCAGGTGACCCTTGTACCAGCAGCAAACAAAGAGACCCTCCCAGAGCTCCAGGGAGTGTTTGTACAGAGGGGGAAACTGAGGCAACAAGACTTTAACTGGCTCTAATCAGGTGCACAAAGATCTTTGGATGTCACTGCAGCCAGGGTTTACCCTTAGGAGTTTTAAAAGGTCTTCCCAAAGTCTTGACAGAGGGAACCTGTGCCCATGAGAAATCTGCAGCTACAACATCAGCAGTGTCACCTCAGATCATCCAGAAGAAGTTTTTGACTTATGGAAGAAATTCTTCCCTGTGAGGGTGGGCAGGCCCTGGCACAGGGTGCCCAAAGAAGCTGTGGCTGCCCCTGGATCCCTGGAATTATCCAAGGCCAGGCTGGATGAGGCTTGGAGCACCCTGGGACAGTGGAAAGGCAGGAACTGGATGATCTTTAAGGTCCCCTCCAACCCAAACCATTCCATGATTCCATGACACAACAGAGGGAGAAGGGAATTTGTTTTAAAACACTGATGTCTGCCTCATCTGATGGAACTTGGTGGCAAATTCAATAAATCCATGTTCCACACTGCAGCTGGAGAGGCTGATCTCT
Organism: Peucedramus taeniatus; assembly: GCA_013400575.1. Lineage (NCBI taxonomy): Eukaryota > Metazoa > Chordata > Aves > Passeriformes > Fringillidae > Peucedramus > Peucedramus taeniatus. The sequence goes on from WBNO01009686.1 coordinate 515,271, forward strand.
GCCTGCAGGTGGGTGTGAGTTTAGCTCTGTGTGTTTTTAGGAAAGAGGGGTTAGCCAGCCTTTTTCTAAGTTTTTGTCAGGTTTGTTTTCTTCAAGATGAAGGGGAAAATACACCTGTCAAAGAAATGAACCCGGCTTGTGAATAAATGAACTCGCAGAGGAAGGAAATATTTGTTTAGCTCTTATTCTCATTATGCTACACCTGGCTGCCAGAGCCACTGCAAAATTTCCAACAATCTTACCAGGCTATTTGCATTTAAATCGCTTTTCCTGACATTATGTAAATCCCTCAGCAGAGCTGAAGTTTTCTTTTCCTCTCTCTCTGGGGCTGCACTCAGTGGTTTGCTCAGTCCTACCCCTCTCTCCCCTCTCTGCTCCACTGGGTTACAGCAGCTCCACATGAAACCTCAGCTCTCACAGGTTCTGTCTGGAGCTGGGTCAGAGATGATGTTTTGCAGATTTCTGAGACTTCCATGACAGAATCACATTACAAATGAATTTGGGTCTAAAAGAGAACACATGCTCTGGTCCAATGTTACCACAAGTCAGAGCCTTTCTCCTAAGGCTGTGCTTCCAAAGGGATTATCCAGTGGTATTTTCACTATTTAAGGATTCTGCTGCCTTGGTCTGCAGCAGGAGAGTCCCCTTACCCACTGGGAACTGTGGGGATAATTTCTTAATCCAGAATTTTTCCTTTCCCCCTCTGTGGCTTTCAGACAGGGGCTCAGGTTTGCAGCTTTAGCTCCAAAGCCACGACTCTGTCCAAGCTTGTGAAATAACCAACAGCAGAGCAGATACCTGATGCTGAAATTCTGCAACCTTAGGTTTGAAGGGTGGATGAAATGAGCAGCACAACAGCCATAGGAGCCTGGAAATTGCAAACAGGGGCAATGCCAGCTCTGCCTTTTACAAACTTCAACTCCACACAGGAGGAACTCGAATGGGAGCAACCAGGAAGACACAAGAAAAACGAGGAAGACGTGAGAAAAACAAGGAAGACACGAGAAAATTGGCTCTGCTCTAATTCTGGACCTGACTGGAGACAGCTCCAGTCCCCAGCAGAATTCCAGGGCTCTCCTGGTTCCTCTGGAGCTGCCTGTGGAGTGCTCAGAGCATGGAGGGGCTGCAGCTCAAAGCTTTTGACACTGGACATGAGGCACTCACTGCTGACTGTCCTCACCTCCCAGATGAGGGGGGTTTGCAGCACAGCACCATTTGCCATCTCAGGTTACCCAGGGAATGCCCATGTGTCAGGGAAATTCCCAGCTGGTTGGTGGGATGGGCTGCTCTCCATGGGGAAAGGGGAACAAAGCCCTGGATGGGAGCCAGGCCCCACAGACACTGGAGTTATCTGGCTCTCTGGTGGGCACATGCACCTTAGCTGGGAAAAAATAAATCAATTAGAACCTCATTGTTATATTCTCTTAATGCTGCTATAAATGAAAATAGAAATATCTGGACTTTACCAGCAGACATCCCTTCAGAGGACATCCCCTGGTCCTTGTCAGCCACATCAGCTGGACATTTTGCAGCCCTCTGGAGCAGTGGCTGTGGACTTTTCACCTTGCTCTCCACGTTCTGGATGTGCTGCAAGGTCTGGTCTCTCCTCAGCAAACCACTGATGTTTGCCAAGTGCTTGGAGATCATCTGATGAAAGGCTCCACAGAGCCCCAGTCTATTATTTCTCAGTCAGAAAAACACATTTGCTGAACAGGAGGAACAAAAGAATGAGCTGTGGGCCCCCAATAAGCATTCAACACAAGTTAATTTGCTCAGCAGCTGTATTTTGCTGAGACAGATTGCATATTTTCATTGTTAGAATAAAAATGTCCACTGGGCTCCTATCCTTCCCATCTCTGCCTGTTACACTCCCAGTCTAGTCTAGAGAACAAATTCAATTTCTTTCATAAACAAGAGATCCACTCAAATAATTTTCCCTTAGCCCAGGCAGAAATTAATGGAGCCAGAAGAACACACAAGGCTGCAGAAGACACACAAGGCTGCAGAATCTTCCCCCTCATGGAAAAAAAAAATAAAAGAAAAAAGTGGAAATCTGGCCCCTGGCAGGGCAGGCGGTGTGTGTGAATCATGGCAGCCTGATTCAGAGATTCAGAGCAGTGAGGACAATAATCCTGAGCTGCACCAACTAACCTTCAAGCTTAGTCACAGTTTCACACAGCTAATGAGCAGAGGGAGCAATGAATCCTGGATTTATGGCTCTCTGTTCCCATAGATTTCGCCTGGAGACAACAGCAGTGTTTCCTTGCATCTCTAATGACTTATCTTGAGGTCTTTTTTTTTTTCCTCCCTGTCCTTTTCCCTACACCAATGAGGATTTGTTTTTGGTTTGTTGTTTTGTTTTTTTTTTTTAATCATTATTGAATTTTTAAAAGCCTGCTGGGTAAATTCTTATCATCAGCTCCTACAGTGAAAATACAGAGTAACACCCATGAATCTGCCAAATTTTGCTCCTCGTTGTTTTTCTCCAGATTCTGTTCACACAGAATTATCAGGGCTGGCTGTGCAAGAGAAGATGCTCTGACTCCAAACCCTGCTTCCCTTCCTTTGCAAATTACCCAAAGTGACTCCAGGTTTATTTTTAGCCTAGAGGTGAATCATTCAGGAAAATCTGATAAAATCCACTTAACCACAGTTAAACTCTCAAACCTGAGCAAGTTCTAGCTAACTTTTATGAAGTTTACACATGATTATTTGAGCTCACATGATTAAAGGGGGCGCACGTTTATTTTAACTCTCACAAAATTACTTTGCACTTGAAAACCCTGGAGAATCAGGTCTGTAAAAATATCTAGATTTACTTTATGGAGACAAAATGAAGAGAAAACTGGGGGGGGAAATGTCCCAAACATAGAAGTGGGGTTTATTTGGAGGCAGAAGCAATGAGAAGGCAATGCCAATGCCCATATGTGAGGCACAGTTTCATCCCTGAGATTAAACATTCCTTATGATCCAGGTAAACCTTCTACCAAGAGGCTGATACAGCTACAGACCCCATTTTTGTGATATTTAATTTTTAAAAAAGGGAAAAACAAGTTCCATGCTATTGACAGCCAGCATCTGGAGAAGAAAGTTGAGCAAAGGGTGCTCTGCACCCTGGATGTGACCTGTGAGACAACTCTGTGCAGCCTCCACCCACGTGTAGCATTTATATATAGCCCCAGAATAAACTCTTTTTTATAATCCTGCCACAAGCTGTCAAGCAGGGCAGCCCCAGACTTGATTTTGCTGCTGCTGTAAAAAAGGAAGAGCGTGTCTGGTTTTATTAAAACACTAGAACATATCATAAAAAATTAAAAATAGTGAGGAGTGCTACCTAACATAGAGCACTGCCCTGAGCTGCCTCCTATTCCCAGCATCCCAAATGGGCTGAAATCCCAGAGCAAGCCCCAGCCCAGCTAAGGGAACTGAAGCTGCAGACACACAAATGGAGCCCTTCCACTCCAAGTCTACCTGAGAAAGTTCAGCAAAATGACCAATTTTGGTGCAATTTAACAGCACATCCTTCTACCCACAACAGCCTTTCATTCCCCTCAGTTCTCAAGCAAGTCTAATTTAATTAACTCTGTTTTCCAAAGATGCTCAAGGGAATTATGTGCCCTTCAAAAAGTAAAAATCAGTGGGACTGGGCTTCACCCCCATCTGTGCTCTTGAAAAGCCTCTTCAAATCTCTCATGTGGGGAAAAGCAGGACCTGCAAATACCTGGGATGCATGAGAGCCTTCTCATGGCATTGTGAAACCTCCTGTTCCAGCTTTTCCATATTTCAGAAGCAAAGGCTGGAGCTTTTCTTGCCTGCAGGTTCCTCTCCCCAAGGCAGCTGCAGTCCCTTTGTCACCTTCCTATCTTTTCTCTGCCAGCAGCATCATCTCCTTCCCCTGCACTCACAGTAACCACAAATATTTTGACAGAACTGAGATAAGAAGCAATTACACTTTCAGTTTTGCTGGCACGTCTGAGGGGATGGCAACCCCTTGGTCTGACACAGCAGCACAGTGTGCCTGACTTCAGGTTTGAGTTTTTAATTCCCTTCTCCAGTGACTGATATCTCCACAATCCTGGAGAAAAATCTCCTGGCCTGACCAGAGGATGTGACTGCCACGTGAAGCCCTTGGAGCTGAGCTTTCAAATGGGAATTTCCAAGGTGATTTGGCCATGCAGAGCTGAATCCAGAACCCCATCCCAGTCTGGCACTGGTAAAGGGTAATTTCAGCAGGTTGGGGTCTGTGGAACAAAGAGAACCTGGAATCTTGATGGGTATTGAGATAAACAGAAATTCACTGTGTGCCCTCACAGCAGCAAGGAGGAACTTTTTGGGTTTTATACCAAGAGCATAGCCAGCCAAAAGATGGGATTATCCTTCTCTCCTCAGCACTTGGGAGGTGCTTGGGGCATTTTGGGGCTCCTCAGGATGGGGAAGAGCTTGGGAAACAGGAGAGTGGAGCAGAGGAGCACTGAGGCACTGGGGAGCAGGGACACAGCCATGGGCAGGGACTGAGGGGTTTTAGCACTCTTGAGAAACTCTGGAGGTGTTTGATTCAATCTTTCACAGCTTAAGTAAAAATCCAGAGCTGTCTCCTCTCAGAGATGCACAGAAAAGAGAGGAGAGGCAACAGCCATGAGCTGTAGCAAGGACAATTCAGATGGGATATAGGAAAAAAATTCCTGAGAGTGTTTGCACTGCTCAGAGACCCTGCTCAATCTCCATCTTTGGGGATATTCAAAACTCCACTGGGCAAGGCCCTGAGAAACCTGATCTAACTTTGAAGCTGACCTTGCTTTGAACAGGAGGTTGAACAAGGTGACCTCCAGAGATCCCTTCCAACCTAAATTATTCCGTCATTTTCTGGAAAAAGTTCAGATGCAAAATTGATCTTAAAAGAGAGATTCTCTGAGAGATTCAGCTGAAAATGCAGCAGCTCCTGGGGGGCTGGGGCAGCTCTGATAAGGTGTCTGCTATCCACAGCTGGATTCTCAGGGGAACAGCTCTGGGACTGGATGGCTGCAAAACAAGAGGCTGAGCCCAGCTCAGGCCTGAATGCTGAATCCTATCACCCAGACTGATCCAACTCAATCCAAACAGTGCTCCCTCAGCTCTTCTCTAATGACAATAGGGGTTTTTTTTTCTTTCAGGAGTCCAGTCTACAGGCTATCACAACAGCAGTGCTTCCCACTGTCAAATTCACTTTTTAAAAGCCAGGAAAAACGGAGGGGAGAGATTATGGAGGGATATCTCTGCACAAAAGCAGGACCAGGGCAAATCTGTTCCTGGGGCTGGGAGGGCAGCTCAGGCTTTTAGGAGGGATAAAGAGATCCCAGTTCTTTGGAGAGAGCCATGGGTTACCTGGAAGGACTGTTTGTCCTTTTCACCTGCCCTGGGCCACGCTGGCTCTCAGCTCCCTTGGCACCAGCACAGCTGCAGATAAGCCAGCACAGGTCACACATTGCCCAAGGTGCCCCTGGCCACTCCCTGTTCCCTGCCCTCCTTAAGTGACTTCCCTTGAGGCAGAGGTCAGGGATGGTGGCTCTGTGACAGTCCCTGCACACAGAGCCACATGTCCCCCCCAGCAGGGGACAGCTCAGGTGGCTCCCCTGTGCCAGGGGGGCAGCAGGAGCACCCCACACCATTCCCCCCCTCCTGCAGGAATTCTCCACCTGCCTTCACAGCCTTTTGCTGTAAATACTTTCTGCCTTAACGAGAATTTGCTGCTCCAAAAATAACTGTAATTACCCAAGAAGCAGAGGAGCCTATTTACAAGATTTAAAGGGGAAGAAGAAAGAAAAATCTCTCAGAAGAAAATTTGGGCCTCAGAATGCAAAACTGAGTGGAAAAGGGGCAGCTCCTTCCTCTGGAAGGGCAGGGGCATGGCCTTTCTTGGTACTCTGCCCATGCCAACCATCAGGAATTGCTCAAGTCAGGTGTGGATAAAATATTCTATGAAAACCAATTACCCCCCCAGGAGCAAAGTGTCAGAATGAGGAGGGGGGGGAAATCTGGCAAAACTCACACCCGTGAAAGTTTATAAGTCTTTGCTGAATGTAAGGTGGGAAAAGAAAGATAGAAGGCATTAAAAAGGCATGAGTGTGCACAAGAGAGTAGCAGAAAATAATAATTTAAAATAATAAACTTGTTACAACAGCAGCAATGATTGCTGTCTATCCAGGCTCTGAATAATTCAAAAGGTTCCTGCTTCACTTAGGATCTCAGGGAATTTTCAGACCTGCCAGAATTTTCTGCTGGTAAATAATGCATCTCTAGTGTTCAAACACTCACAGTCCCCAATTAATACTACAGATTTAACACTGCTGATTTTGAAATAGGAGGGAATCTGAGCAAGGTAAATTCCTACTGAGCTGCCTGAGCCTTCAGCCCTTCCCATTTCCACCTTGACCTTTGGGTGCTAAAATCTGCTGGTGCCTCTCCCAGTTGCCACATTCCCACAGGCAACAAGGAGTTAAAGCAGCTGAATCTTTCAGCATTAACCTACAAAATAATTCACAGTAGGATTCCAAAAAGGGGGAAAACATAAGGAAAAAACAGGTGCAGCAACGTGCAGCTTTCTGAGCTTTGTTCCTGCACTGGGGGCTGCCTGCTGCTGACACAAGGGCCTGGAACACCCCAGGAGCTTTGGGCAGGGGTCACCAGGATTTTGCTGGTTTGGAGAAAATTCCTGGATCCAAATTTGGAATCCAGCTCCTGCTTTACCTGAACTCAAAGCTAAGTGAATTAATGCACAGCACAGCAGTTGCAAGAGGGACTTGGAGAAAGCCTCTCCAAACATCCTCCTCCTGTTCTCCTGGTAATTTCTATTCTACCCCATGAACACTGAAACAGAAGGACAAGCTGTTCCTCTGATTGATATGGCAATTTTAGGAATTTTCCTCTAGTGAAGATGCAACAACCTCCCTGGAAATAAAACCAAAGAATTGAGAAAGGAGGCAAGAGCCCAGCCCGAGAACATCAACAGTGACCTGGGAAATGAATTAGTAAAGGCAAGGAGAGGCCTATTTTTTTATGCAGTCTCAGGATTTTTCTGGGATACACACTGTGTTTCAGATGAATTTTCTTCTAAAAATACCTGAACTTTTCACTGCCTGTGCTCACCACGGGGAGGGTGCACACAGCCTTGTACATTTTGGGAGCAGCCACATGGTTCTCATAGCCCAGCTTTTCACATCAACAGAATTTCAGGATCAGGAGATGCTGGTGCTGAAATTTAAGAGCTGCAGGAGAGCAAACAGCTCCTGCCAGAGATCCCCCAGCTCTGCTCTGCTCTGCAGGTGCTGGGCTCAGGTGCTTTCCTTGTGGTTGTCCTCTTGCTGCTGGTCCCAGGACACCCCAGAATCTCTGATTTCAGGGCACTTTGCCCAAACTTTTCCAGCCCTGGACTTCTAAAATATTTTATCATGCTGCTGTGGTTGCTATTGTTCCTAAGCTGTTTTTGTTATTAAATTACAGAGGTTTTGAGTTGGAATCAACCCTCCTTTCCCAATGTGCCCACTGTGCATTGGCTGCTGGGGAGAGAGAGAACCAGGGGGAGAGAGAGCAGAGGAGAATTACAAGGTTTCAGATTCCTGTAAACAGAGAAACATTTTTCCAGTCATCAGTCTGAGCCCAGTGGAAATAGGGCTTCAGTTTCCTGCAGCTGAGGCTGGGGATCCAGTGGCAGAGCTGTTGACAAGCCTCCTTTTTCTCTGGCAGTCCCTGGCTGCTGTTTATTCTGCAGCTGAGCAGCAATCCCATGTGCTGGCAGTCCCTGCTGCTGTTTCCTTCTCCTTCCCCACACTGTGCCCTCCCTGCAGCCCTGAGCAGGTGCCTCTGCTCCCAGGAAAATCCTGCTCAGGCTCCCCTTTCCCTCCAACTCTGACTCTGAGGAAGCAGCCCTGAAGTGCCTTTGGGGACTGAACCCAGCAGGAAGGAGTTCTGTGGTTGAAGCTCCCACCTGGGCACCAGGGCTGGGTTCATCCTTGGCTCCCTACCTCACCTGAGGTCACTTTGCTCAGTTCCCTCTGCAGGATGCCACTGATGGTGGCTGAGGAGCAGCCCAGCAAAGGATGGGGGCTCTAGAAGTGCTAATTGTATATAAATATATATTTAGAAGCACCACAAATGCCTTGCTAGAAGGCCATTCAAGCATGCAAGTCACTTCCTAGAAACCTCTGTTTGTTTGGTGGCTTTGCACAGCGTGTGACAACATTTCCCTGCTGTCACTGTGGGCACAGCTCTGCAGATGCACCCAGGGCAAACAGCAGCCTCTCCAAAAGTATTCCTGGTGCACCTGTCAAAGATTACAATTAATTCACGACTCTTTGATGGCTTATGCTAAATGAGCTTGGCTCCAGGCCAGTTTCCATTGGGCAAGTGTCTCCATCTCAGGAGCACTGTGACATTTGGCATTTATTGTCCCCGTGGCTGGCACTCCTTCCCAGGGCCACGTATGGAATGTGGCAGGGGAACAGGCTGGCTTTGCAGCCTGCTTCCAGGTGGGATGGCACAGAGGAGCCTTTTGTTGCTGCTCACATTGAACTTCCCTCTTAAAGACAGATGGAAGAGTTTGTGTTTTGTGGCACCTCTCCCTGCTGCCACATCCTCCCCGTGCTCCGTGAGACAATCCCAGCCCAGTCTCCTCCTGATGCGAGGTGTTTCTTCACAAAGGCTGGCCCATGAGCTCTCAGCAATGCTCAGATTGGCATGATAAGATTCAGGAATTTCCTTTGTTGCCATCCCTCTGCCCCTGTCAGCACATTCACTCGGTGTTCCTTGTGTGGGGTGACAGCCTGTGTCCCCTGCTGCACCCCAGACCCAGTCACAGCAGAACTCCCACTCCTGTGCCAGGGCTTGTGGAGCCCTCCTGAGAGCCATGGCAACGTGGCTTCCCAGCAGCTGCCTGCCTCCAGCCCCTCCTGCCCTCATGCCCCTGGGTTTTTGGGGTGCTGGTGCCACCCCAGCTCCTGTTGGGTGGCTGAGCTTGGCCAAAGCTGCATTTCCAGAGATTCCAGCCCAAGGAGAACAGGAGCTGGCAGCTGCCAGGCAAGCTGTGCCAGTGCCACCAGGCTGTGCTGCTGTGGGTGGCAGAGGATGGCCAGGGTGTCACTGCCACCCTTTCTCCAGCCCAGGACACCCAGTGAGTGTGAGAACCTGGCTCATTGGGTGCTGCAGGATGCTTTGGATGTCTGGGGGCCAAAATTTCCCCCAGGAGCCTTTCCCTTGTGTGATCCTGGGTGTGTCCTCCCCTGACCCAAACACATCCCCCAGGTCACCTGTGCCCTCAACAGGCTGCAGAAATCTGCCAGAGAAGCAGGACAAGGTCGTGTCACTGCTTCATCTCCAGACACAGTCACACTGAGAGGGTCAGAGCAAGCCCAGATCCACTTATTCCTGCCACATTTGTGCCTTGAATGCATCCATGGACTCCTGCCCAGCCCTTGGGACAACCTGTGCTTCTCACTGCCATCCCATGAAGGCAGCAGGCTCAAGGTTTCTTGCCTTTAGCTCCAACCTGTGACCCAGAACTGGGGAAATGTGCTCTGACCTGGCACTCCCAGAGATCTGGAGGCTGATTTCAGTTCCTGCTCCTGCAGAACAGCAGTCACTGTCTGCCCCAAATCCCTGCAGGTGACACCTGCAGCCAGCCCCCAGCGGGTCCCTGCTGTCCCAAAGGACAAGGACATTCTCTGTGATGCTGGGCAGAGTGTGGCAGCACCCACAAACCAAACCTGGGCTCTTCTGCCTGATCCAAACCTGCCTCCTACACCCCAGATCCCTGAATTCAAAACCCATCTAGAGGAATGTGTCAGCACCCAACCAGTGGGAGTGAAATGCCAACTTTTGCAGCAGATTGGAGTTTATTTTTAAGCAGTGTAAAAAAAAAAAAAAAAAAAAAAAAAAAAACACCATCCAAACCAAAGCAACCTCCCCAAACACACACACACAAAGGAAATCAGCAGGTAGAGACAAGAAGCCCAACACTGCTGACTCCACAGGCACCATCCCAGCCTGCCTCAGCCACCTGTTTGTGAAATTCCTCCAGGAGAAGTGTGGAGGAGACGGCCTGGCAGCTGCTGGGGAGGTGAAGCACCCTTTTTGGGATCTCAGTAAAGAGGAAAACAGGGAGAGGAGATGTGGGAAATGTTTTCATTCACTGGGCAGGCAGGAAGGGCAGAGCTGGGAGTGCACTTGTGGCTATCCAGGTCTCCAGCATCCCTCCTGCTTTGCTCCAAGCTCAGCCCTCCCAACTCCTCCCCATGCTGGGGCTCTGGGGGCACCACACCAGCTCAACCCCACTGTTTTGGGGTCTCTCACTATTCCCTGCTGTGATGTGACAATGCATGGCCCCTCCTCAGTGAGCATTTAACCTGTACCTGCCCCAGGTGCACCTTCTGTGTGTGTGTGAATGCTTCCAGTTCACCCCTGTCAGGATACCCCAAGTGCATTTTAAACATTCTCACCATTCATAAAGCACAAAATTCCCTAACCATGAGTCCCAGGCATTATTCCCTGTATTATCCTCTAAACAGCAATCCATAAATGATGTCAGAGAGACAAAATCTTTATCACATCACCCAGTACCCCCCTTTATGTTCTCCCTCCTGGTGCTGCCTGTTTTCTCCAGGATTTTCAGGACCCACACAGCTGCAAAACTGGTCCCAGATGGAGCTGCTGGAGAGGGGCAAGGCTGTCCACAGCTTCTGAGGTGTTCATCCAGGGAAGGGGGATATTTCCTCAACTGCAGAACTGGGGAATGTGCCAAGGTGAGCTCTCTCTGTACAGTTCCTGTTGTGACACCATGGCAATGACAGAATTCAGACGTGCTGGGTGTCTGGAAGGACAGGAGGATGTTTAAATGAGGGGAAGGACTGGCCCTTAGCACAGGCAGTGAGTGGCAGCCAAGGTTTGTTCTGAAACTCTGGCCTGGAGATGCTGAGGAGGAGCAGCCAAGCCACAGCCCAGAGGCAAACACCTCCAGCAGGGAAAAAAATGAATAAATGCACCTGGAAGTGGCAGGATGGAGGCTGAAGAACCACTGGCTGCCTCCTCATCCTCCTGTGAGAGATGAGTAATGCCATGGCTGACTCTCACAATTAAAAGGCAAATATCATATATGTATGTATATATATGTTGAGAAGTTTTATAGATTTATAGTTAATGTTTTATAGATTTATAGTTATTGTTTTATAGATTTATAGTGATGTATAAATCATTATATTGTGATTTGTATTGTGATAACAACCCTCTCGTGTTGTTATCAGGGGTGGCCTGGGTTTGGGACATTTGGGAGGGTTGGCTCCTTACTGGGGCAGCCCCTGAGCTCCAATCAAGGTTTAAGGAAATAAATTCCACCACAGGACAGGGAAGAAGGAGTTGACAGAACTTTGGGAGGGGCTAAAGGTGGAACATCCATTGTGTGGATGAGCACATGGTGGGAAAAAATTCTCTATTCAGTCTTCTGTTGTATTTTTGATAAGGTTTTAATAAACCTTTTAAATTTTTGGAAGTGGGTATCGTTTCTCACACCCCCTTGTGTGGAGAAACTCTCAGAGAGAGCTCGGAGTGGCCACAGGATCATTTCTGGAGGTGAAAAACCCCCTCATCAAGCTCCTGCCCTGTGCTGTTGAGGCACACAGAGAGGCACCAGGGCACCTCCCAGCGCAGGCAAAGGCAGCTCCGAGCTGCATAAATCATGCATGGCCACATCATCTGCTGGGGAGCACAAAGGCAGGGTGGCTGATTGCCCAGGGCTTGCTGGGTGCAGGCTGCAGCACACACATGGCTGTGCCTCTCTCTCTCAGTGTTATCTGTGTTTATCTCCTTCCCTACATCTGCAAGAGGTGCCTGGGACTTTCCATTAAATGGACACTGATGACTTTTGCTTTGTCACCCCAAAAAGGAACCATGGCACAAAAGATGCCAGACCCCAGATGAGTAAGGCCCAGATGTCTCATTACACACAGGCTTTTCAGAGACTATTTCCCACTTGGAAAGCAACTTAGGGAGCTAAAATTATACCCCTATCTACTGATATTTTGTGACATCTACTACCCAGGCACAGAGCTGCTGTGAGAAAACCAGAACTGGCATTTAAGGGACTCCTGAGGCATTTTAAAATGAAGTTTGAAGAGGGGGTCTGTGTAAGGGCACAGGACAGACCCCATAGTGTGTCCCTGACACAAATGCCAATTGACTGGTGTACTGGCAATACCAGCCATGCAGGAGTCCAGTTTGAAAGCTGTAAACCTATTTAAAAGCTGTGGTAAGTGGCAGCAAGGTCCAGAGTTCTCCCCTAAATACCATGCTCCGTGTTTAAATATCATGGAAAAAAGTATCTCAGGTTCAACAGCTTCCCCTTGTAGCAGAATTTGCTTTAATGCTTCTCCCTGGCATCATTCACACTCTGCTGACTCTGGTTTCCAGGCTGTGGGTAGTGCTTGTGCTGCACTAAAACAAATGCTCTGTAATGCACAAGGAGTTCTGCTCTCTCCTGGACGTGCATTCACCTGGAAAGTTCATTACAAAGGCAAGTGATGTAGCCAAGATAGCGCTTCCAGATTCAAACCTGAAAGCTCAAAACAATCAGGAGAGTGAAAGGAGCTGTGTTTAGACAAATAACTCAATCTGCTGTCAAATTCCCCAAAGTGCCTCACCCCATCTCACCCCTAGCGTGCTTCAAGCCTGGGATTGCTCCTGGAATTTCACAGCACACCCCGAGGGTCCTCAAGGTGGCCAGGACTGAAGGCCCAGCCCCAAACATCCCCTACTCATTCCCTGTTCACATGGAAGTCAGTCCCAGAAGCTGCACCAAACCACTCCATCCTCAGCTGCCTCCCATCTAACCTGATAAATGTCTGCTTCCCTTTCAGCCTGCTCTGTTCATTTTCACATTGCTGTGTTCTGGCTGTGCAGCTTCTCAGTTATTTTCTCCTCGTGCACCTATTCAAAGCACAAGCCAGGAATGCAAAGGTCATCCTCTTCCAAACCCATAGGCAGAGCTATACATCTCTGGTGCCCCTTTGCTGCTCAATGTTCCTTCTCATTACCCTGGCATATAAATCTCTGGAGAGTTTCAGGGGAATTCAGGTGCTTGCTGTCCTCAGACATTTCCCAGAGTACCCAATAAAGGGATGGCACATCTCTGATATCAATATATTTCCTGTGAACTTTGAAAGCAGCATAAAAAATGAGCCTAAAGTTATCACCAAGAATCAGAATGGCAGAATGCATTTGATGTGCAGGTAGTTGAAAAGTCTTCAGAACTGATGGCTTGGAGTGGTTAAGGAAGCTGACAGACTCCAAGATGGGACTTTTTTCTTCTTTTTCTATGAAAATGACTTTGATTGATTGGGCTTGGACTTGGCACAGAGCTGGCACAGAGACCCCAAATGCCCCACGAGCTCTGTGGTTCACAGGCAATTTTAACATGCTTAAAAATAGAAAACAAGCTCAAGAGCTGTTTGATATGACCCCTGAAAAATGAACTGCAGGCTTCCCCAGGGCCCATGTGTGCCTGGAGGTGGACTCTCAGAAAATGGGCAACCATGAAGCTGGGGAGCTTAATCATCTTTGTGCTTTTGGAACATGTCAGGGGGCTGGAAAAACTGAGATGAGCCAACAGACAGCAATTCCCTGAGGGTTAACTGTGCTCAGCACCAGGAGGGGTGAGGGAAGTCCAAAGGTGTTACCCCACAGTGGTGCTCAGCAGGATCCTGCCTCGCTGTACCTAAAGTGAGGACCCTGATAACATCTCCTGGAAGTTCAGGACATTAACATAATGCTTGTTCAAGCTCTGGAAGTGTGGCACAAATCCTGCCAAGCCTCCTGTCTGCCTCCAAAGTCTGATCTGTCATCTTGTCCATACTCTACATCCTGCAAGCACCAGCAAACGTAAAGGAAGAAGGGTTTTTTTCTTTCAAAAACTTTAAAGCAAAGCTTTCAGGAATGAAACAGCTGTTGCAGGAGGCAGACAGAGCCCAGCCCTGCTCCTGGGGCAGGTACCCACAGCTGTCTGCACACACAGCCTTGGCTGACTCACCCCAGCTGACCAAAAGCCCCAGTTCCCAGTGCCCAGCCTGTCCTTTGGACATGGTGCCAGCCCAGCTCCCTCCTGCCATCCCACCCTCCAGCAGCACGGCCTGGATTCACCATCCTCACCCCCCCAGCTCCCTCTGAGCTTTGGGCAGCAGGACAGACTCGTTTGATGACCTGCCTTGGGGGCTGAGCAAATGAGATTCATTAGGATATGCAAAAAGCTGAGAGCAAAGCAGCCCTATCTCTGTGTCTGAGCTCTGCTGATCTGATAAGAGCGAGTTGCTCCAACATGTCTGCAGAGGAAGATCTGAAGCTTTCTTCTTCCCATGCATTCCCAGATAGTCATTGCAACTAATAGACAAATAGGTCAGAATAAATAACAGCCCCCTCATTTCCCCCAGCACGCCAGTCTGGATGGCTGAAGTCGAGTGTTAATAAGAAACAAGGCTGCTGTAACAAGATGTCCTGATGCACTGCAAAGAATATGGAGCATAATGGCATCTTTCAGACATACTTTTCACTAAAAGCTTGTCATTACCCAGACAGAGGAGACAGCATCTGCATAGAGAAGCCGAGGAAAAGCAGCTTGAATGAAGTGATCCAAAAATGGAATCATCAAGTCACTGCGTTGTTGTATAAAATAATACAAAAGTGGATTTTGCTGAAGTTCAGCATTTTCATAGTGGCACAATAGGCAAAGTAAAATTACTGCGTGGAGAGGGAGGGATGTTGGAGGTACAAACCTGTTCTCTTATGGGGATCAAACACAGCCCTGTGGTGTAACTGGGTGATGGAGTAGGCCCGTGTCAGCGTGTGTTGATTATCCTGATGTGAACTTTAGACAGAAATTCTGCTTTGCCCCACAGAAACTGAGAGGCAAGGTGTGGGGGAAGAGGGACCCCAGAGCAGGCAGCAGGAAAAGCTCCTGGCTCAGCTGGCAGTGCTTCACCTGAGCCCAGCAAGAGCAGAGCCACTGAAATACTGATTGTGGCTCCTTGGCTTTTTGACAACACGTTTGGCCCCTGCTCTGGGGTGTTCAGCAAAGAGCATGAGCTGCTAGGGAGCAGCTATTACTGAGAGCTCTCCTAAACCAGGGCAGGGGGAAGAACCAGAGGTGGAAAATCTAAATTTAGCAGGCAACAGTCGGGCTGTTTGCTCGGGCACAGCTCTGCTCCCACCCAGTGAAGGATTTTCGGTAGCAACCATCACCATGGTACCGCAGAGCCGCTGCTGTGCAGCGATTTTGCCAATCCCTGTGGGTTTACTGGAACACTCATGACATTTTAGGTGCAGGGAAGGGACAGGTGGGTGGGAGGGATGTTTCTTAAAGCACCAGCTCCGGGAATCAAGGGAAAGCAATGGCAGCACTTCACATTTTCTCCATAAGAAGCACGTAGTCCTCCTGGTTGCAGAGCTCAGGAAACTCAGAGCATCCTTGTCTGAGAGGAGGGAGGAGGTTCTTTCACTGTCCCCCTAATTTTGAGGGGAAGAAGGGCTGAACCACAGGATTTGAGCTCCTGGAATTGGCTGTCGAGGCCAGTTTCACTTCCTGCCTCCGACTGTCGCAATGTCCGGGTTGCCAACAGCGAGAGCAAACATTTCTAATGTAATTTCCATGTTGATTTTTCAGCTGTGGCTCTTTTAACACCCTCTCCCCCTGGGCCTGTTCTGTTCTCTGTGACTTTCCTGCTGCCCGTTCCCCGGCGATGACAAACCGCAAAACGTTTCTCAAGAGCGAGAAATCCTCACAGGAATCATCTGTTGCAAGTCCTGCCTGACAAAACCGTGTCAGAGCTTTGGGGACTTTCTCTCTATTTTTAATTGAGTGCATCTTTTCCCTGGCATTTCCCCCTGCTGGCTCCTTCCATCCCTGCTAATACAGCAGATCTAGGATGGGAAGCAGTGCTCGTGCCAGGATGGGGAAGAGCTGTTGCTCCCACCTGATTCCCTGCGAGGATTTTTATATAAAAGGTGCTCACGGGGCTCCCTCTCTCCCTTTATTCCTCCCGCGCAATCAGCACTCTTGATTTAGTCCCTTTCTTATCGTGGCCTTGCAGTATCACATCTTGGCTTGGTATTTAGTCTTCCAGAGGCTTGAAAGGGCAGCTTCTCCTTGAGTTTATCAGCTCAGATGGGGGACGCTGCTTGATGGTTTGCCAGGGAGCTTCTGTGCCATGCCTTTTATGTCTCGATCGAGTCAGGGCGTTCTATTTAATTAAAGAGATGGGGATACAAAAGGCTCCTTTTGGATAAAATCTGGGGGGGAGAATGTGCTGCTGCCTCAGAGGGGAAGGGGGGATGGATTCCCAAAGCCAGCAGAGCCTGATGAGAGCTGAGGGCAGGGAAGCACGGGGTGGTTTAACAGAAGGGGAGGCAGCCGCTCTGCCAGCAGAAGCCCGTGAGCAGAGAGCCATGGAGCACAAAATTAACACACTGGCTCATCAGGAAATGTTAATGTGGGCAAGGTGGGGAATTGCTTCATATGGGCAAACAATCTGTGCAGGAGGGATAAGCGCCATCAAAACCTGGTACAAATCTGGGCATGTTTCTCCAAAATCTGCCCTCTACCCTCAGCTTGAGGTTCAAGACAGGAAACGCAAAGCCCCAGTGAAGGTGTTAAATCCTTATGGCACAAAAACAACAAAATGTTTGGTTGAAATAGAACAAAATTGAGGAATCCAACGGGGCTTTTCTAGAAATGATTAAGGCACTGCTACACAGGTCCCAGGAGGGGAACTTTGCAGCTTGGAGTAAGTGGTTTGGACAAGTTGATTCTCTTCAGGACGGTCCTAAACACAAATATTAACTGCTAATGAACTCATGTTCTCTACAAATGCTAGCTCTGCTTTCCTCCTGAAATTTAACTTGTTGTCCCTGACCTCCACCATTCCCCACTGCTCCCCTAATGGAGAGCTGGGACCAGCTCTACCCAAACACCACCTCCCCTCTTTACCCATCACACAGGGCCTATTTCCCCCTTTGGAATGATGGCAGGGAAGCCAAGATCCACATGACCTGATGCTGAACTTAGTCCCCTTCCATTTACAGTGCACCTGGGAGGAGCAGAAGGTCCAGTGTTATGGATGTTTGACAGAGAGACTCCGATTTCAACATCCCAGATGAGCAACTGCTTTATAGCCTGCTCAAAGCCTGTCTGGATAGGGCCACAGGCAAGGTAATGCTCACAGAACTTTTCAGGAAGAAGGCCAGAAGAACATTAAAAAGTAATTGAAAGGCCTGGGGGATCAGGGGAAGAGGAAGACAAGCTCAAAGAAACCAAGGAAAAAACCCGAGGCACGGCAGTGTGTGAGTGCACTTGTCTGAAAAGCCCTAAAAAAGAGTCATGGTGAAGAAAGCAAGGAAACTGCCTCTGAAAGGATCCTTTGAAATGGTAGCAGTGGCTGGGAAGCAGTAAATGGGAGGCACTGGGAAAAAGAGACAGCTCAGCTGGAGGATGTGTCTCCAGATCCACCACAGCCTTGCCTCCCAAGTCTAAAACCACTTTAAGGAAAGGTGGAATGAATGTTACCAATGCAGAAATAACCCAAAAAATATTAAGAGCACACCTTAGGTAGCACTTATTGTATGGAAGGAATGCTTCCTCTTCATCCAGAGAGACTTCAGGATTACACAGATGGTTCAAACACATCTATAGTATTGGTAGTAATTTAGAAATCTCTCTAGAGGAAAACAAGGTTTTAGCCTTTTTTTTTCTCTTCCTTTTAAATGGCAGCGAGCTGAATTTTAAGGTGGAGTGAGTTTATTTCTGTCGTGGCTGACGCAGAGAAAGCTCCATCACCCACAGATAATGGCAGATGGTGAGCCATGCCCAAATCCATCAGGCACAGGCCTCAAGTGGAGGTTCAGAGCAGGAGTGGGGATGGCATTTCTCAATCAAGGGGCAGCCAGGATACAAAAATCCATGTGCTCCATGCACATCTATGAGTGGCAGAGAAGCCTCTGAGCAGCCCAGGGGACAAAAGATGACACAGGCTAAGAAAATGTGCGCTCAGTGGCCGAGCGAGGGCTGGTTTTATCCCAACCCCTGCAAACCCACTGGTACATCATTAAGGTGGATGAACATGGCTCAACAGAGCTGATAATCCCGTGCCCACGGTGCTGTTGCAGAGGGTAAAACATTTTCTGGTGGTGGTGGAGGGGACTCTGAGGCACCATATGGTCTCCTGCAGCCCTTGCTCGGCGCCCGGGCTCGTGCTCTCATGTGACACGCCATTAGCGAGTCACACGGAGCAGAAAGCAATTTTATGGCCAGATCCTGCTCTTAGAAGCTATGATGACTAAACTAGCTAATCAAATCAGCATAAATTTGCAAACACCGTTTTAGCAGCTGCGGCCATAAATATCACCAGCAGAACGCGGATAATCGCGAGCGCGCACGAGGAGTTGAGTAATGGGCTCCCAATGGGCGTCGGAGCCATCAGCCGCTGCCTGGCAACTCGGGGAGGGGGCGAGGGGGCCACGCTGATGAGCCTGGAACAGCAGATGCAGCTATCACGACAAAGCAGCGAGAGCGCACACGCCAGAAAAAGGGAAAAAAGCAAAAAAAAAAAAAAATCGTTTACGGAGACAAACGAGCTTGGTGCGTGCCCTGTTCCCGCCCCACATGTGCGTGCTCCATGTGGAGGGATGTGTTTCAGCGTTCCCAAAGTGACTCATTTGGCATTTTCCAGGGACCTGCAAGAGGCTCCCCGCACACACGTTCCCGTTTTGTCAACAAGCCATAAAAATAATCAGCCGAGGTGAAATTCTGCGAACACAGACACCGGCGCTAAATTTGTTTTTAATTTGTGCCAGCTCCTGCTAATGGGAGATGGGCTGCACAGAGCTCCCAGCACGAACAAAGGGGAGAGGGGAAAAGCTGCTGGGATGAGCAGCCTCCACCTCCCCTCTGGTGAGGAGCAGCAGCTCGTGGTCCCCGAGCAGATGGAGCAGGGCTGGAATGGGCACGGCCAGAGAGGAAGGACTGTCCCATGTCCCTGTGCCAAGGGCCCCCAGGGGCAGGGGGATGGAGGCACAGCCAGCTCGGCCCCAGCACAGGGAAGAGGCTTTTGGGGCTCAGAGAATTGAATGGACCTCCCTGCACCTGCCAGCAGGAATTTGGCTCAGCCACATAGATATATTTGCAAAAAAAAAAAAAAAAANAAAAAGACCAGCAGTGATGTCTTTTTGGTAGGCTGGTAAAAATACTTGGCTGGTATGGAGCACATCCTGGCCTGATGAGGATATCCCACTGGCTCTGAGAAAACCCAGAGGGCAGGACAAACATCGTGATGCATAAAGGTAAAGCAAGTTAGCTGGAATCATCAAAATCTCATGGAGAGAAGGCCCAAATGTGGGGATGTTTACACAACAGTCATTACAGCTCACACCAATAAAGCAATTTCTAGCTGAGCTCTAAAGCCAATCTGCAGCAGTGCAGAAACCCAAGTGAACAAGGAATGAGAGCATTTCCAAGTTTCCAAGGAGCTGGCAGCCCAGCCTGGGCTTCATCTTGCTGTAACCAGGAATGTTGCTTGGAGATTGAAATGTGGAGATATCCCAGGCTCCTGTTTTAAAGGTTCCTTATACCCAAATCATGGTTTGCTGTATTGTCTTGGCTATGGTGATTATTATTATATTTTGCTTTCAAGCATTTCCAAAAGACTGTGCTGTGCCCAGCATAGGGGCAGCCTTCCTGAGCTCATAAATAAGGAGATTTGAAGATACAGAATTCCCTGAGTAACTGGCAGATGTGGTGGACCAACACAAATGAACGTGATGGATTCACTGTGCTTGGAAAATGGAGCTAAAAGGGGAAAGAAAAAAAACTTTTCCCTGGCCAAGAAGCAGAAGGGCAAGTGACAGAGCACCTTGACACATCAAAGGAACACATCAAAGGCAGGGGTGGTGCCACGTGCTGGTTCCTCTGCTCACAGCAGCCTCAGTTCATGCCAGGAGAGCACTGTGTGCATGGGGCATCCCAGTAAATGTGTGGAAACACCCAGAACAAGAACAGGAGAAGACCAGAAACAAGCGCAGGGGATGGAGCTGCCTCCCATACCAGCACTCAGGTGTGTCCCTCAGCAGCTTTACCCAGAGAAGGTCTGTGGTTTGCATTTGTTTTTTCACTTGGGCAGCATTTTCAATAACCTCTGTCCTCCTAAAGGGGAGTTTTCCAGCAGTGTCTCTCCACCAAAGCTGTTGGTTACCCACTGACCTGAAACACTCCAAAGCTTTGTGCTCCTGGCACCAGCTGGGAACGAGATGGAGGGAGAAGAGCTGCATGTCTGGGTGCAGAAAAGGACTCTGGGCAGTCAGAACCAGCAGTGATATTTCTCCAGAACACAGACATAATTTGGAACAAAGGGATGCACTCACCACGTTGAGCTCAATCCCAAAATACACCTCAAGGTCTCAGTCCAAGGCAGCGCACGCACCGTGAGCCAGATCCATCATGAATAACCAGTTTCTCCTTAAAAAAACACACCCCAGTGACCAAAGCCAGGGGGGACAATTTCTGTCAGAACCAGTACAAACTCTGGAACATGGTTTAAAGCCTTTTTTTCAAGGTCCAGAAAATTCCAGCTTGCTTTTCCCTGTATTTCAGTGCAGCATCAGCCTCTTGTCTGCACTGTGGCTGGGGCCAGGGCCAGGATGTGCCAGCTACTACAAAAGATTGCTCTCGTGCTATTCCTGGTTTGATCCAAAACAAAACACGCTGGAAATTTTGGAAGAACATCTGTTCCCATCAAGCTTCCAGCCCAAGCCTCCCAGACCCACGAGCTCTGGGTAATTCAGTGGAAAAGCGAGGGAACATCTCAATTTGGAGATGAAGAATTTTTGGCAGCATTTGCTGCTCTTTGCTGTGCACACAGAAAACCTCTCCTTTGTGCACACAAGCAGCTCAGCTCAGGGCCTTTCAGGGAGAGGAAAAAAGAGTTGCCTTTCCCATACACAATTTTCCCTAAGAGACATAAACATGAAGGATACGTTCACCAATTTTGAGAATGCTCACACTGATTTTAAATGATTAATGGGCTTGTTTGGAGGGGGGAGAAATAGGATTGTTACTTATTTCAGTGCAAAAGAGCATCCAGAGCATCTCCCAGCCCAAGAGCTGCCACAAGGCCTCACGTGACAGGATCCTGCCCAGACTGCAGCCTCGGGTTCACGAGATAACAAACCCTTTCTGTGGCTGCCTGTGCCTTCAGGCAGGGCATGACTTGGAGCAAGCCCACCCACAACAAGCAGCAGGTCTGTGAGGAGCATCCCAGCCATGGGGCCACGTGATACCTCCCCCTTCCAGGGGGTTTGGAAAGCCAAGCATCCTCGAGCTGCACTGAGCTTGGGCTCCTCTCCAAGACATCTCTCGCCCAAGTCCCACCCATTTGAACTGCCCCAAGACTGGTGTCCAGCTGAAGTGTGCAGGGACAGCTTTTCCTGGGATTCCAGAAGTCCCAAACTGCATGAGGTCTGGATATTGCCACACACTGCTGCAAAGACATGGTGCATAAAGCAGTAATTTGTGGTCTTAGCTTAGAGCTGAAATAGATATGACAAACAAAGCAAGAGAAAAATCTACTGCAGTTCCCACTCTGGTGTGAAAGCACTGAAAAATATAGAGGGAATCTCAGCTGTAGCTACAGCTCCAGGATGGTTGCAGTTCTGGTATTTGCCACAAACTGTACAGCCAGAATCACAGCCAGGCCCATGCAGGCAGATGGGGCACGAGCAGAGTGGAGCTGCCTCCATCTACCCCACCCCTGGAGCTGTGTCTGATGAACAGTTTACAACCAGCACCCAAAGATAAACCTTAATTGGGTGACAGTTTACCTCAAAATGTCATAAACCCTCACAGTTTAGGAGGGGGCTGCACCAACCTTCTCTTTCATCTCCATGAGGGGCTGAAGGCTGGAGCTGGGTCACACTGGGACCAAGAGAAGGGGTTGGTGGGTCAGAACCCCAAATTTTCCACACCAAACCTCCTGTGAGGCCCAGCTGGTGGAGCAGGGCAGCCTCCTCTGCTCTCTGCCCATTGCTGTGACCAGGGAGAACACGATGAGGGGGAATAATCCCTAATAAATCCCACTGGCACAAAGGATGTTCCTGCAACATCCCAGTTAGAGAGAGATGCACACAGCAAAGTCATCTGCTTCACACTCCATACTTTTTTCCCAGCAGCAGGAAAAAGGATTTCCTGTCACCTCCTAAATCATCAGAGCTTCTTGCCTGACTGTTTCAAGCACAGCTTTATTATCCCTTACATCAGCTTCTGTGGGCACTGTCCTTTTCTTGTAAGAGAATACCAGAGTTTGAAGTTCCATGTGTTGGGGTTTTTTGGTTGGTTTTTGTTTTCTTCATCCTCTCTGGTTTTGTTTCATTTTTTTTTTTCCTGGTAGGGAAACCAGTGACATTTCAAAGCAGCACATTTGCTGTATGGTCACTCAGAAAAAATTGAGGTCCTGTCTCTGCACTTTCCCTCAGAAAACGCCTCCTGAGCTTGCGGCGCCACGAAAAAGAAAATCTGATTTCACAGCAGCACAAAGACACAAATTACTGCAAAGCAAGGCCGTGCAAAATAAAACCTACCATTAAATCCAAGAGGCTGAAATCAGGAGATCCCATCTCTGATTAGCCCAGCTCCCCAACAGAAGCTTTGCCCAGGCTGGAGCTGCCGGGTCACGTCCATTATTTTCACACACAAACCATTAACCCAAGCAGGATCACCCACGGGGCATCCTGAGCACAAATGCAAAAGGCTTTGACATGGCATGGCATGGTTTTAATGCTCACACAGAGCAATATCTGCTCACAACAGGGGTCAGCACCTAGGTATTGCTGTGGGCTGGAAAAGCATCTCAGAGCAGAGGCACAGAGGTTTCAGTGGTTCCTGTCCACTCCTGCCTGTGCTTGGCACCTCTGAGGCTGAAGGCAGCCCACACTCCCATCTCACAGCCTCCCAAATTTCAGGGCTGGGAGGGTTTCACCACTGCTGCTGCTGTGGGAGGGTGGATGCAGCGAGGTCAGGGAGTGGGACAGTTGTGCTTCGCTCAGGTTGGAAACAATGGGAGTAAAACCAAGTTTGAGGACAAGCTTGTCTCCACCCAAAGCAAAGCCATATGCAACCCGGCTCAGGAATGAGAACTATGCAGCCAGAGGTTTCCTCTAGTTATTGTTTTGGGTTTGGGCTGCAGTGGGCAGGGAGGGGAGGAACAAAAAACACAGAGAGTGAGGGAAAGGAGCCGAAACCCAGCAGAGCCACGAGAGCCTCAGCCTGACCTCGAGCCCTGGTTTCAGGGTAAGGCTGGAGGCAGTGATGCTCTGTGCAGGGATTCCCTCAGCCCCACTGCTGGCCCTGAGCTCAGCTGCACCTGCACAGCAGCTCGTGACACACCCCTGGCTGTCTGACACCCCAGCTGTGTGGCACCCCTGTCTGTGTGACACTCATGCCTGTGTGACACCCCTCTCTGTGTGACACCCCTCTCTGTGTGACACCCCTCTCTGTGTGACACCCCTCTCTGTGTGACACACCCCTCTCTGTGTGACACCCGTGGCTGTGTGACACCTGTGGCTGTGTGACACCCCTGTGTGACACCCGTGGCTGTGTGACACCCCTGGCTGTGTGACACCCCTGTCTGTGTGACACACCCCTGGCTGTGTGACCCCCCTGGCTGTGTGACACCTGTGGCTGTGTGACATCCCTGGCTGTGTGACATCCCTGGCTGTGTGACACCCCTCTCTGTGTGACACAGGTGTCTTTGTGACCCCCCTGTCTGTATGGCCCCCCTGTCTGTGTGACACCCCTGTCTGTGTGACACCCCTCTCTTTGTGACACTCCTGGCTGTGTGACCCCCCTGGTTGTGTGACCCCCCTCTCTGTGTGACACCCATGGCTGTGTGACCCCCCTCTCTGTGTGACACCCCTGTCTGTGTGACACCCCTCTCTGTGTGACCCCCTCTCTGTGTGACCCCCTCTCTGTGTGACACCCCTGGCTGTGTGACACCTGCATGTGACATCACTTTCATTTGCACTGACACCCATCAATCTGGCACGTTCACTACGCAGCAGAGCAGACGTGGCAATGTCTAAGCAGGAGCTGTATTAAAAAGATCAAACTCCAGAAGAATTCTTTTCCCTACAAAGATATACTCAGGAAGACCCCAGATTTTCACCTTTCCATCTCGATACAAAAGATGCAACCCAAAGCACGCGGTGTGCTGGGTGAGAGGTGCTGTAATTTCTCTTTCCCTCTTGTCCAGACTCAGCCAAACATTGTTTCAGCCCCATTTTCAGACATTCTCCACTGCCCTGACTCCTTTCCAGACCTGCTGGGAATGCAGGGCTGTGGAGATTCATGGACACTGACCTCTTAACTAAAAAGCTTTGTGCAATCTGTGCCTAAAATCTGAGGTAAGGGATTGCAGTGTTGCTGCCCAGCATTCTCTCCCAATATTCCCTGAGCACCCAGCAAGCACAGCAGTATTTTACCAGCTCCCTGTGCTCCTCATCCTGGCTCCTGGCTTTTTTGGTGCAGACAGGAGGGATTCAGGGAGCCATGGTTTTGTAAGTAAGCTGATTTTAGCTCAAACTGCCAAGGAAATGGGTATTTTCACTTTCTCCCTGCTCCTGTCCCTACCTTTTGTCCTTCTGTTGGCATGAGCATCAGCCAAGGCAGGGAACTAATCCAGCTGGAAACTGTCTGCTTGTCTTCTCCCTTTCTGCTGGGTTAGTTTTCAGAAGGATCAGATTCCTAATCTGGCAGATCGCTCGAGAGCTGATTTTGGCACCGGGGAGAACACATGACCCAACAGCAGGGACTGAGATCAGCTGAAACCGAGCCTAAACCCACGCCCACGGAGAACACCCATGGCCCACCCTGTGCCCACCCAGGCAAAGATCCTCTGCCTGCACAGGAGGCTCTTTCCACGCTCCTGTTCTGCTTCCAGAGGGGAACAGGCATTTTTGGGTAACGCTGAGCTGTCACCTCCCCTCTCTACCTGCTCCACCTGCACTCCCTTGCCACTGCTCTGCTGCCCTTCAGAAAAAGCCCAGGGCTCCACTCCAGCCTTCCAGTGGATCTTCCTTTAAGCAGCACCATGCCACCAGGCAGGGATTTCTGTGCCCATGGCCACTGGTGTATTTACCACAGCCATGTGCAAGTTGTGCTTGTGCATGCCCTGGGCAGATGCATGCAAGCATAGAGCTAAAAATCCCCAAAATATTCTGGTTCCCACAGGCTGAAGGAATGGGCTGTGCTGCTGTGAGCCATTACTACCCAGCACAGGGTGTTTCTATGGCTACACCTTGCCTGGATTTCCCTGCAGCTTTCAGCAACACATTCACCCTGTCTGTCTGTCTGTCTGTCCCTGTCTCACACACACAAACCAAACATCCCTTCTCTCCTCACTCAGCACCCCCCTCCACTCCAAATAACACCTCTGCTCTTCCTCCCACACACAGCTGAAACTTCAGCATGGCTGTTTCCTGGGACCCAGCAGAAGAGGGGGAAAAGATTCTGATCCAGACTGCCCCCAAATGCCACAGCAATCTCCTGATCCTCCAGCCTCATTTACAGCAAAGCTGGACCTGCACATATTTACTGGAGATCTCTCAGGTTCCTTATGGAGGCACAGAACCAAGAACAGGCAGGCCCCTGAGCTGCTCCCAAAAATTTGGAGAACTGGCCTGCTGAGGGGGAATAAATAAGAAAATCTCTCCCAGGAAGGCTCAAATCAGGAGCCTCATGCAGAGGGGTCAGCAGTCCCCTGGCCCCAAGGTGACTCGTGGAAATGAAGATCTGGGCTGGATGTTGGGGGAAATGCTAATGGCTGGGAGCAGCTCATGTCAAGCTGAATAAATCCCCTGCTCTCTGTTCTGAAACACAATGGCACATGAATGACTAAGCAATTCTGATAACAATTCAATAGACAAATGTCAGCTTGCTTTGATTAAACATTACTTGTGGAGCTGTTTCAGGGCAGCTAAAGACACATCAGCCTGTCTGTCTCACCCCAGCCCTCCCAGCCAGGGCACAGAGACATTGATTTCACAACAACTACAACTGATTTTTTTTTTTTTGCAAAGCAATTGGAACTCCTGTAACATCTGAACTAAGTCTAGATTTATGCAAGCAGAGCTGCGAAAATAAAAAAAAAGCAAAATAGCCTCTCTCTAAGACCTGAGTTTCACTTCTCCCTTACTCCATCAGTTATCCCTTAGCACAGTAATTACATGGTCCAGTTTGGAGATACAGGTGGAACAGAGCCATGTCATTACCACATTTCCACATATATTCTTGAGTATTTGCAGTACTGAAATAAAACTCCTCTAGCACGGGGTTAGTCCAGAAAAACAGTTCAGTTTAGGAATGTGGCTGAAACATGCACCAACACTTTCCCATGCCGCAGCTCTAACCCATTTTTAATTATTTCTATCTGTGCTGGAGGTCAGCCCTTTACAAAACAACAACCCCTCCTTTCATTTTTGCAGAAGCACATTTAGGTGAGCAGCTTTTGCCCTTGTGGAGCCCCCAAAGCCAGGTCTGAGTGCTGAGAGGAGCAAGCCCAGCCTCACAGCCGGGCTGCTCCCCTTGTCTCCAGTCAGTTGTGAAATGAGCTGCTCAGCACTGCATCCGTAATGGGCACTGCAGTGCAGATGGCAAAAGCACAGTCACAACTCTGCTGTGCCTCTGCCAAGAGCCCTGGGTGATGCAGCAGAGCAGCTCGGAGAAGCGAGGAGGGGAAGAGAGGCTGCTCCTCCTGAGGCTTTTTCACCTTCCTGTCCATACAAGAGGCTCTTTGGTGCAGCAATAACACAGAACGACGGCCAGAAGATCCTGGGTGAAATTCTTTGCACTGCAGGCTGTAGGACTGAGGATCCCAGCCTGTAGGACTGAGGATCCCACCCTGTAGGATTGAGGATTCCACCCTGTAGGATTGAGGATTCCATCCTGTGGGATTGAGGATCCCACCCTGTAGGATTGAGGATTCCACCCTGTAGGATTGAGGGTTCCACCCTGTAGGATTGAGGGTCCCACCCTGTAGGATTGAGGATTCCACCCTGTAGGATTGAGGATCCCACCCTGTAGGATTGAGGATTCCACCCTGTGGGACTGAGGATCCCACCCTGTAGGACTGAGGATTCCACCCTGTAGGATTGAGGATCCCACCCTGTAGGATTGAGGGTTCCACCCTGTAGGATTGAGGATCCCACCCTGTAGGATTGAGGGTTCCACCCTGGGATCAGTGCTAGGCTGTGTTCCAGTGATTCAGTCTCATTGCCTTGGAGCTGGGAGAACACAAGAATCTCCCACCCCTCTGCTGCACAGATCTCTTGGTCACTAAGAAGGAAAATAGACCCTTGCAAATGTCCTCAGTCACTACCAGTCCCATGGGCCTCATTACTGCCCTTGACCTCAGTCTAGAACAGTGAGTGATAATGTTATTTCTCTAATTTCACTCTCAACTGAGTCCCTTGGCTGCTTTCCTTTCTCCTGGGCTGGGAAAGAGCCTGTGGAAAGAATCTGCCCTTGTACAGGGTAAGCCTGTGAACTTGGGCTATTCCTTGAGTTGTGACAATTGGCAGATGCTGCATCCTGCAGGCAGAGGCCTCAGAGGAGACATCCACACCAAGAACATACAGAAATTCATCAGGACAACGACCACACGTTTGTGTATGGGTGTGGGCACACACACAGTAAATAACTAAAAGTCAGGAGAGTCCTGCTTGCCCCTGGCTGCAGAGGGGAATTCTCAGCTGATCTTTGCAGCTCCCATCTGAGAGCACAAAACCAACTTGCAAAATCACCAGGCTGGCCCTTGCAGCTTTGCTGTTTTCAGTATTCTTTGAGAGTTCCCTCTGATTTGCTTTATTAGAGAAACCTACTCAAAGGGATTTGTGTGCATGCTCAGCCTGATTTGTGAACTCCAACAGGAGGGGCAGCCAGTAAAATTAATGAGGTTCTGGGCAAATGATTGCCCATGCAGACCCACAGACATAAAGCATTAACTGATGTCTAATTAACAAAGGCCACGTGCCCGATTAAGCATGCAAACGCTGCTGCTGCTGCACACACATTGACACACATTAATGTCTCAGTGAGGATACATTTGCAAGTGTCTGCTTGGCACGATGATGGAGCACGCAGCCTGCTTCCATAAACACTTGTCAGGATGCAGGATATACGTCCATGAAATAATCTGCTGCCCATTTTCTGTAACGAGCACCAATTCCTTCTGGGAAGCAGCACAGCAGGGCCCCGGCCCATGCAGGCACTGCCTAAAAGCCACATTCTAGAAGGGGGCAAACCAAGGACAAAGTGGCCTTGGGAGGAAAGTTTGAACTGCTTTTCAGTGGTTTTGTCATGCAAGTGAAGGGTGATTTCATGTTACAGGGTCTGTGCTGGGTGATAAGGGGTCAGGGGCACATGGCCCTGTTCCTCACCCTGTTGTGTCCTTATCACACAACACCCTCTAGGTCCTCATCTCCTCCCTGATTAAAGCTCAGGTTTTGTTGGTTTTTTTTTAATTAATCACCATATTTTTTTTTTCAAAAGAGAGAGAAAAACAGTCCAAAACATCCAACAGAGGGAGGCAGAAACAGCAATGTCTAGGAGGGGGTTACAGTACAGGATACCTGTTCTTCATCAGCTCACATAACTCATTTAGTGCTGTCAGATCATATAATTTTGGGACATGGATATGAGCTGGGGAGGCCAGGAAGGCAAAATTCTGGGAAGCTCCTGGCAATTTCTGGTGCCAGAGGAGAAATTTTTGGCACCAGTTCCTGTCATGGAGCAGGGTCAGACCAGCAGCTGACCCACAAAGGGAATTCCTGGGAATGCCAGGGAGGCCAGGAGTGCAGGAGAGTTTCCTGCTCTGTGATGGGATTGAACTTCTCCTCACCTCAGAGTCCTGAATGCCCAGACCCTGCCCTGTCCCCTCTCTGCTCCCTGCAGCAGGAATTGCACACAGACCCCTGAGCCCTGGCACTTGCTGAGGGGCTGAAGCTCAGGGTGTCCCTCCAGCCCAGGCTCAGCCCCACTCCTCCTAAATTCTCAGAAATTCCCACTTCTCCAGGGATGCAGGGAGGCCAAGGGGGCTGTTAGAATAACTGGTTATGCCTGTGATGTGTTTCCTTGCTGCTGGAAGGTTTCCAAAGACATTTCAGGTGCTGATGAGACCTTCCAGCACATCCATTTAGAGTCTGCAGTTTCCCTTCCTTCCTGCATTATTTACCACACAATCCTCAGCTGCTTAAAAAACTGTTTCAAGCTATTTTCTGAATCATCCTTCCCTCCCTTCACTGCTTCATGTAATAATCTTACCAAAATCTATTTTGGGAGTGGCATTTTGCAGCAGAGGCTTGTTTTGTTTGCTTTTTTTCCCAACTGTTCTGTTGCAGATGCAGAAGGTTGGTTCATTATCAGAAAGTTGCTGGCAAGGACAGGGCTCACAGATCCTGTGTCCTGAGGCTTTGCCTTGGTCCCCTGTCCTCTCTGGAATGAGGATGTGGAGGCTCAGAATGACAAGAGCAAGGCTGTGCCCATTAATTTGCTCCTGCAGAGCTGTTCCTGGTGATCAGAGCTGCAGGCAAGGGCTTTTTGCAGAGTTGTGTGAGGATGGCAGCTCATATTGATTTCTCAGAGCAAGCTCCCCGATAAAGGTTTGGATTCCTGAATTATTCTGGTATTGTGCAGAGCATCTCAGCAGCCTGGTGAAAAGGAGGGTGGACATGGCCAGGAGCTGGGTTACAGAACAAAAATAACACAAGAGGGGGTATATTTTGAGCTGGACAAACTGGGAAAACTGGAAACTTTTTTTTTTCAGAAACAACCAGAAATCCTGAAAAACATCTCAGACCTTATCCTGGAACCAAAGACACATTTTGCATCAGAGGGGCTACACTTAATTTGCTCCTTCAACTCGGTTTCTCAGCCACCCAACATTCATATTAGATTAATATTTGCCATTCAGCTGCCCTGCTCTTACCCTGAGAGCATCTGACTGGGAAGTGACTGCACTTCCACACCACAGCTTCAAAGCCAAAGTGCTGCGCTTGCTTCAGCACTTTTTGGCACTTTTTTTGAAGCATAATTGCCCAACTACAGCAGTGACTCTGGTCTCCAAAGGCCAAAAGGAGAGAGGGAGAAAAGAAGGAGGTGGGAGGACAGCTGAGAATTGCACATTTCAAATGTGGGATGCAGCTATTTCTTTTGGAGGCCTATTTCTGGAAAACTGGACAGCTAAAACAAGAAAGCAAATCTAAAATGAAAGCTCACACTAGAAAGCACACACACACCCAAACACCATGGCAGGCAAGAGCTGGGGGACCTGTGTAATCACAGCTATAATGATTCTATAATTTCACATCCAAACATAATTAGTCGAGGTACGTTCTTTGACAGCTAGAGATTTGCAAAATTAGGGTCAAGCAGGTTCATCTTTTTAATTGTTCTTATTTCCCCCCTCTGTGTTGTTTCTTGTCGCTTTATAGGCTCCTCCCTGGGCTGTGGGGATTTTTGAAGGAATTTTCAATGAGTTAGAGACGGCACTTCTGAGTTTTTAGATGATGTGGTTTCTTTTTCTTATCTTCTCTATGGACAGGAAGGGTGAGTTCAGCTCACATCTTTACTGCATGGCTCAGAAGGTCACAAGACCCCTTAGCTACAAGACCTTTTAAGGATGTATTGACTAATAAAACACTGCCAACAAGTACTGGAAAAAACAGCACCTCGTTACTCCAGAAAGGTAAAAATACTTTAAAATGCAAATTGGCTTGATGTACTTTTGAACTGGAATATATCCTCACCTTCAAATCCACCCTCCCTCCCTCCTCCCCGAGCTTCAGCAGGGATTAATAGTCCTGTATGCCAAGAGAGTTCAAACACTATTTTTAATCACATCTTACAACCACACTGTCCCAAATGCTTTGCATGACAAAGCAACCGAGGCAGCGAAATGAGAGAGAAATTCGTGCCTCGGATCCAAAGCCCTCTCAGGAAAGAGGGATCTCAAAAGGCAGGGAGGAAATGGGGCTGGAGCAGAGCCTGGCAAGGTGGAGAGAAAGAAGGGAATGTTTGGTGGGATGGGTTAAGCTGCAGGAGCTCAGGCTGGGGCAGAGGGAGGGCACTCAAGGACACTGCAGAGCTCGCTCCGGGCTGGCGCTGAACTCTCTGTTCCTGCTGCCTGTTTTGGAGACTGTCCTGGGGATGCCTCCCCTTGGGAATTTGCCTGCTGGAGGAGGCTCCAGAGCTGCCCAGGCCGTGCTCCTGCTGGAGGGTGACAGTGGCACATAGGCACGCTGTGACACCACAGCTTTATATGGCACTGCCAGGTCCTGCTGGGGCAGAGCGTTGGGATTTGCAGGGTTTACACAGCCCCAGGGACCCTCGGTGTCCCACTGGAGAGCCCACTCAGCACATCTGGAATGTTTCCAGGTCTGTTCCGTGTGTTGCTCAATTCTGCTCCACTCTGGTAACTGCCTTTGAGTCTGGGTAATGCTCAGCCAAAAAAGAAGCCTCATATTCTTCGCCCAAATCTGTTCAGGGATCCCAGAGGTCATTACAAAAGTGAGTAAATATTAACACACTCCCTTTCGAGGCAGCATGTGCAGTCAGTGTGTCAGGCCTGGGAATCTTCCCCTTCTCCAGCATTCAAGGTGGTGTGGACAGGCTGGAGCAGGGAGGAGGTGGAAGCACAAGTTTGGGTGACCCTGTGGTGTCCTGCAGACTTCCCCAGGCACTGAACCAGGGCTGCAGTCTGGGACAGACTCAAGAATGTGCACTGAGGGTCCACAAGGCCCAGCCACAGGTGAATAATAGAAATACAAATGGTTTGCCTCCCATCAAACCCAGTTAATCAGATTTATAACATTTTAACCCCGATAATCCCTAACACCAAGCAGGGGAGTCAGCACCCACACGTTTGTCGCCTTTGCCATGGCAGCACAGGGGAAGTTCCTGGTTTGCAGCCTCAGTGCTCCCCTCCAAGAGCTCTGCCTTTCTCCTCATGCTCCCTGATTCCATGGGAACCTTTGAGGGATGGATCCAGCTCAGCACCTCCTGCAGCTCTTTTCTGTGATCTGGGGCCTGTCCTCCGTGCAGGAGGGGTTTTTGCTGTGTTCATTTTCCAGAAAGGAGCTAAAAGCAATCAGCCTGTTCCTTGGAAAAAGGCAGGGGGTGCCCCTGCAGTCAGCCAGCAGTGACCCAAGCTGGGGAGGATGGAAAGGAGGACAATGACACTTCTGTGCTGCTTGTCACCTGACCAGAAACAAACTGGCATCAGCCTCACCCCGACGTGGGACAGACACAAATGCCAGGACACAGAAATGGTGAGGGCTGTTTACAGTGGAAATGTCAGAGCATCTCAGCCCTGCTGGATACACAAAGGGCTGCTGCTCCCAGCCCTGCAGAGGGGTTCTGACCCTTCTCCCCCTGCACCACGCGTGGTCCATCAGCAAACCCTGCTCCTCAGCCTCATTAAACTCTCCTAAATTGATAAATCTGCCTCTAAGTAAAGGCCACTGAGAAGGTTTCAGGCTGAAGGAGAAGGATTTTGAGAGCCCAGTGCTCAGATAAGCAACCTGTGCTGGATCCTAACTAGAACATTTCCTGGGCACCCTCACAGTAATTATTATATAAGAATAGTTTCATGTGAGATTAAGTTCCTGCATCCTTTGTACTCCACAAAGTACAAGGCAGGCAAGGAAACAGAGGAGCTTTAGAATTGTCTCATGTTCACACACATGACTGCTATTGCTGCTCAGCTCTCAACTTGCACAACACAATCCTGAAGTCAGAATTCCCTGCACACCCAATTCTTCCATGAACTTCTCAATGCAAGGAACGCAGGATTGGGCATTGCTTGGATTGGGCACCATCACACAGGGTCAGTGTCCTTCCCCTGCTCTCTGCATGCTGGGGACCCCTGGAAAGGCTCAGACTGAAAGCTGGAGCTGTGCTGAAGCAGATCCTGTTGCTCATGAAAACAGGCTGCACACTCTGCTTTGTTTTTGTAGGGTTGCTAGGGAGCTCTGTTACTATTATTGATTTTTGTAAGGCCTCTGAACCACTTATCAAAACAAGTTATTCCACATGCACCACAAGAACGAAGCCTGGTTCCCTACAGCTCTGTGCCCTCCATCCCTGAACTTTAATTCCCAATGCAAAGGCCTCTCCCTGTCCCAAAGGCCAGGATCTCCCTCCCACATCTCTCTTGTGCTTGGCAGAGCAAGAGGGAGCAGAAGCAAGAGCTGGGTCACCATTCCAAACTTGTTTATTGGCTGGCTGGCAGCTACAAACAGTGGCTGATTTCTAAATTTGGCCTATTTCACTCTCACTGGGGGATTAATACTGGATTTGCTCTGCTATCCAGTCATCAGCTTGCATAAAATTTGTAAGAACTCGTTCTCGCTGCGATTTGATGAATTTAGCTGAAAATTGACCAAAAGCTTTTTCTGAGAGGAAAAGGAGGCAGTGGATGGGCAGGAGGTGAAGCTGCACAGTGGTGAAATCAGGCTGGAAGCACAGACAGTAAGGAACTACCTCAATTTTGCAACCAAATACACAGGGAAAAACCCAGAACACCTCATTAAGTCCCAGATACTCAGTATCACATTTGTACTGCCTCTGATATAAAGGTTCTTCTGACACAGACTATTTACTGACCACACCTTGGACTGGCAAGTGTGGCTGTCAGAACACTGATGGGATGAGTATTCACACAGCAGGATGGTGCAATTTTAATGACATATATACCATTAAAATACCAGGGTCCAGTGTGCAAAAGCAAATGGGAAAGACCTGAGAAACCCAAGCCTTAGAGCTGGCCCCTTGTTAAAGGCAGCTTTGCACCTTTTCCACCAGACAGCAGAGATAAGTAGCCTTCACCTTCTCGAGTTCTTCTATTAAAGGACCTTTTTTGGGGAAAATTTCTCATGGTTGCCAACAAACATTGAGCTGCACCAGCCTTAGCAACACAGGGAGAGCGTAGGTGTGAGGCACCTGTGAGCACAGAGCAACTGTGCCTTGGGGTGTGTGTGTGTGTGTGTGTGTGTGTGTGTGTNTGTGTGTGTGTCTGTGTCTGTGTTTGTGTGTGTGTGTCTGTGTGTGTCTGTGTCTGTGTGTGTGTCTGTGCCTGTGTGTGTCTGTGTGTGTGTCTGTGTGTGTGTCTGTGCCTGTGTGTGTCTGTGTCTGTGTCTGTGTGTGTCTGTGTGTGTGTTTGTGTGTCCTGGAAGGATTTCTGAACTGAGATGTTGCACAGGGCTGCACAGGGTCTGCTCCTCAACACAACGTGTGAGTCAATGTGGACGGCAGCACTCCAGGAGGGAGCAGGGCTGTGTAAACACCCCTCACATCTCACACCCTGCAGAGCTGGGCAGGGACCTCTGGACATTGTTCAGGCAAGGCCACCCAGAGCCAGGTGTCCAAGACCATGTCCAAGCAGCTAAGGACAGTCTTCAGACTCTTTGGGCAATTTGTTTTAGTGCTCTACAATGTTCAGACAGATCCTTCTGTGCTTTATTGAGAGTTCATTCCTTTTTTCCTGCCACTGGCCACCACAGCAAAGAGCCTGGCTCTTCTTCACAGCCTCCCTTCGGTTATTGGCACAAAGTAGAATTTGGTTGGAAATTTTTGTTGGAAAAGCCCTGCCAGGCCATGGAGTCCAAGCTGTGCCCAATCCCCACCTTGTCCCCAGCCCAGAGCACCTCCAGCCCTTCCTTGGACACTCCAGGGATGGGCTCTCCAAACCTCCCTGGGCAGTTCCAAGGCCTGAGCCCCCTTTCCATGGGGAAATTCCTGCTGATGTCCCCCCTGAGCCTGCCCTGGCCCAGCCTGAGGCCGTTCCCTCTCCTCCTGTCCCTGTCCCTGGAGCAGAGCCCGACCTCCCTGGCTGTCCCCTCCTGTCAGGGATTGTGCAGAGCCACAAGGTCCCCCCTGAGCCTCCTTTTCTCCAGGCTGAGCCCCTTCCCAGCTCCCTCAATGATGAGATCCCCTCTGAGTCTTCTTTTTCTACACAGAACAATCTGAGCTCTCAGCTTCTCCTCACAGGAGAGATGATCCAGTCCTTCAGTCATCTTGGTGACCCCTCACTGCATTCCCTCCAGCAGCTCCACATCTCCCTGCTCCTGGGAGCCCAGGACTAACCACAAGACTCCAGACATGCTTAGGGGAACAATCCAGAGTTCCTAAGAACTGTCAAGGGGGACAGCACCACCAGCAGAGTGGAAGGAATTGGGTTTTGTGAATATATTTTTCCTAAATCTGGAGACACCCTTCTCCTTGCCTTCCTGCTCTGATGTGACTCTGGGATGAACAGCCTCAGGTGAGCAGGAAATTTGTGACAAGGAAAAGGAACCAGGGCCTGGAAATGCCCTGAGCCTACAGAGCA
This sequence comes from Peucedramus taeniatus, assembly GCA_013400575.1. Classification (NCBI taxonomy): domain Eukaryota; kingdom Metazoa; phylum Chordata; class Aves; order Passeriformes; family Fringillidae; genus Peucedramus; species Peucedramus taeniatus. Next base: position 550,700 of record WBNO01009686.1, read on the forward strand.
GGGCTGTGCACCATTCCCAGGCTCTCCAGGCAGGACTGAGGCAAGCAAGGACAAAACAACAGCTCCCAGATCAGAATCTCAAAGAGCTCTTCAAACATTACTGCTCTTCAACAACAAGAAGAGTTTCATCTCGTGTGAACAGCTCTCTCCCCAGAGTCCCACCACATTCAGCAGGACTCTGTTTATACTGAAGAAGGTTTTTATTGACTCTTTTCTCCCAAATAATTGATAAGCTCCTCCTGCTGCCCCACTTTGATCAGCCTCTACCCCAGTTGTGCCCAAGGTCTGGTCTAGTTCCAGCCCATCTCATTATCTCGAGCACCAGGAGCAGGTGGTGTTTATAGGACTTGGATTTCTACACAAAGAACACAAATCTGGAGGCCACACTGGCAAACAAAACTCATTCAGGACAAACACAGCTGGATTTCATTGTACATCCCTTTGCTGTGTTCCTATCCCATTTCTTTTTCATTCTGCTTTCCCTTTATTTCCTTTCTTGTTGTCTTTTCCCCTCTGAAGGATGGGCTCAGCATCCATTGAAATCAGGGAGGAAACTTCCACAACTTTGGAACCTTTCAAGCCTTCTGCCCTCTTCTCCCTGGGCAGAAAAATCACCTCAGTGAGTGTCCAAGTATGGGGAGACTGTTAAACCAGAGAACAAAATAAAGACCATGAGAGATTCTAGGCCCATCTCCCTGATCAAGTTCAGACTTTTTCTTCCCAGGGCTAAAAAAGTAGGGATTGTGTTACGCCAGGATGGATTCAGGGAGTTGAGGAGAGTGAGAAGATCCCCTTGAGCCTCTTTTTCTCCAGGCTGAGCCCCTTTCCAGCTCCCTCAGCTGCTCCTCATAGCCCTGACTCCTAATTCAGAGTTCATTCCTAATTTCAGTGGTTGAAGCTCCCCCTTTCACAGATGCTCACAGTTTGTGAATCCCTCCTGTCAAGGCTCCAGCTGTGGCAGACCTCAGAAACACCAAGAGGGAAGGGACTGCTCTTGTAGTGTTCCAGCTCTCTAACCTTAAGAAAAAAATCCATTAATTGTAGAAGGCCAACAAATTCACACTCACACACAATGTATGCTTGAAATGAAAGGGTTTTAGCAATGATGCAGCAGAGGTCCCACCACACCCCATCCAGACCCAAACCCTGAACTTAAACCCAGTTCTGCTTCCCAGTTGCTTCCAGAATCTGCCAAGCTTTCCATTCAGCCATGCCCAGTTTGAAACTGGGCTCTGTGCTGAGCACTGTGGGAAGCTGCAATGGAACAAAATGGACTACAAGGTTGTCAGACTTATTTTTCACTCCTTACATTAACTAATTAGCTTTCTTCCTCATTAAAGTCCCTTCAAGCATATCAATTACCCAGCTCTGATGGCAGGGAGCTCCAATAGCCCTCAGTGCAATCAGATGAGTTGGAATTCAGCAGAGCAGACCAACAGGGTGCAGGGTTGGGTTACCCATGTGTCAGCAAAAGGGCATTATTCTCCTGACCTCCCCCTTGCAACAGGAGCTGAATGGTGGCCTGGAGAGGGCAGAGGAAATGCCAGCAAAACAGCACAATAAGCATCTCCCAAGGAGCTGCAAGGGGAAACCAGGGCTGGGACAAAAGGCCAGAGAAATATCCAAGTGTTGGTCTAAAATTAGGACAGCCTAAAACTTGGCCTAGGTCTTCTTTTGTTTCTATCTGATGGGAGTGGCTTTGCAAGTTGTGTCTTGGGTGGAACAATTCCACCTCTCCCCTGTAGGAAAATGGTGAAGAAAAGGGATGTGCCCTGCTCTCAGCAGCTCACCCACACCAGACCTGTTTATCCCACAGCTCAGCACAGCAGGTTTCCCTAGGAAAATTTCAGATCCGTTTTGTTTTTTCCAAACCACTTTGTCACAGCAACATCTCATTTCTGCCCTGCTGCTTTACCTGCTCTTTGTCATTGCCCTGCACCTGAGCTGGCTGCTGCCCATCTGCCAGAGGCTGTCACAGCCCCCAGATGCAAACGCTTCCATGGGCACCAACAAAACCCAGGAGCAGCTCTGACACCCAATCTGCTCACCCCAAACCCCCTCGTTCAGCTGGGCACGGGGATGAGCCTGCACTGCTCGCTGCAGCTGAATACTTAAAAGCACCCAGACAATAAGGATGCATTAAACTTTTATCTCCAGTGCTCCAGCTACAATAAGCAATCAAAGAAATTGCCACTCTCCCAGGGCTCCCGATTGCCTAAAGGAAACCAACTTTTGTCTGGGTGTGGGGATGTGTGTGTGTGTGAGAGGAAAGATGGATAAAAGGATCTCAAATAGCAGCTGCAGTGTTTGGCTACTTTGCATTAGGCAAATGATGAGCACTGAGCACAGCACAAAGCTCAGGCAAAGGCAGCTTTATGCACTCACACACAGGGAAGAGGAAATAAGATGTTTTTCACTCCGAAGATTTCATGATCAAGCCCAGTTTTTGGGCTGTTTTGGTTTTTTTCCCCTCAAATGTGACACAATTACCAGCTTAAAATTCCTCCCAGAGCCACACTGTGAAAAAATCCCTTTGCATAAGGATGTTTTTCCCAAAATTATCCAAATTTTTGGGGCCTGGATGTCACTACAGGCAGGTGCAGCTCACCTTTCCATGAGTGGCAGCAATAGCAGGATTATCAAATCACATTATAGTTTCTAAAACTACAACAAACTGATTGAAAAGCTCTCATAAGAATTACACATGTTCCTTTTCACTTTGCTCTCTGGCCATTTAATGATGTGGAAATTTTATTTCTCATGAAATATCCACAAACTGGCCACTTTCCTCATGAAATATGCATGAATTATAGAATTCCTTATGCTTCTGAGAAAATAAACCACTTTAATCTGAGAAAATTCTCCATTTTATAACCTCAGAATGCTTTCTTTTCCATTTTTGACTCAAAACCAGGGTGGTTTCAGAAAAGGTGGTGCTTGGTATGAACCAGCCTTTCATGTGAAGGGAAAAAACATTAAAAAATAAAAATAGATTAAAAAAAAAAAAAAAACCAAGAGCTGATATAGATAATTTCAAAACAATTCTTTGCTTTTCAAACATTGTCTTCCAGTTTATTTTCCCACAATCCTTTAATGGGCAAAAATCCCTGGTAAGAAATCGTAGTATTGAAAAAACTTTGTTTTCAATCCACTTTGTTTCTTGGTTTCCCATTTCTCTGTGGATGTTTTCCCTGTCCTGCAGATAAAACCACGTGAGGAGGAATGAGATATTTGCTCCAGGAACTGTAACTCATTTTCTCCATTTGATTTTAATACAGCTCTAGGAAAAAAACTAAAATTCCCCCATGTGCACGATTGTCTCACTTACAACAGCACCTCTCAGCAAAGGATCTGCGTGAGCTTTACCAAGGAGAAGTGTTATGATTTACAGTCTGTTAAAAATACACTTTACAGCATATTAAAAATAACTTTTCTGAGAAGTCCTTGATGCACAAAGCATGGCTGGAAGGAGCTCTGAGCAGCCTGGGACACTGGGAGGTGTCCCTGCCATGGCATGGGGGGGTCTGGATGAGCTTTAAGGTCCCTTCCAACCCAAACCATTCCATGTGAAATAACTTTTATGCCTTTAGAGCCTTAAACATTTCCAGCTCTGCTGGTATCTACCCCAGTTTGGGATTTCTGCAGCAGCTTGGGCTGTTTCACACACCTTTCCCTTCACATTCTTTCATGGTTTTCCACTTCCAGAAAGACATCAAACCAACGTCCTCTCACCCCACCCCCATATATCAAGGGGATGTTTTAAAATCAGAGGCAGAGGAACATTTCCCTGTGCAAATGGAGCAGCTGTGTGAAAAAGGAGAGTGTCTCCTTCTCAGGGTGGGAAGGGATGAGGAGGGAAGGACAAACAAGGCTCAGGAAGGAGATTTCAGGAAGAAATGTGCTTTTTTTCCCTGAGAATAAGCAGCATCTTCCTGAGAGCCATCATTTTGATTCACTGTTTCACGTGTAAATAATTTACCAGGCTAAAAGGTCAAGAGTTGCAGGTCCTTAGAGAAGGGGAGAAAAGTGCAAGCTGTAAATAAGGGACGAGTAACTTATGTGGAGCATAAAACACGTTACAGGCACCATGTAGATCCACAAATGCACAGACAGGGAAATCCCAGCTCCACATCCAGCACACAGAGGCAGAAATAACCTCTACCCCACGCTGCATCCCCTTGAACTTCACTTGAGAGCAGGCAGCACATTGAATACAATCTTTTGGGATAGAAATTACACTTTTAAATTAGCTCCACAATGCCCAGATGCGCTGCTGATGGATGCATGAAACACAGGGGCGAAAGAAATTAATTTCCAGCCTCCTTGTTTTCATCTTTTCATCCTCTGATGTCAGGGTAATTGCTCCTGGATGTGACAGTGCAGTCCTTGCCTCTCTCCAGAAGGTGAGGGAACAGCTGCTTTCCTTCCTGACACCAGTGGATTTCCAATCAGCTGTCAGGCAGCATTAGATCCCTGAATGCTTCCAGCATGTCACACTTCCCTCACCCTCACCAACTCCAAATGTGGGGCTGCACTCCCCAGTTTGAGGCAGAAAAGATCAAATCTGCACTGATTCAAAACTACATCAAATCCCAGGGGAGGAATGCTGGAGAGACAAGCAGTACCAAGAAGCAAAGGGCACTGAGGAGCAGGGGGTGTTATCCTGACACGGATATTCAGGTGGAAAGATCAGGAATAAGCAGCACTTTGTCCCACACACACTGCTCCTCACTGTGGTTTGTACAGCAGTGCTGCCCTCAATAGTGAAATGTGTGCTATGGAAAATTTCTCAGGCTCAGGCAAGAAAAGTAAATAGTGGGCTTGGAGAAAGGGGATTTCATCCAGCAGTTTGCACAGATAGCTCAGATATTTTTGGGTTTACTGCCATCTCTGACACTGCATTCCAGAGCAAACACAAGCTGTTCATTTCCCCAGCAAAAAGCCTGTATTTCCCTGCCTAGAGGGGCAGTTATTGACTTCATCAGCTCCACTGGCATTTTTCATAAACATTTACAAAACATGTGAAAACTTCAAATGCCAAGCAACTCTTCCAAGGGATTATATTACACAGATACACTCCAAGGCTTCATTTGGTGATCTAGTTTGGAAAATTACCCCTTCTGCATATATGGCAAGAATGTTTATATTATTTTTGCCACATGATTCCAGCCTTTCATAATAATGGAAACAATGATATAAGAATGAACAACTGACATTTCTGTTTGAGGACACAGCATGCATCTCCTCTGAAAGGCTCTGCAGCAGATTTACAAATACATTTTCCTTTGGTATTTGCAGATACTTTGAGCTCCAAATTGTTTCAGCTACAAGACAGAACCCACCAAAAAACAGAGAATAAAACACCATTCTGTGGAGGTGGGCATGTTGAACACAAATTCTGTTTACTTACATCTCTGTTATAACACCAGCCACTTCAATATAATGCATATGCATGCACACACTCACATATATATATATATTTACATATAAAATAAACCAAAGTATAAATTTCAATGCAGTGTTTCAGAAATAGAGTGATTCAGAAAGTGTGTGGTGTACACAGCATATGCTCCATGGATAATATGTTGCCCAGCACAAATGGCAAACATGCAGGGAAGAGACATTTTCTTCCAGGGCTCTGGAGCCTCCCAAAGGTTGGCAGGCTGGGTGCGTGGTGCACATTCTTTGGGAGAGAATTATGGGCTGGAGAACATTCCTGCAGCTTCCCAACTCTCTCAATAATTTGCCACCTGCACAGCCAAGCTGTTCGTTGTGTAAATCTCCAGGATCTCAAAACTCTGGCGCTGACCCCGATCCACACCCAGCCCCAGGGAACACGAGGGGTGTTTAACTCCTCCAAAGGCCAGGGCAAAGATTAAACACGACTTTGGGGCTGCTGGCACCAAAAGGACCAAACCCAATACACATTTGCTCTGTTTCAGCAGCTCCTGCTCTCTCCTCACCAGCACAGTGCACAGGACCAGGGCTGTGATCCTGAGCTCAGCTCCAAACAGGCTCCCCAGGGAATGGGCACAGCCCCGAGGCTGCCAGAACTCCAGGAGAGTTTGGATAATGCTCTCAGGGTGGGATTGTTGGGGTGTCTGTGCAGGGCCAGGAGTTCCACTGGCTGATCCCTATGGGTCCCTTCCAGCTCAGGATATTCCGTGTGAATATTCCACCTGAGCTTCTGCAAAACAATACAATCCTACAAAAAAGAGGCAATCGTGGCCCAAAGCCAGCAGGCACAGCTGGAATGCTGCTAAAGGACAAGAGCAAATTTAGCTGCTCTGCCACCCTGCTGGATTCACCTTGGTTTGGATCAGCTCATTCCAAACCTCACGTTTTTCCAGTTCCCATGCACAGCGGCAGCAGGGCAGGATCTGGGTTGCAAACACACCTGGGAGAAGGACAGCAAAACAGATTTGGGTCTGTGCTGCTGGAGGTGCCAGCACAGGGAGGAAGGGAAGCAGCTTCCACAGCTCCTGCATGGGAGCAGCTGGGTTTTACCTCTGCAAGGGTGCCCATGGTAATTCCATCTGCATTCCAGCATTGGCAGTGCCTGGCCACAGCCACCCTTCCCAGGTTTTTCACCACCCATCCCAGGTTTCTCACCACCCTTCCCAGGTTTCTCATCACCCTTCCCAGGTTTCTCACCACCCATCCCAAGCTTCTCATCTTAATCACTGGCAGGGTCAAAGCTGGGAGAAATTAGGCTCAGTAAGTGGCTTCTCATTTTGTGGCAGAGGTTGCCAGGGCAAGGAAGAGCGAACTGCCAACCATGTCTCCTCTGAACAGTTTGTTTTTCAACAGGGATGGGGAACAAACTTTCTCCTCTTCCCAGCCACAGCTCTCACCCATCTGCAAATCCGAGGATCCCTGAGGTTGGAAAAGCCCTCCCAGCCCATCCAGTCCCAGCTGTGCCCGATGCCCACCTTGTCCGCAGCCCAGAGCTCTGAGTGCCACATCCTTGGACACCTCCAGGGATGGGGACTCCAAATCTCCCTGGGCAGCTCCATGGCCTGACCACCCTTTCCAGGATGAAATTCTCATGATGATGATGATGATGAATCCAACCTTGGCTGGATCTCAACAAGAAACAGCACAGGGTTCACGGGATACTCTGGAATGTTGGCTTTTCCTGCCTCTCCAGCAGCTGCCCTTCTCCTGAGCATCAGAGATGGGCAGGATCATGCCAGGCCAAACACAGAGGTGGAAATCTGGTCCCCACTGCTGAGGAAGGAACATTCCCCATCTCCACAGAGGATTAACACAGAACACGCCCTGCAGCAGGAATTGATTTGCACAAACCCAAAGAAAATGAGAAGCTGAGGGAGCAAGGGCTCAAATGAGAGTGAGCACAGGCAGGACTCCACTGCTGCATATTCCACATGGGAATTCACACCCTGCCAGCTCCACGCCCCTTCCAGGACCTCCTGGCTCACGCAGCATCACAGTGTGAGTTTTCAGTGAGAGCTTCAAGGAGCAGAAATGAGCACCCATGAAAACAGATTTCATTCACACCACTTTTTGGGAACAACTTGGTTTTGTCAGCCAGTTGCAACAACCATGAACTCTTTGCAGGCAGCTGTAGCAAAGGTGGCTTTTCCCCTGTGATATCAGAATTTCCATGGAAAGAGGTGCTGGTTTACAGCTCTTGTGACTGTGGTGACAGGAGAGAGGTGAAGAAGGAGGGCTGAGAATGGAGGAAATGTGCAAAGCAGTGGTGACAAACACTGACAAAAAAAGGACTGACCTATGGCTCTGATCATCTGTGACAGAAAGTGTGACTGGAATTCAGGTTTTTCACAAATTGAAATTACAATTAAATACCCACATCTCCCTGATCAGCCAAAGGAATGGGGTTCAGGGGAACTGTAAGGAAAATAAGATTAAAAATCATTGATTGCCATCTTAATCCAAGAAACTTTCTACACCAGTTTTTTTCTATTTATTTCACCTGAAATAATCTTTCTCCCTAAGCTTTACAAGTTTGCTTCCCCTCAGCCTAAGCATTTATCCTACTACAAGAACTGCATCTCCAACACAGCAGCAAACAGGTAAAAATTCTCCCTTCCTGAGTCTTCTACTGACCTGAACTGTGGAAACTGCCTGAAGCTTTCCTCCAGGCCACAGATATAGGGAGAGTTCACAGATCTCATAAATTTTGTACTCAGGATGTGATTCAAGGAGAGGTTCACAGTTCTCCTCCCTGGGGGCCAGGCTGCTTTATCTAAGACACCACAGTTTAATGCTCTCGCTGTGTGCTGTGATGTCGGGCAAAAACACACAGATAAAACAGATTAAATGCTCTGTTTTCCTCTTCCCCCCCCGTTACAGATCTCAAAACTATTAAACACTGCTTGACCTCGACCCCACAGCTTGTAAGAGAACCGTGAACCCTCATTATCTCACAACTACCTGCTTTGCCCCCTCTGTTCTGCCTTGGAACATCAATTGTGCCACCGTGGGAAAGAGGTCACTGCATCCACCCACAGGAAAAGGCAGAGACCTCACACGCGGACTGGAGCAGTGTTCTGCTCCTGCAGCAGGACCAGCACCGCTGGCAAGGCAGCTCCAGACCGGCCGGGAGCAGCTCCAGACCAGCTGAGAGCATCCCAGGGCAGCTCCAGACCAGCTGAGAGCATCCCGGGGCAGCTCCAGACCAGCTGAGAGCATCCCAGGGCAGCTCCAGACCAGCTGAGAGCATCCCAGGGCAGCTCCAGACCAGCCGGGAGCATCCCGGGACAGCTCCAGACCAGCTCAGAGCATCCCAGGGCAGCTCCAGACCAGCTGAGAGCATCCCAGGGCAGCTCCAGACCAGCTCAGAGCATCCCGGGTATCGGAGGTTGCACTGAGGATTTTCCCCTCCTGCATCCCGGATGCTCACACTCTCTTCCAGTAATTTGTTAATTGGGAGGGATCTTTGCTCAGGGCAGTCCCCAGTAAACCCTGGGCTGGATTTTGTGCTGCTGAAGGGTTTTGCCTTTGAGGTCGCTGCTTCTCAGCCCTTCAGCGGGAAGGAGCCATGCCAGGACAGCAGGAAAATCCCGCAAAATAAATAAATATCCGCCTCCTCCATCGCTCCCCGGCTGCTGCGAGGGTCCCAAGAGAGGAACCACCCCTCTGCCTTCGCTGCTGGTTCCACAGCAAGGCTAAAATCCATTAATTACGTCCCTGCCAGGGGTGACACGGGGAAGCGATCGGGATGGGGACCGGGATGGGGACCGGGTGCCACCTGCCGGGATGGCCGCGCTGCTTCCCCCGCTCCGAACGGCGCCGCGGCCAAGCTCTGCTCCTGTCCCTGCTCCTGTCCCTGTCCCCGAGCAGCGACCGCCCCTGGCACCGGTGACAGCTCCCAGGGAAGGGCTGGGGCTGTGCCAGGGGAGGGTCAGGGTGGATTTTGGGAAAGGTTCTTCCCCCAGAGGGTGCTGGCACTGCCCAGGCTCCCCAGGAATGGGCACAGCCCCGAGGCTGCCAGAGCTCCAGGAGGGCTTGGACACCACTCCAGGGATGCTCAGGGTGGGATTTTGGGGCTGTGCAAGGCCAGGAGCTGGGATGATCCCTGTGGGTCCCTTCCAGTCAGGATATTCTGTGATTCCCCTGCCCACGGGAGAAAACAGGACCGTGTGCCCTAAAACCGACCCAGAGAGGAGGTGCAGGGTCCTGGCAGATCTGTTTTATAGAACATGCTCCTATCCTGGCTGTAATGAGTCTCTGGAGTGTCCTGTCACTGCTGTCACACGTGTGACATCAGCACGGGGGTCAAAAACCATGGAGTAACACCCGCACATCCCCGTGGGTGCCAGCGGGGCAGGCACCGCCACGACCCCACCGGAGCGATGGTGGGTGAGTGTCACCCGCGGGGGACAAAGGCCAGGCAGGGCCAGGCAGGGATGCATTCCAGGGACCCTCCTGGGTGCCGGGATGGGCCCTGGGGGTTCACAGCCGCCCCCAGAGAGCCAGCACTGAGAAGGGACAGTGAGCAGGGACAGGGACGGGTTCTGCTGCAGAAGGAGCTCCTGTGTGTCCCCAGAGCACAGCTGCCACAGGAGGTGTCGGGGGCTGACATTTGTCCCTCTTCTCTCCTCAAATCTTCCTTGTGAGGGTGGGCAGGCCCTGGCACAGGGTGCCCAGAGAAGCTGTGGCTGCCCCTGGATCCCTGGCAGTGCCCAAGGCCAGGCTGGACATTGGGGTTTGGAGCACCTGGGACAGTGGAAAGTGTCCCTGCCATGGCAGGGGTGGCACTGGATGATCTGCAGAGGTCCCTCAACTCTTCTGGGATTCTGTGATTACACTCCTGCACTGCTTGTCCTCCTGAATTCGGACGGAAATGTCCTATTGGGATGGAAGTATCCCATTGGGATGGGAATATCCTAATTATTGTGTACACCATCACTGGGAAGGAAGCAAACCCAGCGTGAGGGGTTCGTGCCCGGCAGCTCCCGGCCGCCATCGGTGTCAGCGATGGACTCAGCACACACAACCCCTGCTGGGGACAGTCTGGGCTCAGGATCCCGACAGAAACACTGCACGATCCCACACAAATTGGTTTGGGGTGTTTTTTTGTTTTGTTTTTCGCAATTCACATTATCTCTGCGCTCGCTTCGGCACAGAAAAACACTCAAGTCAGAACCTCGCTGTCATCATGGGAGGGGGAGCATCCAGCTGCACACCTGGAGCATCCGGGCCGTGCTGAGGAACACCCTGGCTCTCTGCCCGGCTGGACCCGTTGCGGGGGGACACGGGGAGCCCGTGACCTCCCCGGCCGGGTGATCCCAGCACCGCCGCCGGTGGGCGCGGGAAAGGGTCCTCACGGTCCGTGAACTACAACTCCCAAGATGCACCGCGACAGCGACGCGCCCGCCTTCCGGCTGCTTCGCGGGTGGCGCGCCGCGCTTCCCGCTGGGATTTGTAGTTCTAAGCAGCTACTCAGCCTATAGCACCTCTGTTGGGGAGAACTCGCCTTCCCGCCATGCAGCGCGGCGCGGTGACACCATCGGCGCGCGCCGGCGCGGAGGCCGCGGGCGATGTCGGAGAGCGGCGGCGGGGCCGCGGCGGNCGCAGCTCATCGCCATCATCGTGGAGCAGCTCAAGAGCCGCGGCCTCTTCGACGGCTTCCGCCGCGACTGCCTGGCCGACGTGGACACCAAGGTACCGGGGCCGGGCACCGAGCCCAGGCCCTGCCCGCTCCCCAGCGCTGGGGCTGCTCCGGGACATCCCTGCGGCCACATCCACACCCCGGGCAGAGAACAGGCTCCGCTTTCATTTCTCAGCCCAGGCTTTCCTGGGAAAACGCCTTCCCATAGGAACAGTGCTGCTCCCTACCTGTGTTTCAGAAATTCCCGTATTCTCAGACATCCTCAAATTCTCAAACCGAACATTTAACCTTTGTTTCTTGGGTAGATGTTCTCAGACTGTTGCTTGACATTATTTTTTCTCAGCCACAACAAACTCCTCAGCATTTGTTGCCAGTATTGAATTGGGCTGTCAGTGTCGAGTTGGATTGTTCACAGAGACTGTCAAAATTCAGCGTTTTGTGTTGTATTTTGCTTTCCCAAAGCTTTTATGCTTCCAGCAGGAGCTCTGGCCTGGGATCTGCCGTCCTCACCCAGGGCCAGCACCCAGGACAGACCCGTCAAACTCTGAAATGTCCTTTTTTCCCTCTTGTCCTTCCCTTACATCCAGGATGTGGATTGTCCTGAGCGTTTCTATGGATTTGTTAGTTATGTTCCTGTTCAGTGGAATTACATTTCCTCTGATAAAACTCAAATAACTATAATTATCTTTAAAACTACGGTTGTATATTTTTACTCTTATCTTCTCTGCTAGTGCCACAGAAGCAAATAATTCAAGTTTTTATTTAGTGACAGTATTGCTCAGCCAGTTTCCCAGGAATTCTGGGGTGGAGGCTTTCCAGACAACAAGAACTCTGCTTAAACAATCTTTGTCTGCACAGTTTGCATTTCACTGCAGTTTCAGCCCCAATCCATCCAGCTGTTTGAATTATCCCAACACTGAGCGTTCTGTGCAATTTCCAGTTGTGTTCTCAGGGAAAACAGGATTGTCTTTGTGCAGAGAGTGACAGGAGGGGAGCACAGGCAGCAGAGCAGTCTGTGTGTGACAATAGCTGCACTGTGCAGGGCTCTGGCAGGGGGCTGTTGGGAGTCATTTGAGCTGCTCAACTGGGTTTATTTTTATTTTTTTTTTAGCCAGCCTATCAGAACCTGAGGCAGAAAGTTGACAACTTTGTCTCGACCCACCTGGACAAGCAGGAGTGGAACCCAGCCATGAACAAGAACCAGTTACGGAATGGGCTGAGGCAGAGTGTGATCCAGTGAGTGAGAGCAGCCTGCACAACAAATGATATTTGATAAGCCAAAAGCCACCTAAGGCAAGGCAGAAGTGGCAGAATTCAGTTTTTCACACCACTTTCTCTTGTCCTCCCTGAGTTTCTTTGTGAGAGTCAGTGCAGGCTGAACTCTCCCCAGAATGCACATTATTGCTCTGCCTGAAAGGGGTGGGTTTGAGAGATGAAATATTTCTATTTGCTGTCCAAATTATTGCTGCAAAAACACTGTGCCTGAACTGCATGAGCTTGATCTTAACCTTCAGGAAAGAGAGGAGCCTTTAAAGATTCTGTAAAGAAAAAGTCCTGAGGATGCCAAAGGTTTGTGTGTAGACTCCAGCCCCTGTCACAGCAATCTCTGCACCAGTTCCTGTCCAGCTGTTTCAGACACTGCACTGGGACCACCAGGGGATCAGAGGGATGGAGCAGCTCTGCTGGGAGAGCTGGGATTGTTCACCTGGAGAGGAGAAGCTCTGGGGTGACACAACTGTGGCCTCACAGTGCCTGGAGGAGCCAACAAGATGGAGAGAGAATTTTTATAAGGGATGGAGGGACAGGACAAGAGGGAATGGCTTCAACTGAGAGAGCAGGGTTACAGTAGATATTGGGAAGAAATCCTTCTCTGTGAGGGTGGGCAGGCCCTGGCACAGGGTGCCCAGAGCAGCTGTGGCTGCCCCTGCATCCCTGGCAGTGCCCAAGGCCAGGCTGGATGGGGTTGGAGCAGCCTGGGACAGTGGAAGGTGTCCCTGCCATGGCAGGGGTGAACTGGGATGAGCTTTAAGGTCCCTTCCAACCCAACCCATTCTGTGACCCTGACAGCTTCTGCTTCCCAGAGCTGCTGAGCTTTAATCAGGGAGAGGAGGATGAGGTATGGCACAAAATGGTGTAAAGAACAGCCCTGGTCATGGGGAGTCAGAACAGTTCCTGTCACTCCTGGAGGGACAGGGCTGAGCCAGGGGTGTTCAGCTGTGTCCTGCCCACCCAGGCTGCTCTTAGTGCAGGTGGCACGAGGTGCCCTGTCTCTGCATCCTTCACAGCCTCATTCTCCTGAGGCTCCTCTCCCAGTGCCATGAACAGCTCCATTTGCTGTCCCTGCTCCCCTGCAGACAGGGCTTAACCCTCCCAGACAGCCTGTGCCCCACCATCCAGGGGCCTGACACAGCCCCTGAAGTCACCAGGAACTTCAGTTCCTGCTGCTCAGCCCAGAGCCCCTGCTGTGTGCTCACTGCCTTGTTTTTACAATTCATTCCCATCTGTCTAGACTGCTACAAGGAGCAAGTGACACTCCTGTTCTGAGGGAGCAGGGCTCTTCTCCCTCCACTCAGCCAAAAAAAAGGCTTTGCTCTCACCTGACCTCCTGCTCAGAATAGCTTATTTCTCTTCTTGTGCCAGAATGTGTTTGTGCCAAAATGTGTTTGTTTGCTTTCATGTTGACCTGGTTTCCACAGGAGCTCTGTTAAAAGTGGCTCTTGGCCAAGGTGTCATTTAAGTACCTGGGAGACCAGATGTGAGCTGTTAATTCTGTAGGGAGCAGGGAGAGAAATAGGTGAGTGAAACAAGTCCCTGTTAAGGATCTCCTGAGTAGGCTGCAGTTCTCACCATGTTCATGCTAATTGCAGTTGACAGGAGGGCTCTGGAGAGTTTCTGGAGGAGATTGGGGAGAAGTTTTTCAGAGGAGCTGAATGACTTCTTTGTCTTTGTTCAAGGTCAGGAATGCTGGAAGCTGGAGTGGACAGAATTATTTCTCAGGTGGTGGATCCAAAACTAAACCACATCTTCAGGCCTCAGATAGAGAGGGCGATTCATGAGTTTTTGGCTGCACAAAAGAAAGAGGAAAATGTGCCAGCTCCTCCTCCAGAGCCTGAGACTAAAGATCCTCCTGCTCCATCTCAGGATGCCTCCTAAAGGTCTGGTATCTCTGCACTTAGTGCTGACATTCCTTGTGCCTCATCTCTGTGTTTGTACAGTGCAAGATAGAGGAGGGCTTGGCAGGGGGGACACTTTGATCAGCCTGTTGTCATTGTCACACAGCCCTCTGCCACTCCAGTGGCTGCTAAAAATAGCTGGGACTAAGACACAGGGATGATGTAAATCAGCTATCAAGGAACACTGTGCACTCTGCCAGAGCTGGGTTTGGATCAGCCCAAAAGGCCTTTTATTCCACTAAAGCATATCCAAAATAAAATTTTAAAAAAAAGCATATCCAGCAGCATTAATATGGAAGTGGCTGGATTGCCTTCAGAACTGTATCAAATGGATTAAAAATATATATCATGTACTGAAACACAGTGGGAATAGAGTGGTGACAAGTTATTGTGGCTTAGCATTGAAAGTTATGGGTATCTCTGCTTCAGAACAAACACTGGAGTGTTGAATTGTCACTGACCAAAATAGTCCTGCTGGAGTAAGGGCAGCAGCTCTGGGAGTGAAAAACTGGTCACTCAAAAAACTGATTTAAATAGAGCAACCTGGATCTTCCAGCTGCAAGGACTGAGGGTGCCTTTGTGGCAAACAAGTTCATTCTGGCTTTTGTGATTAAAATAACTCCAGGGGCCTCAGGGGGCCATAACTGCTCCTGTGTCTTAGCACAAGGTGTGCCCATCTTTGCTGAGGTTGCAAAGGTTCATTTGGATATTGAGGAGCCACTGCCTTGGTGGGAAATTCCAATCTGCAGCTTTGCTGGGGGACTTTAAACCATGCTGCATGGAAGGAAGTGAACTGTCAGTTGCTCCATCTGCCAGGGATTTCTGAAAGCAAAAATGCCCCATATAATTTACAGCTGATTTATTTAGGAAGAATAAGAACCTACAGTGGCTGTTCTAATGCTTGGAATTATCAGAGCAACCAGCATGGGGGTTTAGCTTAATACTAGAAGTTTAAGTGGCTGCAGTATCATCCTGAGTTATTTGCTTGTGACTTGCAGCTTTAATACCTTGAATTTTTGCATTTGTCTGGTTCAAGTAGTTTAAAAGTCCATTATAACCCACAGCAAAGTGCAGTTGCTAATATATCCTAATCTATCCTAATGCACTGAGTTGTGAAGGTGCTTTTACATCCTCTAAAATCTCTTTTTTTTTCCCTTGCAGGGAGATCCTGCTGCTGAGCAGCTGCAGTTGCAACATGCCCTGTTAGACTGGCAATGGATTCCTTGTTCCCTTTGGTGCAGGATTGCTGTCTGCCAAAGATGATTAACCTTTATTAGGCCTGTGGGAAGTAGGCACTGAAATGGGGAAATTCAGGTGCACCTGGAGTTCTGCCTGTGGAGGGACAGCCCAAGTGTGCAGAGGATTTTGCTGTGAACTGCAGTGTGTATTCATTAGTCATGCCTTTGGGCAAGGGGGTGGGAAGGAAAAAAGGGAGTTATCTGCTGTCTGGAGGGAGTGGGGGAGAGGGTTGAGGTGCTGCAAGGAGCACAAAAAAAGGAAGGAGGGTTTGGGGGTGGGGTATTTTTTGAAGACCAAGTAGAGCTGTCAGGTTTGCTTTGATAGGAGCCAGGGGAGGGGGAGCCTCGTGTGCCTCTGCTGGGTTAGAGGAGCAGCAGGGGCCAGGACAGGTGGAGCTCCCTGCACTGCCTGCTTTGGGAAAGGCATTTCCTGTTCAAAGCTGGAGCTGAAACTTCAGGATCCACTCTCCAGATCAGTTCTGTTGAACATAGGATTACAGTTTACAGTTGGCTGTGCCTATAGCTGATGTCACTCCTTTTTCCCAGGGAACTCTGGGGAGGAAAGGGCACACCAGAGTAGGGGATCAGGTGGAAATTTGTCTTTTTCTGCTTGGAAGACTTTTCTTTCTCAGGTGCCTGGTGGAAACTGTCCTATGCTTTCAGCTTGAATGCATGCAGTGTCCTCTGGATGACAGTCAAATGGAGAATGTGATAACCTGTTCTGCCAGCAAATGTCCACACCTTTTTGCAATAAAACACCTCAAAAAGCATCTCTGAGGCTTGGCTATTTCAGCTTTTTTTTTCTTAATGAAAAGCTATTTAAAGAAATGCAGGAGTCCTGATGGCTGGAGCCCTGAGGAAAGTGTGACCTTCCACATTTTGTGGGTTAATCCAGGTTAAACAACCTGGGGTTGTTTCTTGTCATGAAATAAGATGATTTTAGTATCCTTTCCACAGAAGATGTCTCAAAAAATGTAAAATATTGTGAGGATTGTGTGAGTAAAGGGTTCTCTCCTGGGTGTTGGTTTGGGGGTTAAAGACTGCTCCAAATATGTAATAAATGTTTTCCTTTAGGGCCTTAAGGACAGCTCTTGAGAGAAAAGAACCTTTTACCTCCTGGTAGGGTTCTCAACCACTTCTTTGGAACTGAAACATTTATTCAGGGTAAAAATTGTTTAAGACTTTAGAAGGAGCAAATGAAAAGGATTCTGACTGTGCTGAGGCACATTCTGGATGACAATAGCAGCAGTCAGGGAGCAGGGACACCAGCTCAGGGTTTTTTGTAGCAAGTCAAGCTGGATTCACTGCAGTGAGGAGGGAACCTGAACCTGCATTTCCCACCTGACAGCTGCTTCAAGAGATGAGTGAAGGAGAATAGACTCAGCCAGGGGAGTTTTTAAAAGGCTTTTCCGTTGTTCTCTCTGTGTTAACCCTGAGCTCTGACACTGCTGTGCCTGTGCACAGCTCCAGTGGAAACCTTCAGATCACAGCAGAAGCACCTGAAGAGTTGGAGCAGCCAGGTTGGGATCACAGGCTTTAATGTTGGGGTTCTGAAGTCCTTGCTTTGCATCAGAGCCTTGGAAGCAGCCCTGACACAATGGGACAGTGACAAAAGCCACCAGGTCCTTATGATGAAGAACTTGTGCAGTGCCCTTTGATGAAATTCTGTCAGTCTCACAGCCAGAATCAGGAATCCAGCCTTAAAACCTCAATGATGAAATAGAAACCTTCACACCAGAACAAAAGAACAAAGCTGTACCCAGTGCAGAAGTGGAATTGTCCCTGCAGCAGGATGTTGGACTAAAGCTGGAGAATGAGTCAGGTTTTGCTGTGCTGGGTGTGTTAAACACAGCCTGAGGAGTTTGGGGAGGCAGAGAGGTCCAAGACATTCAAGGAATCAAGAAGCTGACATTAAACTGAGATGTTTCCACAAGCCTCACTTGCAGCACTGCAGAACTTTTCTTATTTTTACACTCTTTGCCCTTCTTCCATCAAACCCTGGCCTGCAGCCACACAACATTTCTGACCTCTGCTCCTCTGACAGTGTCCCAAATGCTTTTGTGTTAGAAAAACTGAACAGCAGAATTCCATTGCCTTTCCCCCATTATTCCTGAAAAATGCACATGTAATGCATAGCAAACACACAAAGCAATCCATTTTTACAAACATATTTTAGCCCAAGATAAACTTAATTCTGAGTGCTGAACAGGAGTTAAATGGTGAATAATGTGTTTATAATACATTCTTGAAGTAAAACTGATTCCTGCTTTAAATTAACAGGCATTTTCTGATTTTTTTTTAACTTCCTATGCAAATCTTACATAAAGGGATGATTCCTGAGGCACTTGCTATGTAACTGTTCTGCCATAACTCCAGAGATGCTTTTTAGTGAAACCTGGAGCAGGTCACCAGCAGAGCCAGGCAGAAACCACAGCTGCTGCTCACCTTATCAAGGTCACAGTTCCACCTGAGTGGATTTCAGATTCTTCAAACAAAGAAGGTTTTTGGGTGGGTTACACTGATTCAAGCACACTTCACCAGAAGGAACAGCACTGAACTGCCATTACCTGTGTCATCTTTAAGGCCCCTTCCAGCCCAAGCCATCTAAAATTCCATAATTATATATTTCCCCAGTTCTGGATTCAAACTCACAGAGAACTGGAGCGGTTTCACTCTTTCACAGGTATTCTGTGAAATATTCTGTGAAATTCTGTGGTTTATAGTGCAGTGAAAAAGGTATTTTAGCAGTGTCCCTAAAGAGCTCGGTTCAGCTGTGAGCACTGGGGTCTCTCCCATCCCCAGTGCACAATTCCTGCTCCTTCCCTCCCTTCCCCGGCGCAGCTGTTCGGAATTCGGCCGTAAGAGGGAGATAAACTCTCGCTTCATTTCTCAATCCCTCCCTGCAAATCCCCAGCAGATCCAGGATTCTTCCGCTGCCTCCTGAGTGAATCAGCCCAGCAAGGTGTGGACACAGCTTTCCCAAAGTGTTTCCGTGAGCTCTGACTGTGCCTGCCCAGTGCAAATCACACAGCAGACACTGGCATTTCTCAAGGGGTTCAGCAATAGGAACAAATACCAGATTTAGGGGAAAGAAGTGAAGAGCCCCAGTGATCAGGGACAAAATCCCAGCTTTAGGATGTGAAACTGTAAATCCTGACCTACCCAAATCTGTAATTCACAGGTGTGAACAAGGCTGAGGCCCCAGCTGGTTGTGCCATGAGATTGTATCAGAACCAATGCTGCAGTTCTTGCATTTTTGTGATTCAGGTGCTGAGCCCACAACAGAGCAGAGTTGTGGGCTCAGCCTCAGGAGCTGACTGGGCAGTGACCAGCCCAGTCTAGACACCACCCGAGCCATGCACACAGAAATGTGCAACCTCAGCCATCGGGCTGGCAGCTGCTCCAGCAATCCCCTGCAGCACTGGGACAAACCAGCCAAAGCAAAATGCAACAAGTCCAGCCCACCTGAATAGGCTGAAGGACCTCATGTGTCACTAATTCCATCTCCCTGACTCACAGAATTCAGGGCCTTTTGCACTTTGTCTTTATAACAGATCCCTGCTCACACAAAAAAAAAAAAAAAAAAAAAAAAAAAAAAAAAAAAAAAAAAAAAAAAAAAGGGGGGGGGGAGAAAAAAATCCCCAAAGCACTTCAGGACTTCAGGTGTTGGCCCTACAAAGGATTCACATGAGAACAGGGCTGCAGTTTGCTGAATTGGGGCCTTTGGGAATTCCAAGCAACCTTATACATTAAATATACCCATTTTGGAAGGAGTTTCTAACAGATACAGAAAACCATTGCCATGAGTTTCACATTTCAACTCTACAAAAGGGAAATGAAACAATCACAATTCTGAGAACACTCACAACATTTACGTTTTCTACAAGGGGGCAGCACAACTGCAGCAAAAAAAGAAAACCCGGTGGGAACTCTTCCCCCACAGCCCTTCCTGTGAGACACCAGGACATCAAACACGCCCCTCTCTGCCAGCATCCACCTCCACCAGCTCCTCCTGCCAACATTTAGTCCTTCCTCCAGGTAGTTCTGCCCAACTTCTGCCATCCCAGTAAAACCAGGACTGCTCTGACCAAGAGAAGAGCCTCAGATATCACCAACACCAACTCCTGAGCTCCACGCCCTCACTCCTGGCTTCTCTAACCATGCTACCATGCAAGACATGAAAAAAGCACCCAACTAACACAAATCTTTTCAAGAAAACCCCCAAAAAAAGCCCAGTTGAGCCTTACCTTGCTCTGGAGAGCTCTGTGTTTCTCTCCCCCAGGCTCTGGCACACTCTGCTCCCCCTGGGGCTCAGCCCAGCTGAGGGGCTCAGGGGAGCATTGATCTCACCTCACCCAAGGCACACCTGAGCCATTGCCTTCCCTCCCAACCCAACCCAATGTCCTCCCAGGGAAAAAAAAAGCTGCTTCACCTGCCAAAAGGGATGACTGATTATCTCTGACCCTGCCAGAATCTCTGCTTCCTACAGGAGAGCCTGGACACAGCCAGAATCTCGTGCAAAAACCCATCTTTTCCAAAATGCTTTGGAAAAGCAGGATTTGGGAACTGCCAGCCCCACAGGTGACACCTGACAGGTCCCCCAGGCTGACACTGCTCCCAAAACATCCCACCCGCTTCTTCCAGGGACACTCCAGGGATGGGGGGTGTCCAGCAGCCACCCTCAGTGGGTTCTTTTGGGAACAAATTCCCTTTTACCAGCGCCGGTTCCGCGGGCACCGGGAGGGCACCGGGGCAGGTACCGGGATGCGGCTCCATCCCCAGCAGATTGCCACGAGCCTTCCCAGTCCCCGTGGCTGCCAGGGAGCCCCAGGGGTCTGCAGGGCAGGGCAGGGGGTTGCTGTGGCAACAGCACGGCCCTGTCAGCCCATCCAGAGCCCCCCTTGGCCCCCAGCCCCGGCCGCCACTGCCGACGTGCGTGGCCGCAGGAGCGGCTCCGGCAGCGCCGGGCTCTGCGAGGGGCAGGGACACAGCAGGGAAGGAGTTGTGTCAGAAAAGACAACCCCAGGCAGGATCTGAGATATGAGACTTCTGCGTTTTGGGGGGTTTTCGAGACAGAAAATCAGAGTTTTCAGATCAAGCCCAAGTTCCGTCCCCGAGCGATGCGATTTTGCTGTTTGGCGTCGCTCTCGCTGTGGGGCTGAAATGGGGTTGGTCACCCCAAAACACAGCTCACCCACAGGCTGCTGGGCTTTTGGGGTGGGATGTAAAATGTTTAGCTGGTTATGAGACTCACTGGATCTCAAAAGAAGTTTTCTGTGCTTTAGGAAAACAGTCTCCTTCACACAAAGGAAAAAAGTGAAGTTGGGTGAGCTTCACCATGGTCCCTATCAATTAAGCCATTTGTTACAGCTTTTGTATCAAGGCAGGGTTTGCTCTCAGGGTTTCATGGCTGTGCACATCCTTCCCAAAGAGGGAGCTGCCTGAAGTGAGTTACAGTGGGAATTTGGGCATGAAAACCAAGGGATCACGTGAAGGATGTTCTGCCACGAGTGGAAGAACCATCTTGATGGCAGGGTATCCTTGGGGGCAGGGGCTGGCAGGTCTGCACCACCACAGGGAGCCCTGGGAGCCTGTGTGGAAGAGTATAAAGAGGCAATTGATTTTTTGGTCAATGCTGCAGACAGGAGAAATTCAGGGAAGCAGCCATTTGTGTGTGCTTTAGATTAAATATTAGGTTCCTTTGCACTTTGTCCATCCCCACTGAACAGACTCGTGAGAGAAGTGCTCACTGTCCCAAAGGCAGGGAAATCTTCCAAGCTCATAATAAAGAAATGTGGTCCTGGGGGATTTCCTGAGCAGGACTGTTCCATGTCTAAGGACAAATCTGGTTTCTGCTTTGGTTTTCAGTCATCTCACCACGAGAAGCATTTGTGAGATGATTTGCTGCCCTCACCACTGGTCCTAGCAGATCAGATCAAGAGATTCCATCTGTCCTTCTCAAGCTCAGCTCCTTCTGCTGTTGCCTAAAAGAAAAACCTCTCCCAGCAGAAGAGTTTTACTCTGGAGGCTTCAGGATCTCTGAGAAGCAGTAGGAGAGATGACAGAGCTGCCTTTGAATCGAGCTGTGATGAATAATTTGTAATTTTGGTAGATGTAATATGTATGACATCCCTTACCTCTGTGAGAGCTTTTGACTTCTCTGCAAAGAGTGAAATCAAAGGGAAAGTAAAGAAACTGAGCTGAAGGCAGAGCTCAGACACCAGCCTGCAGGACACAGAGGCACTGGGAGTTACTGGGAGGTGATCCATGCAGAATAATTCCAGCCAAACCAGCAGTTCAGAATTCTGCAGGCATCAACCGAGGGCAGATGCAATGTGAGAGCCCATCCAAGAGAAATAAAGGCATGGAAATAATGTTCTTGGGGACTGGAAAAGGGCTCCAAAAGAAACGAGTTTATGAGATACTGGCTCATAATAGGAATTAAATTGCCCTCACTGAAAAGCAGCTGATGCACAGCAAAGAATTGGTCGAAATCTTTATGGTTTTAATCAGAAATTTAAAAAACTGGAGAGCCTTTAGAGTGTTTCAGCAGAGGGCAGAGAGTCTGAATGGGCACAGATACTCTAAACTAGGTTCTTTAAGAAAAGGTTTGATGAGTATGAGGAGGAAGAGACAGAAAATGAGATTTAAACTGCAAATGCAGCAGCAGCACTGCTGGTACAGCGTGGATTCTTGGGGTGTCCTGTTCTTGTGGGTCCCTTCTAACTCAGGATATTCCACTGTGATTCTACATTTCCCTCTGCTCACATCCAGCACTTCCCACTCTGCAGAAAGACAGCTATTAACTCTGCTCACACTGCATCCTCCTGGAGATCTGGATTTTATTCACACAAAAAATCAGAGGGCAAACCTAAGTGACAGCAAAGTTCCAGAAGGTCTTAAAAGTTCTAGGAATTCTGTTTTATTAGGTGAACCAGCAAATCTGCAGGAAGAAATTGCCTTGGGATTTGCTGTTCAATTTCACTTTTCCACATTGCTTTGAGCTCTGGAGGTGTTAAAGGGCTCAGCCTGCACTGCAGGCAGGGGATGCACTTGTGGAACATTCCCTGCCATTTCTGCAGAATCTGGGAGTCCTCCCCATCAGCCACGCGCTCTCTTTCCCAGCACAGGATGGAAATGAGCACAAAAGAAGAACAAAAATCCAACTAATGGGACTTTCGACAACCAGAAATAAAATGATGACAGGGATTCTGACAGCTCAGTGCTTGGTAACACCTTCACCTCTCCCAGATGTCAGAGGATAAGCTATTTTTACCAAAAAGAGACGTAGAAATGGGAGCTTATTTGGACACCTGCAGCAGAAATTGATTTAAAGTGATTTGAGCTTTGAAAATGGGGTTTGGAGGCGACTCACTGGGCTTTGTTCTTCTGCAAAGGGGGCTAGACCACCTGAGATTCTTGGTGCAGGATCAGTCTCTCCACTCTAATGCCTGTCAGTCATATTTAAATATGTGCAATATTTAACTTTTCCACTCTCTGGACCTAGATATTAAATAGGCTTTAATTTTAGGCTTTACCAGTGAATGAGATAAAAGTGGTGCTTCCTCCTTTTGGGCATATCAAGGCTCTCTTTTAATTTTTTTTTTCCCAAGCTTTTTTTTTTTTTTCTTGTTCCTTTTAGAACAGAGGAAACCACAACATAATTCCCCTGTCCCACTTCCACCCCAGCCAAGTTCCATCTCCCACCACCACTGGCAGTGGGTTTATCCATCCCTCAGCTCCATCATTCCCACTCCAGGCCCTCTGCTCTCCCCGTGCTGAGTTCACCAAGCCCATCCAGGCAGGAGCTCCATGTGCCAGGAGCACTTGATCCATTGAAATATTAAATTTCATGCTGCAGCCTCCAGCTATGTGACCCGGAATGTCTGACCTGATGTCAGAGGGGCCTGGGGCTGTGCAGATATTCCCCCAGGGCACCCTGCCCTCTTTCCACCAAAGGAATCTGATCCAGCCACAGGAAAGAGCAGGAATTTTCAGCTGTCCCATCCCCTGGGAGACAGTCTGTGCTACACAATTCTGATGTAAGGTGCTTCTCACCCACTCCCTTTCTCCTCTTTGCCTCTCTAGGTACTAATCCTGCACTGATTTCTACAAATAGCCAGATAAGGAAGATGAGTTTTCCCTTTTCCAGCTTTTCCAGCCAACACCCCACATGGGCTCCACACTTGCAAGGTGCTGAACAGCTCTGTCATCCACAGAAATCCAGGCAGGAAGCATTTTGCAGAATTTCACTGCCTTTGTGGGGTTTGCTTCAGCCTTCATGGAAATCCTGACCCCTCTGGGACCTGAGCATCCACCCCACAAAGAACTGCACGTGAAAGAGGGAGAGAATTCCTGACACCAAAACTCACAGGAGCTGGGAGCTGATCCCTCCTCCCCTGCCTGTTATTCTTGTGTTTCCTAAATGACTACAAAAGGTGAAGTCCAAACCTTCACCAGCACCAGGAGAGGCAGGAAAATGCCTTTCAAGTTTATTTTCTTGCCATCAACTGTTTTCAAGCAAGGGGTGATTTTTAAAGACCAAAGGGTCTTGAAAATGAAGTATCTGGGTATAGAATTATTGCTGCTATTATTTAAAGAGCAACACAATAAAAAGACTCTTTTTTTCAAGCTTTAACAACTCAGAGGTGGAAAAACCCTCTCAGAGTTTTTGCAGATGCTGAAATAGGCCTGGCTTGTGCAAAATGTCACCCCTATATGGGCTTTTGCCCCTAAATGACACAAATTTCACAGCTACCTGGTCTGTCTCCATTGTCTCCACATCTCCAAGTAGCTCTTACTGGGCTGTGGATGCAGATATTCCAAACATTCACCTGTTGCTGATGGAAAAGTGATTTTTTTTTTTTTGTCTTTTGACAGTGTGGGTGTGAGTGTCAGCCAGCAGTTGTTTCACCTGGCTCATCATTTGTCCACATGGCATCCAGAAACTGCTTCATCAGGCCAGAAGTGAACAAAGGGAAGGCACAGAGTCAACACTGAGGGTGGAGTCAGGATCTGCTCTGTTCCTATCCCATTCATTTCCATCATCCCATCCAATGGGATCCCATTTCATTTGGGGTAACACTTGTAGACTCCCTACATCATCATCCCAATTTAGGAAAAGCAGCAATAATCTACCCACCCTCACCTCCCCAGACTGAGAACTTTGTGAGAATTAGGGTTAGAAGGATGTCCTGAAGAGTAAATCCAGCCCAACTTTGTGAGAACCAAGGTTAGAAGGGTGTCCTGAGGATTAAATCCAGCCCAATTTTGTGAGAATTAAGGTTGGAAGGGTGTCCTGAAGAGTAAATCCAGCCCAGCTTTGTGAGAACCAAGGTTAGAAGGGTGTCCTGAGGATTAAATCCAGCCCAATTTTCTGAGAATTAAGGTTAGAAGGGTGTCCTGAGGATTAAATCCAGCCCATTTTTCTGAGAATTAAGGTTAGAAGAGTGTCCTGAGGATTAAATCCAGCCCCAACACTCACCCCAAACCCATCAGAGTTGCTTAAAACTGAGCAGCACGATGGAGATAAGAGAGCCAGGGAGTAATTTGGAAAGTCCAGACAATGAGCTCATCAATCAGAGCTGCTTGCAACAGAGACATCTAAATAAATGCCCATGAAGCCACTGCTGTGACACCCCCACCAAGGGGGGCTGCAGCACTCAGGGGTAACAACAGCCCCCAGAACAGACTGCCCATTAAAAAACAAAACACAACCCTGAAAGCCCCCCCAAAAAAGCAACAGTTTGTGCATTTCAGGGCTCTGAGACACTCTGTACCTTGGAGCCAGGCTTTTGTGTGAGGGAAGGCTTTTCCCTTTCAGCCCTGCCTTGCTCAGGGCCTGCTTTGCCATCGCTGCCTTTCGCTTGCCACCACCCAGTTCTGCAGGAATGGGCAGGCTGTGGCTCCAGCTGAGGGCTCCTGACATCAAAAGGCTCCTGTTGACTTCAACAGGCTCATAACCAGCCCTCCATAAATCTCTGGAGTCACTGATTAAACAGGCAGCCCCTCCTGAACAGGGCAGGGACTGCAGAATGCTCCTGAGGTTTGCTTGGGGGCACCTCCACCTCTGCTTCATCTCATCACCTCCATGATGGGCACTGCCAAAGAAGGGCAGAACTCCTCTCAGTGTGGCCCTTTTTGGGTGCCATGTCCTCTTTGCTGTGTTTTCTGGGAGCTGAGCATCCCCAGAGATGCAGGGATCATCCCCAAGGATCAGCAAGGCCAAACAGCTGATTCCCAGATCCTGATCCTGATCCTCTCTCCTGCACTGGAGAGAGGTTTGCCAGCCACAGCCATCAATTTAACACCTGATTTTTCTGCCAACCCCACTGTGCTGCACAAAGGAAGCCACCACAGCAGAAAACTTCTTGTTGTCCTGATTTTTTAAAGTTTTTTTAAAGCCTTCTGATGTTTATATTCTTGCACAGAATTTTCTTATATACTTCATGTGAATAACTTATTATTTTTCTTCTTTTATGGGGGATGAGCAACTTGATAAACTATTAAGTTGCCCAGTGGCATTGAGGAGGTGGCACTGTCACCCTCCAATGGCACTGGCATTTCAAGAAGATATAAAATTGGAGTCAGATTTTAATAAACAGTTTTTCTTTTGCCTTGAAAAGAACTGTTTCACGTCCTTTGTTCTGTGTCCTGCAGTAACAACTTCTCTACAAGGAGGCTGAATTCTTCCCTCAGCTTTTTGACCTAAGGATTCAGGTGATAAAACCAGGAGGGAGAATTTGGTTTGACAGCCTCCAAACCTTTCCCTTTCCCACCCAGTGCTGTTTGTTCTGCTGGCTAATCAAGGCAAACAAAATGGAAATGTGCAGCTTTGAGGGTCATCCTCCTCAGCTATCCTCAGATTTGGGAATAGCAAATTTCTGTGTTCAGCAGCTCCTGCTGCTCCCATCCACACTCAGCTATTCTCAGGGAGTGCCCATGGATTCACTGCTCTCCTTCCAAGGCTGCAGCTCTCTGGTGTGCAGGAAACACAGCCTGGGGATTTCTTGCAACTTTTCCTGGTGTTTTCCAGTGGGTGAAAACTGGGCCCAGTAACACAGTCCCACAAAACAGGGCTCATCCCCCATTCCAGGATGAAGAAGAGGGAAGAACCCGAGCTGTTCTTCCCCCATGCCAAGGGAGAGGGGCCCCACTGTGATATCTGATGGAAAAGAAACCTCTTGGCAAAGCTCCTGGGCACAGTGCCCTTGGTGGAGCCAAGCTGGGCCATCCTTTCCTGGCTCCCAACACACACAAGGTGCTGTGCCATCAGCCCCGAGCCTTCTGTACCTTTGGGGCTTTTTAAATCACATTGCAAACGAGCCTGGGGTGTTTTACAGCTTGCTGGCAATGCCACATTCTGCAGACATCAGGGGCAGCCCTGGAGGGTTCTGTTTTTACAAGCATTGCCAGGAATTCACAATAAATGCTCACATTTATGCCAGCAGGGATCAGGGGGTGTTTGCCCCCTTTCTGTTGGCCCAGAAGTGCCCCCAGCACTGCAGGCAGCCCATGGGGATGAGCTCTCTGGGGAGGGGCTGGTGTCTGTCCTCACTGGGGGTTTTATGGTTGGTTCAGGGCCCTGGCAGAGCATCTGTTGTCAGACCTGCTCCTCCCTCACTTGAGAAGTTATTTTTCTCATCAAGAGCCAGTTTGCTTGTTTAGAAAAGGAGATTATAATATTTATTTCCCAGCAGAGATGCAAAGCCTCGTCAATCATTACTTAAGCAACTGAGGGTTTTTATTTGGATGAGGCTAAATAGGTGTAAAATTATAGGGGGGATTAGAGACAGATTAAGGGGTGCCTGTTAGTCAGAAATGACTCCTGGTGGGCTGGGAATATTTCCAAGAGGCTAAACATAACTTGCAGCAGCAGCACAGAGCAAGCATCTCGTGCTACCCTGTGCTTAGAGTCAGCAATGCCTTGAAAACCTCCTGCCCTGCTGGCCTCACCTGATGACAGCTTTAGTGACCACACTCAGCTGTCCCTGGAAGTGAGAGCTCACTTGGGCACTTTGGCTGAAGGGTTTCACTCAGAGGCAAGAGGAGATGAGAGTCAGAGCCTGCTCTCTGTCAGGTCTGGCACCACCCTGAACCATCACTCCCAGCAGCTTCCCTGCCCCTTCTCTCAGATCCCCCCCTGCACTGCTCACAGGGTGCTGGGCTCTTTTAAACCAAAGTTATCCTGGAAAAGTGGTCACATCCCTTCTGTGTGTGCTGTCACAGCAGAGGGGCTGCAGCCCCTTAAAGGGATGGTGTGCAAGGGCAGCTTATCAACAGCACTTTATCAGTGTTATCAATAACACCTTATCAATAGCACTTTATCACTGTTATCAATAACAGTTTATCAATATCACTTTATCAGTGTTATCAATAACACCTTATCAATAGCATTTTATCAGAGTTATCAATAACACCTTATCAATAGCATTTTAACAGTGTTATCAATAACACTTTATCAATATCACTTTATCAGTTATCAATAACACTTTATCAATAGCACTTTATCAGTGTTATCAATAGCAGTTTATCAATAACACTTTATCAATGTTATCAATAACACTTTATCAAGAACACTTTATCAGCGTTATCAATAGCAGTTTATCAATATCACTTTAGCAGCATTATCAACAGTTTATCAATATCACTTTATCAGTGTTATCAATAAGTTTATCAATAACCCTTTTTCATCCCTTCACTCAGCACTCTCTGCTCCATTAGGAGGAGGAAATTCCAGGTTTTACCCATCCCAAAGCCCCACGTGTGCCTTTTTTCCTGGACCTCACACCTCCTGAGGGTGGCAACAAATCAGAAAATGCAAAGACTATGAACACTACTAAGGAATGCTATTTCTTTAAAAAAACCAAAAATACTCAGCATTTTATTTCCCTCCCCTCAACTTGCTTGAAAATTGTGCAACACACAACTATTTCATCCCATGTAACACACAGTTTCAAACTGCAGGGCAGCACTGGATTACCTCTGGACTGGATGCTAAAAAGGAGGGATTGCTCATTTTTTTGAAAGAATAGGGGAAAATGTGATCCTTTCAAATATTTCTGAGGTCCTGGGATTTCTGGTTGCGTAACAAGCAAAAACTTCTCTTGAGTCATTATCCCCTCCCCTTGTTAAGTTCTCATTTGTTTTCACACATATGACATATCAGCTTCCTACATCAGTGGGTAGGAAGATCATACCTGCTTTAAAATCCTTTATAATGCTGCTTCTCCTTCCCTCAAATAATTTTTTTTTATTTTAAAAAATCCCCTTTCAGGTAATCACTCAGCCCACAGATCTGAAGAGAATCGCTGTCTCCTGACAATGACATATTGCCTGTATTTTAGGAAATCTAAAAAAAAAAATCAGGGAGTGTATTTATTGAACTGATCTGTACCTGGAATCCTCCTCTCGATGCTGCAAAGGCACACGGGGCCTGAGTGCAACAGAAAGCTCACAACACAAAGTGAGATTCTGAATAAAAGGCAATTTTTTTTCCAGTTTTTAGAAGAAACTGAATTGTGGCACTCAAAAGTGTCACACCCAAACTTTCTGCATGCAGCTGTTTGCCTTTGGGATGAGGGTCAGGACTGGGGTGGGTGCAGCAGGCTCTGGGTGAAAGGAGGGAAGCAAAAAGCAGAGAGATCCCAAAGGCACAAGAGCCTGAGCAGCAGCACTGGGAATATCTGTCCTCCTCCTCCCCTCATCTCTGCTGTTCTTGAATAAAAATATAACAGGGGGGCTTCTTGGTCAGTCTAAGAGAGAAACAGGTCAGCCCTTGGATTTCTGGAGGCAGAGAAGGGGCACAGTCCCTCACAAAGGTTTGTGATCTCCTGCTCCTCCTCCCCTCAGCACTGCTCAGTCCCTGTCCTCGGTGAGTACCACAGCCTGGCACTTCAGTCATGATCATTTGTGCCTTTTTCACTCTTAACACCTGAAATCTAATCCTTGAATCACCCTTTCTGCCCAGAATGAGGGAGGTGGGCTGAAGTGATGAGGATGGAGCACAGCTCACTCCTCTTCCTCACGCCCTCCAGGAGAGCTCTGCTCCCCAGGCCACCTCCCTGGCCTGAAATGCCTGCAGCAGCCTGAGCTGGGTGCTGCCCCAAGGTTCTCCCTTCCTGAGGCTTCCAGCAGCCTGCTCTGGGTGTCCATCCCACCCAAATCCAGGGAAAGCCAAGCACTTCCCTGCTCTGTCCCACCACCCCCTCCAGCAGGGAGGCAAAGCTCCCTCCTCTAGGTGGGCACTGGACAGGCTCAGGTGTCACCCTGATTTTCTCAAGTTTTCTCAAGCCTTCTGATGTTTGCATTTTTGTACAGAACTTTCCCACAATCTTTATATAAATAACTGATTGTTTTTCATTCCTTTATGGGGGATGAGCAACCTGATGGACTGTTGGGTTGCCCAGTGACACTGAGGAGGTGGCACTGTCACCCTCCAATGACACTGGCATTTCAGAAAGATATATATATGGAGTCAGATGTTTTAATAAAGAGTTTTTTAGTTTGTTTTGACCAGAGCTGCTCCATGTTGTGTTGTCACCCCACGGTGACACTCAGGAGCCCTTTCAGCTCCCAGTTTTGCCCCCTGGGGCTCTGCTCATTCCCAGGGCAGCTCCTGACAAGGGTTTATCCAGGACAAGAGGGAGTTTGTGCCAACAGAAACCCAGCCCAGCTCGGAAAGGAGGGGTCCCCCTTGTCTGTAACACAAGCCCAGCACAGGCAGGGATGTTTTCTCTGTAACCAGATCCTCTAAGTGGAGCAGAAGGGGACTCTGTTGGGAACCAGCCTTGCCTCCCTCCAGCTTCCTGTTCTCCCTTTCCAGCTTAAGGGATTCCTTCTCACCCCAAAGGAGCCCAGCAGTGCACAGCCCTGTTCTCAGTGCCATTCCCACTGCTTTCAAGGTCTAGGAACAAGAGCTGGATTTCAAAATCTAGAAGCATCAGCCCCTTCTTCTCTTCCTTCTCCACTTCCAGCTCCCTAAGAGCTCCCCTGATTTCATCCAGAAAAAAACCCACGAGTTTAAATGAGAGCTCACAGCCAAAATCTGTATTTTTTTACGTAGAGGAGCAGGTACTAACTGAAAACTCTCCTGGCTGTTGCACAGGTCAATACTCCTCCAGAAACCAAATAATCAGGCCATGTTCCTCATTAAATAACCCTCAGCATGAACACCAATACATTCTGTTAGCTTGGTGCTGGCTAAAGGATGCTCCAGCCCCTTTTCTTACCTTGGAAATAGCCTCTGGCTGTGATTGCAGATTCAAAGAGAAGCCTTAGAAGTGGTGATTTTGACACAAGGGGTGAGAGGCCACTGCAGAAATGGATGGGAAAATAAAAGAAGATTGGGAATGAGATGAGTTTTTAGGTCTTTTCCAACCTGAACCATTCAGTGATTTCTAAGTGGCAGGAGAGGAGCCCCCAGAGCACTGGGGGGTGCCTGCAGCACCTGCTGCTCCCTCTGTGCCTGGTGACACAGAGCAGCACATCCCATTGTCTGCTGGGACCACAGGGAGGTTCATCCCCCCACTCAGCACATCCCAAGCTGCTTCTCCTGCTCCACCCTGGCCTTGGAAGCTGCCAGAGAAACAGGAAACCCATGCTGAAAAACAAACCAGTGCCACCCAGTAAGAGAAAATGAACAATTTCCCCCAGGAGCTGGCTCAGAGGGGACTTGGCTCTGAGTGGATAATTGGGAGGAGCAAATGGCAAACCACAGTTCATCCCCTCACATCCACCCCAGGATGGACCCAGCGTTTCCACTGGCTCACATCAACCCCCCTGGGCATTTGGCAGGAATTAAGAGGCAACTGCAGCAGCCCTGAGCCCTTTGGAAAGCAGAGCTGGATCACTATGTACCAAGGGAACTGTGCCACCCATTGCCAGCTAATCCTGCTCCAAGAGCCCTACAAGGAAGAACCCCTATGGAGTAATGAGAAACTTAAACCAAACACGAGGCTCTTTTCTAAAAGGGCCATTTATCCTCGGAGGGGAAGCAGGAAAACACACATGGCACCACTCAAAGCTGCGTGCTGCCTGCTTGGTACTGCGAGTTCTATTTTCACATTTTTATAATTATCACATAATGCATAATGTGACACAAACCAGGAGATGTCAGCTCTGTGCAGAGCCAAGCTGAGCACAGGCAGGCACTGCATGGTCCCCACAGGGCAGCCAAACCCTGGGCTGCTCCTCCTGGCCCCATCCCAGGAGCAGCAGCCACGTCCCTGTGCCCCAGGTCACCCCCTGGAGCAGCAGAGCCCAGTGCAAAGCTGCTCCTGCCCTCAGTCTGCCCAGGAGGAGCCCCTCATGCTCAATCCAGGGGGTCTCAGTGAGGTGGCAGAGCTGCAGTGGGTCTCTGCCTCTCCTGGACATTCCCCAGCCTGCAGAGTCAGGATTTCAAGCCAGGCAGGTGTGCTCTGAACTGAGCAAGTCCAAACACAGCCCCGAGGTGTCCTGCAGGGTCTGGCCAGCACAGTGTCCTCAGGGCACGTGGTCATCCTGGCAGGACACCCACACCCTGCTCCTGCCTGCGTCCAGCCTCGTGAAATCCCCAAAATTCTTCCTGGACACATGGGAGAAGTGAAACTTGTCACATTCAGGGCTTTGAGCTCCTTCTCCTGAGGGTCCCTGCCCAGGGCACCCCTCTGGCTCTGTGCTCCCCATTCAGGATCTTCTGTTCTCCAGTCCCTCCCAGCCCTGGCACTGCCCTTGGCACCCCCTTTGCTCTGCCCAGCACAGGCCAGCAGCTCCCTCTGTGATCAGTGGCTGCCCTGGGACAGGGCACAAAAGGATGGATGGCTAAAGGATGTTCCAGCCCCCTTTTCTTATCTTGGAAATTGCAGATTTAAAGAGAAGCCTTAGAGGTGGTGATTTTGACACAGGGGCTGGGAGGCCGCTACAGAAACGGATGGGAAAATAAAAGATTGGGAATGAGATGAGTTTTAAGGTCTCTTCCAACCCAAAGAGTTTGGAAGTCCCATGGGACTGGGACATCATAACTCCTGGGAGATTTGCCCTGGGCTCCTGACAGAGGATGGAGGCTCCATGGAGCACCTGAAGGAATTGAAACCTTCCCAGGCTGAGGAGGGATCTCTGCCTTGGCTCCAGCACCCTGGCATGGGCACACTCCTGTCACCAGGGCCACTCACACACACACAGAGCTGTGCTTTTCCTTATTAAAGGTCACATATAGATTTTTCACCCTCACACTCCATCCCAACCCTTGCTCTGCCATCAGGACCAGCTGGCTGAAGCTCACTGTGGAAAAGCAGAGCCTGCAGCAGGGTACACTCGAGTTTAGCCATGGCTGGCACAAGGCAGCAGCTTGGAGAGATTTCTGCAGCAGGTCCTGCTGAGAAGAACAGGAATTATCCCAAGGAGAGCTTCCTCCTGTATGGAAATTCCTTCATTTCCACACAACTGAAAGGGTTTTTCTCCCTCCCCACCCTGACCTGCGAGCCACAGATAATTGTACAGTGCTGTGGAGCAAGGATGACCAAGAGGGAGGAATAAAGCATCATTTTTTTCCCTCCTGTAGGAAAGTATTGTCCAAGTAACCAGCTGGACTGAGGGGGGGCTCTTCCAGAGGAACTGGCACGCTCTGCTGTTCCTAGACTAAACAGATTGCTGGGCTTCTCCAGCCAATGCTGCTTTACAGAGAAGCTGCACAAAGTAAATATCTTCCTCCCAAGGCCAAACCCCTCCTGGTGCCAGCTCTGAGCTCGGAGCAGATGTCCCTGCTTGGGCTGCAGAGCCCCCGAGGAGCAGGGCCAGGTGTCCCCAGCTGTGCTGTGCAGCCCCTGGAGCAGCTGGAGGGGGCTGGGGGTGTCAGACAGAGGAAATTCCTCACCGAGGAGATGGGAATACAAGCACCACTCCATCAGGGGTGGCTCAGTCACTTGGTGAAGCCAAGGAGTTGCTGTGTAACCTCGGGGAAGTGGTTGAAGTTTTTAAGAGGCAGAGTTGAGCACACAGCTCAACTTCTTTCTGTGCTGAAGAAATCTGCTCTGGGAGGGAGTGTCCTTTGTCAGGCAGAGAGAGAAAATGTGATTTTATATCAGAGGTGCATTAGGGAAAGAAATGGGATGCAGCAGTGCTAAGGTTGCTTCTGAGCCTGATGCAGGAAAAAGCTGGAGGTTGAGTCAGGACCCTCCTGCTGAGATCAGCTCAGCTGGGCAGGGCATGTGGGAGATGATGAAGCTGCACTCAGAGCTCCTCTGCCAGCTCCTCCAGCACAGTGACCAGGGAGAGCTGGGCACTGCCCAGAGGTGCAGCACAAACACCAAGCACCAGCCCCTCACCCCGGGGCATCCAGGATTCCAGGTGGGGAGTGAATTGTAGAGAAATCTGTCTTGACTCGGATAAAACAGGAGGCCAGTTCATCCCTGGGACACGAACAGAGGGGAAGAGCAGCAGTCTGTGCACTCCTCTCCTGCTTTCAACAAACTTGCAGCGTCAGGCAAAATTGGAGCTTTAACCCAGCAGCAATGAAATCGCCTTTCACAAAAAAAAAACCTCTGCCTGCATCTGGGGGCCGAGAGCACTGCCAAGGCTTTAACCCTGTGCTGCTAACAGAGAGAGATATTGATGAGTGTCCCTCTGGCGAGGGAAACCAAATGGTGGTTTTAACCTCAGTGGATTCCTTGCAGCTTTTCAATTCCTGAGCGGGGCTGTAGCTCCAGACGGGGGTGTAATTGAGATGCATTATCCTCTGCCTCTGAAACTTTCCCAGGCACACATGTGCACACACACAGACTGTGCATTCAGCTATAAATACATTCCGTACCTGCACAGGCATTAAGCTGCTGCTCAGGGGCTGTCTGGACATTTCCCTGCCAGCTCTGCAGTCACAGCACTCAGCACTGCCAGGCCAACGTGACAAATGGAGCAAACACAGCGAGCCAGCTGCAAACCTGACCACGGCCACGAAAAGCAGGAGAGGGTCTTTTAAGGACCAGTCCCCTGGAAAGGGAAGGATCTGGGGGGTTTTCATCCTAAAAGGGATGGTGGATCTCTTTAACTCTCCTACAAACAAGAGCAGCAACTTGCTGAGGAGCCACCCACCCTCCTCTTCATCCTGAACCAGCCACCACCTGTGCCCAGCACAGCAGAAAATCTCCCTCCAAAATCTCCCAACCTCCTCTACGACATTAACCTTGACAAAAGGCCAGATTCCATCAGAAGAGGCTGATCCCACCTCACAGCATCTCCTGGGGAGGAGGAAGTGGGTCCTGGAAGGGTTTCAGTGGCATAAGGACCTGAAGCTGCACCCCTGACCTGAGCACACCTCAGCTCTGAAGGGCTGGGATGCTCTCCAGACACAGCTCCTGAAACTCTCACCAAGTGTAGGTTGCAAAGCACAGATCTCACTAAAAAATGGGCATTCCCTGCAAGCAGAGCTTGCTTACAGACCAGAGACTACAAGGGAAACCTTTTAACAGAATATTTAATAACAGCTTCAGTCTTTCTTTTAGCCTGGGAGTGTAAATGGGTTGCATTATAATGAGAGGCACCTTTCTAGAGACCTATAAGCTAAGAAAAATCATATCCTCCCCTTATGAAACACAAGATAGGCCAAGGGTTATTTCCATCTCAGAAGAGATGATCCATCAGTGACTCCTAAAGCACTTCATGAGAGCTGAACACCTCCACCAACAGCTTCCACTTCTGTCCAGCTGCAGCAGGGACAATTAATACATAGAAAAGGAAAATGAGGCACAAAAATCTTATGATAGGTGTCTGGAAACGTAATCCTGCAACCAAACCTGTGTGGCAACCTGATCACCTCTGATTAGCAGGAGAAATTATATCCTTTCC
Organism: Peucedramus taeniatus; assembly: GCA_013400575.1. Lineage (NCBI taxonomy): Eukaryota > Metazoa > Chordata > Aves > Passeriformes > Fringillidae > Peucedramus > Peucedramus taeniatus. Next base: position 586,027 of record WBNO01009686.1, read on the forward strand.
TGGAGAAAAGGGGGGAACTCATTCTGAAGGGGACCAAAGGTTTTTGGACACAGAAATAAACAGTTTAAAACTTACCATTGACAAAACCTCACAAATCTAAACAGAAAAGCTGATCAAAAGATTGCAGAAATGAACCGACAAATAAAAAGAATTATTTCAGCTTTGTGCCACGATGTCCAAAATGTTCATCCAAATTTTTAAATGTTTATTTGAAGCATTCTTCAGAAGTCCTCAAAATGTTGCTGTCTATCAGTTTGAGGCCCATCATTTGCTTTCTTTTGCATTGTCCTCCCACACACCCCCTCACTGAATGAATTGCTGGGGCTGCTTTGCCTCTGGCACACAACGAAATCTCACACAGCCAAATGTCTCCAGAAGTCTGTGCCCAGCTCAGTTTGAAGGTGTTTTATCTGGACATTCAGCCCCCAGCCCAGTGGCTCTTCAAAGAGGAGAGAAGCTGAAGGCTGAACTGGCTAATTCAGAGAGGAAACAGCTCGTTCTGCAGCAGCCAGTGAAGTGACCACTTTGATTACCTTGATGTAAAATAATGGGATTTGGCCCAGTTGTTATTTTTCCACCAAGCATTTCCCAGAAGCCAAGGAAAGCAGAATTATATCAAGTTGAGACCACTCTCAGGTCACCAGGCACCTTCCCCTTCCAGGTCCTCAAACACTGGGCAGCCACAGGCACCTCGTGTGCATGTGCTCTGCTGGCCTCACTTCACAGAGCTGCACCACTGAAGGGAGAAACATTTCTTCCACAGGAAATACCAGGGGGAACAAAAAAAGAGGTTGAAAATTTGCAAAAGTCACTTCTCAGTATTCAGGGGCTTTACTTAGCCCCTAACTCCCTTTTGCCCAAGCAGTGCACCTGCTGCCTGTGTGTTTTCAAGCCACAGAGACAGAATTTTCCAACAAAAGTGTAATTTCAGGGAGGTGAGGATGCTGTTTTCTTTCCTAAATTTCCAACAGGTTGTCTACTCTGACCTGGGAAGTTCAGGCTGCCATAGCTACTCTGGGTTTCACAGCAGTGGCTCTCCAAGAACTCAGGTCTGTGAGTTCCAAAAACACAAACCTGCCCCACAGCTGATTTCCCTTGACCTCGAGCACACAACTTTGGGACACAGCTGAGCAATTCAGACCATGTACCACAGAGGGCAATAATCCTTCTACCCATTCATTAGGTGCATTTGTTACTGGAAATGATGTTAAAGTGATTCAAGTGGATGAAACAACAAAAGAAAACCTCTGGAATCAAGAGGCACTTGCCCAAGCCTCACTTGTGCAGATGCTCCGTGGTCTGGCAGAGGTCAGGACTGTGGTGAAATGGCCCTTCCCAGAGAAAAAGCCAAATGTCATCACCAGATCCTGGAGGGAGTGGGAGAAGGGACAGTCTGGCTCGAAGTAAACCTTGGAAACCTGAGAAGATTGCAGGGATTAGCCAGTGGGTAACACAAAACCCCAAAGCCACAATTACCAGCCCAGCAGCAGCCACTCTGCCCAAGCTGCTCTCAGCCATCCCAGCACTGCATTTGTGGGAAAAGCCAAGAGGAGAGGGCCTGATCCCTCCTGCCCTAAGGCAGCTCCTGTCTGGGAAAGGAATCCAGGTTTTTAGTGCTGGCATCTCTTGGGAAAAGTGTCAGGAATGCCACGGGGTGGGCAGTGGAGCAAGGTGGGAGAGGGTCTGACATAGACACAGTTAAAAAGTCTCAGTGAAGGGAAACCAGCCCACACCTGGGCCTATTCCTGGGTATTAAAGAGCCTTTTAGGCATGTGAGATATTAGGGATCACGCTCTCTTGATGCACAAGAGATGCTTTGAAATGGTTACAGCCTTTTTATTCACAGAAACTCCCTGTGAGCTGCCTTTTCTTCTCTCTGGGCAGGAGTTTACAGCAAGGTTTTATTTGGCTTCAGGGCAAACATGATGCTTAGCAGGAAAGCACTGTCAGACAGACCCCTCTCCTAGACAAGTAATTAGGAGAACAAATAGCTCCTTCTTAAGCCGCAGGGGAGGCTGCCAAGCCCTCTCTCTGCTATTCTGGGCTTCCTGGCTCAGAAAGGGTTACGTGCCATCTAAAAGGGTGGCTTGTCCTCCTCGGGCTGCTTGGGAAACTGTGCAGATTGCAGCTGGCAGCAGAGCTGGGGACACTCCCTGCAGGTTCCCTGCTCTGGGAACAGGAGGAATCCTCTGCCCCCCTGGAAAGGACCAGGAAGGGCAGGGTGGGGCTGGTTTGGAAGTGTCAGGTGCTCCCCAAAAAACCAAACCAGGCAGTTCCTGCCCTGCAGAATAAGTGCAAGGTGGTGCTGCAGGCAAAGATAAATGTGCAGACCTAGTTTTGAGGATGAATATGTGGATTGCTGTGAGGTAGAGGGCAATTATGATGCCAGACCTGGGTACAGTGGTGGGAGCATGGAGAAGTCCTGGCAGCAGGAGCAGCAGCTCTCCAGGGCTCTGTGGTGCTCTGTCTGCCTCTGAGTGCAACTAATTTCCAGCTGTGATGTCAAAACTGTAGTTTTGACTACGTGCAACATTTTAGATTTGCTGTGAAATCTCTGGTTTTTTCCACTTTGTTTCCTAAATCCACATGGAACATCCCTAATGCTTTAGTTTTAACTGCAGTTCTACTCCTGTCTCTGTCAAACTGGCATTACTTTTATCCCACCTGAGAATAAGCAGTGTAGGTCATAATTCAATGAATTTGTAAAGGTTCAGTGCTAAAACATATAAATATATTTATAAACCATATAAATAAATCCACAGAAGGACAGCCAAAACCTGCACACGAGATGTTCTTATCCTTAATCTACAACCAAATCAAGCTTCACAAAGCAAGAGATTTTTTTAAAGTATTAAGCACTAATTAGGGTGGTGTCAATGAAGTGAAGAGCAGTTCTTAAGAAATAATGTGCAATTTGCTGTCAGTGGAACTCTCAAAACTTGGCTGCTCACTTTTATTGGCCAGAGAGGGCAAGAAGGTGCTGCTGTTCAAAAGGACATCCTAGATCCAGCAGGAAAGAGAATAAATCCCAGAGCAGCTGTTCATTAAAGCAGTTTAAAGTTTTCCCCAGAGCTGTGTGACCCCTCAGAGATCAACTGATCACTTGTTCTCAGAGATATCTGATGAATTCTCTATTTTTGGGCACTTCCCTTTCTAACTCTGCTGCCTGGAATGCCCTTTTTACCCTCTCCAGGAAAACCAGGAGGCAGAAAGCTGGACACTGAGGGAAAGGGTGGAAAAGAGGGTTCATTTCAGGGGAGCTTCCTGCAGTTCAGCTGCTCCTCACAAAGCACCTCAGCTGTCAGGACATCATCTGACTGTGCCCCAGAGCTTTCCTCACAGGGACTCACAGCAGTTCTTCCCCCAAAAAGCCACCAGCTTCACAGGTTTGAGACCTGATACACGTGCAGGAGGCTCTGCTGGGAGCCCCAGTCTGCTTTACTTGCAGGGAAAATCCAGGTTTTCTCTTCCCATGGCATCTGAGGCTTCTCTGGAGTGTCCCTGTCCGAGTCCTTTGTGCAGAACAAGTAGGAAAGGTGAGCAGGGACAGGATCACCTTTAAATTAAAGGGGTGACAGAAAGAGAACATGACAAACAGGGGAGGGAAGTGAGAGAGAGCAGTGGCATCCTGTGCTATACACAATGCCTTATGATCCTGCTCTTGACCATTGATCCTCTCATGCCCAGCCCTGGAAAGAGATCAGTGTCAAAAAAACATGAAACAAAGCTCTTGGCATTTTCTTAATGAACTGGAAATGCTCAGGCCCTATTCCTAGAAAAAAAGGGGAGATCTCTCCTCTTTCTCTGTGTGAGAGTGGGGGGGAAAACCCTTCAACATTTCAAGATGTAACATTGCAAATTCCCTCTCCCTGACAAGCTCTGGATGAGAAAATATTACCAATAATCTCTCTGTGGTGTCCAGAAGGAAATGAAGAAGTGGAGGACAAAACAAATCCTTGTGCTGAGATCATGGAAAGGCCTTGGCTGTGCCTGGAGCCCAACAAACCCTCCTGGTCCCTGAGTGCTGCCTGGTGAGGCCATCCCTGGGCAGAGCAGTGGGATGGATCCAGGAGCATCACTGCCATACACCCCATCTCCATCACTGCTGCATGAGAGCCTCAAGAACACATTCCAGTGGTGCAATCCTAAAGGAATTGCCCTCACTGGGATCCCCCATCAGTGCTTTTATGGTGTTGGGGTGAGAAGTGTCTATTTATCCTCTTTCATTTCTTGTTCAAAAGCAGAGCCCCTGTCAGAGCTGAGGAGAGCTGCAGCACAGAGGAGACATTATTCTCAGCTTTGGATTAAGATCAGTATTTTAATGAAAGCACTTATTAGCCCCAGCTGGGGCTCAATTTTCCAGTGAGAGAAGAAAAAAAAAAATATTGCCCTGACCATTCTTCTCTGGGGATTGCACTGAGACATCTGAGAGTATCAATTACTGATCATAATTCTCTATTGGAAACCAACAGCTGGGGGAAAGCCTCTGGCTGGAAGTGCCTGGATTGCTTTACATTTGAAACTACAGTTCCTGGCTATTTGGGGTCCATTCTTTTCCCACTCTGGGATGCTGACAGCTCTCAGTGGGCTGCAGGAGCCCTGCCCTTGCCAGCCCCTCACACCCGTGTCCCCTCAGCACCCAGCAGAGGTGCACTGGGAGAAGGATGTGCAGGGAAGTTTTGGGACCTGGATGGTGTGGGGGGGTTGTCACTGCTGTCCCCTGCTCCTGGGAACAGTTTTCAGCCAGAAGAGCTCAAAGGCCTCCCCCTTGCTCCTGCAGTTGTGGGGTGGAGGAATGACCACAGGGCCACAAGGTTATTCCTGGGGAGCACAGAGCCTCACATTCTCCTGGAATGTTTGCACTTTCTGGTGACTCAAGCACCCAGATCCCATCAGAACAGGCTTAGGAAGGTTTGGGATTTAATGCAGGGATGAAAGGAAGGTGAATAAGCAATGCTGGAGGGGGCAGTGGCACTCAGGGGTCTCCATGAACACAGAGAACTTTTCTCTGGACACACACAGGAAAACTGCCCCTGAGCTGGAAGCTTGCAGTGGGAAGTAAAAGTTAATTCAATCTCAAACCTTTTACAAGAGCTGGTGCAGAAATAGGTACAATCAGAGCTGGAGGAAGCTGCTTTTCAAAGTCAAACCTCATAAAATGCACAGGAATTTCACCAGGAGGGGCAGAGCCCTGCCTGGGTCACCAAGGAGCTGGCACAAGGGCCAGGTGTCCACAACAGCAGCAGGGATGTGTGGGGTGTGTGGGTGAGGTGTGTGCAGAGCCACCAGAGCCACCAGGGCCACCAGGGCCACCAGCCTCTCCCCCGTGGTCCCCAAGGGTGGAGGAGGTGGCAGCACCTCCCTCCTGCCCCCAGGGATGAGCAAAGGCTGGAGGGGGAGACAGCCCAGATGTTGCCAGCAGCCTCTGGGAGAGTTTAAAGCTGTCTTCACGTGAACAGCTGCACTGACCCGTAATGGATGGGCACTCCCAAGGGCAGATTTCCCAAAGAACAGGCTCTGTGTGTGTGTCCCATGTGCCTTTCTGGGCTGGGGGCTGTCTCAGGGACAGGGAGACAGGAGGGAAGCCCACTCCTGCAGTGGACAGGTTGAAGGCTTCACATTCTTTCAGCTGTAGTGGCTGGAGTTATTTTTTCTCCACTTGGAAAGTCAGATCTAGGCACCCCTAGATTTTATCAGAATATCAAATGAATAAAATGCTCTGCCTGGGAACCTGTTTTCTAAATGCCATGGAAAAAAACCCAGCTAGCCTGGGACCAAGTAGCTCAGGAATTTCACAAGAAAGCAAAGGAAATCCCAGGCATGCTGGCCTTGAGAACTGTGCTCCTGCCTGAGGTTTGATTAACTTTTTTATTCCCCTCCTCATCCCCACAAGCAGCTCATCCCAGCTGAGCTGGCAGCCTGATTCCCTGCAGGGAACAGAAGGGAATCTGCATGAAAACCAAACCTTGGATGACTTTCCCACCTTTTAAAAGAGAAAAAAAAAAAAATCCTCCCTGCTGGCCCTAGACTGTGATAACCCAGGGCTGAGGAGGCACCTGTTCAGCCCCAAAGCCCAGCCAGTCTGACACAATCCATTCCAGCTCCCAAAAACCCTGCAGCCAAGGGACACAGCGCCCGCAGCTGCTCCCAGCCAAAGGCAGATGCTAATCCTCATCTCCTGGAAACAGGCAGTGAGCACCTGAAAAGAAACCCAGTCCCAGCATCACACAGACCAGCCATTCAGCTCAGGCCAGTCCCATTAGATTTGGTTGACAAAAGAATCCAACGTGCACATTTATAATTTGCCAGGGGAAAAAAAAAAAAAAAAAAAGGGAAAGGGAAAGGGAAAAAAAAAAAAAAAAAAAAAAGGGAAGCCAAGCTTTCTCCTTCTGAATGGAGAGTTTCTGTGGCCCAGCCTCCCTCCTCGTCAGCAGACAGGGTGGAATTCCCAGGCTACGGGGGAGATCTCCTGGGGCTGATCATGTTCTTAAAGGCGTGTTCCCAATCAAGAAGGCTGGGATGAGGCATAATAATTGCATAGGCTTCCTGAGAACCGGCTTCATATCCCTCCAGACTGACTTAACCTAGTTTTTCATTCTGCTTTCACATCAAAAAATGAAGGTCTGTCTATATGTTGATGTAGAGCAAATCAGGAAATGGAGGTGGATGGTGAAGCTCTCCCTCCCTGCCTGCAGCCCTCCAGGGCACGCTGCCAAGGCATTGTGTCAGCAAAGCTCTGCTGATTAACGCCAGCAGAAAGAGAAACCAGTGGCCTGTTAAAGGTCTGAGAGTCAGGAGCCATCTAATCCTGGGCTGGCACGGGCTTTGTGTCCTTGAAATTGGTGGGGAATAATTAGTGTCATTACCAGCCTACATTGCACCTCTGCTGGGCTGCAAAGACAAACGAGGGTGGAAAGTTTTGTAGGCTCAGGGCCATGGCTGGTTATAATTCTCATTAACACGAGAATACTGGGAAATGTGCTGTGCTACTGGGCAAGTGCCAGGCTTGGCCTTTGGAGGCTCTGGAGCACCTTGAGGCAGTCCCAAAATCCAGAGGTGCACGCTGGCATTTCCCTTTCCAGCTGTCAGACTTCTGGAAGAGATGCCAAGGGGTTCAGGGAGAGACCCCAGCCCCTGTGCCTGCCCCGATGGGAGAGGCAGAGCCTCTCCTTTTATCAGCTCCTGCAGCTGTTTAAACACTGCCATGGGTACCAAAAACACAGAAAGCCATGGCTCTATCCTGGGGTAAATCCCAGGGAGCACCCACACATAAACAGGGCCAGTCTGGCCACAAAGCCACACACAGGGAGGTGCAGAGTGCCCAGCCTGGCTGGTTTGCAGGAACATTGGCTTTTTCTGTTCCCTGAGAGTGGGGTCAGCCTTTCCTGCAGGGATAGCCACCAGTCCCTGCTGTGGCATCAGCACAGCCCATGCTGGGGTCAGAGGGGAGCTGGTGGCTCAGAAGTTATCTTTAGACCCTGCTACACTGAAATCACAACTGGCCTTCTTCATTGCAAGTGCTTTCAAACCTGTAAGAAGGTGCTCTACAGACCAAGGCACACTTTTATGCTGGGTGTTGCCAGTTTAGACTTGCAAGCCCAGCTTTAAAGATGCAGCTCTTTAGCAGTGCAGTACAAAGTCACCTCTGAGGTCTGTAAGAACAGACACCTTGCAAATGCATCCCCAAACCATCAGCACAGCACTTTTTGGGAAGTTGCCTCCCATTGCTGAGCTGGCTCAGCGTGGCAGAACCTCTCAGTGACAGCTGGGCAAGCCACGTTGGATGCCACGTTTGTTACACAACAGGGCATTTGCAAAGCCTTTAAAAAAAAGGAAAAAAAAAAAATAAAAAGCAGCAGATGAATTAAATTAAGGGACGTAATGTCGTGAATATGAATTGCTGCTCTGAGCCATCCTGGTGAATACTAAACTCAGACTCTGGATAAAGCCACACCTTGTCTGGATCAAGCTGCCATGAGATCCCTGGACTTCCCTCAGCCCCTTTAGATCCAAGGTAGGAGGGAGCAATATTCCCTTAAAACATCAATCCCCAGGTTTCTCACTCACTCTGAGCTCAGTCCTGACTCCCACACTGTGGCAGTGGCAGCTTTATTTGAGCTCACAGCCCCAGCCCACACTCTGCCTGGTCCAGAGGCCCCTGTCCCTGAGCAAGAAATCAGCTCCAAGTTAATTTTCTGCAATCACTCTCTGCTCTTTGCTGCATCCCACGACAGCCCAGGGCAATGGAAGATAAACCAGGCAGTCCCCTGAGCACACAAGGGTGAGCACAGAAACTCCACAGGCCACGTTTTTGGCAGATCCTGGCCTATCTAAACAAACAGGCAACGGGACCTGAGCTCCCATAAATTTCCTGAAAATCTTTAATGACTCTAAAGGCTTAATAAAGTGTTTCACAGCAGAGGCAGCAGGCAGTAATTACGGGTTTGGAATCTGTGGGGCTGCAAGCTGAGGTCCAGCTCAGAGATTGCAAATGCAGGCAGGAAAAACAGCTCTTTCAGAGCACAGCACATGTCTTTTGCCACCAAATACTCAGATTTTTGAGCTGCTGTGTCCCTAGCCAAGCATGCTGTCAGCAGGAGCTTTAATCAAACGGCAAAATACATTAAATATAGAGACAAACCCTTAGGGATGGAGCTGCAAAGCATTGTGAAAGTGTCAACTGACTGCTGGGAGACCATGATTTAGCAAAAAATCATAAAGGGGCAGCTACAGGCTGTAAAAGCCAGACTTCTACTGGAATTAGGATGTGCAGGAAAGGTTTGGGACCTCCCATCTCATGGGAAGGTTGTCACTGCTGTGTCCTGCTCCCAGTATCCACACACAGAGACCTCAACACCACATCTGCAGGTGGATCCACAGCTATCTACAAATTTAGAATGCAGGTTTAAAAGGGAGGAAGGAGAGAGAGGGGTCCCAGCTCCCAGGGACACCCCTCAGGCTCAAGGGGAGCCACTGTCCCAGCCTGGTTATGCAGATCCCAGCTCTGGGGAAGACACTCCCCCAGGAACACACAGCCTCACGTGTGGCTTGGAAAGGCTGCCAGTCCCAAATTACTCATCACGTTGCTCTGACTGCCTTTAAAATGTTTTTCATCAGCACTTTGGTCATTTTTTCACTTTTATACATGGTGCTGTTTGCAGAGCCCCTCTTTAAAACTGCCAGACAGGTTTCAAAAGCAAGAGAGCCTGTTAGTTTTTCCTTTTGCCTGTCATTACACAAGAGTAGTGCTTGAGATCCAAGTTTCTATTAAAAAAAGAGGACTAAATTAAGCTCTTGCATGAGGTCTCTAGAGATGCATCAGTCAGTGCTTTCTTACACACATCTTTTACAGAGCAGGGAAGTTTGTGTACCAACACAACCACGGCTGTTCAACTGTCAAAGCCCCTAGAGCTACATCAATCCACAAAAGAGCAACCAAACTCCTTTGAAACTTCTGCAGTGAGGCAGGAGAGAGGAATTTGATGTTTAAAGCTTTAATCATAGAGTTGGAGGCCTCCACTGCTCCGTGGTGCTGACGGCTGCAGGAGAGCTCGCGCCACGTACGGGTGAAGAACTAAAGTTTAGATAAGGGGAACTTCAAGGAAAAAGAACTGGAAGGCACAGTGAGCCCTGTAATTCCAGGCATTGTGTTAGACTCCTCCTGGCAAGTGTCCCTTTTCATAGATCATTGCAGGATTTGTTAGTTGTTTCTACAAATTTAGAAAGAAAATATCTCACACGCCCGCTGCGATCGGGAACGCGCCAAAGCAAGTAAACAGCACATTGTTCATGTTTCCAGAGATCTTCCCATCCCACTGAACCATTCCATTGGTTCTGTCTGTACAACAAGAAAGCAAATGGATCAGATTACTTATCTCATTTAAAAAAAAAAAAAAAAAAAAAAAAAAAAAATCTCTGGATTCTGCAGTGTTGCATCCCTCGGTTTCCAGAGCCAGCCGTGGGATGTGGTGAATAATGCAACCCTCAGTCCTGCTTTGGCAAAACAGATGAAGCCCTGACTTGTTCTTCTCTTGCTGGTGTTTTTGGAAAATGCAGGAGGAAAAAACTGTCAGACAGAAATAGTCTGTGTGTCACTTGAAGCCAATCACTGGGGACCTGGCCCTAGAGCCCACTGAAGTCAGTGGAAAGATTCCTCCCGACCTCCACGGGTTTGGCTCAGCCCCACACCAATGTGCTCCTTGCAGGTGTAGGTTTACATGTTCCTTTTTAAACGGCCTGAACAAAGACTGCCCTCAAGAACCACCTTAACCACAGCTGCATTTGTCTCTAGCAGGGAGCTTCCACCCTGCCTTCAGCAATGTTCCTGGTCTGGGGCCAAATCTCCCAGCCAGCACATCCCTCTGTCTTCTCCTGCAGCCCTGCCCGTTCTGTAGGGCCACATTTCCCAGTGTCCAGTCACACAGAGCTGCCCTGGCTCTCCCCTGCATTTTTTCCCTCCATGGCTCATACCCTGCCACCCCAGCACCTGCAGAACCATCCAAAGTTTCCTGGGAACTGCAGAGTTAACTTCCCAAATTAACATTCCCCGCTCTCTGCTGCTGGCTGGCAGGACTGGGCAGGGGCAGAGCAGTACGTGGTGACACTCATATAAATTTCTCTTTATAGATATATATTAATAGCAGCACTTCTTTCATTTTATCCTTTTAGATAATCCCGAGCAAACTCTCTTCTGAATATATCACTTCATATTCCAGAATACTGAATGAGGAACTCAGTTCCAACTTGAGGTAAAAAATCCAATTTTTTTTTTCACTTCTTAGCTTATTTTAGCTAACTCCAGGAAAGGCTCCATCAGGTAACACAGAGATCACTGGCAACCAAGAATTAAGACCCCTCCTGAGTTTGGTGCAGGAGGAAGAGTTGCCTGCACTACCAGCAGTGCTGTAAACCAAACAGAAAGTGAAATCAATGTGCACCTTGCCTAAAAAAGTCTCTTAAGTACTTGGGTGTCCCCCTCTTCTCCTCGAATGGTCTCTGAATACTCAGAGTTCTTCAAGTCACTGAAGGGACAATTACACAGTGCACTGAGCACAAAACCAAACTTCCCCAGTGCAGTGCTGAACTCAGAGGGTCACAGGACACCCCTGGGAGCAGCAGCACTGACAGATAAATTCCTTCACCCTTCTGATTGCTCACTAAGCCTTGGCACAGCTCCAGGTGTGCACCAGCACTGCCTTCTCCCCCACTCCTGGTGTGTGTGCAATGCAAACAGGGCCTGGGATGGGGATCCCACCTGCAGGAGGTGACCTGGGGCTCTTCACGAGCTGGGAGTGAATCTGGACAGTGCCAGGGATGATCTGTGCAAGAATTTATTAATTCTGCCAGAACTGAGGTGGCATCCATCTGTAACTCTTGGGCACAGGATGAGGGATCAGGAGAGACTGGCTCTCTGCCTGGCTCTGCTGTTTTTTCCTGCACTGATCCTGTGCCTCCTTTCAGCTCTGGGCCTTTTCCTGTGCCTCAGTTTCCCCACCTGCAGGTCTGGACATCAAAGCTGCTGTGTGTAATTTTTAAAGAAAGGAGCAAGCCAAAAAAGGGATAGAGGGAATGGAAAGGCAAATCCTTCCAACATTAGTCAGCCCTTACTTTGGCTGAGTAAGCAGCACAGAGAGGAGGAAGGAAAAGGAACCAGGAGGGCTGGAAGTGCTGGGTGTCCGACAATTCCACCGTGGCAAGGACAGTCCCTTTAACACAGGGGACAGCTCAAATCAGCAGCCCTAAGCTTGGTCCTGCTGGGCTTTGCTCCCTGCCAGCAGTGCTCAATGTGCTGCTTTGTCTCAGAGAGAATGTGGAATTGCTGTCTCATTATTTACAGATGTGCAGATATCTGAACCTGCCCAGCACCAGGCTGAGCTGCCACCAGAGCCAAGGGAGGTTCACAAGAGGCTTAGGAAGACTATCCTGAGAGATGAGAGTTGGGTTTCTGCTGTTCAATTCATGCCATTTGCCCCTGGAAAACACCTGCTGGTTTCTTCCCTTGCACTCACAGGGAAGCAAAAGACAATTTCATGCTGCTCCTTATCAGCCTCCTCTGCCTCCTCCAGCCAGTTCCCACCAGTGGTTCCCTATCAGGTGTCACATCTGGGAGGGATGGGAAGCTGACAGGCAGAGAGATGCCTGCCCAAGCATCTCAGATTAACCATTTCCATGCTTTTCCCTGTGTAAACCCTGCTCACAGGGTCAGTGGTGGTAAATAACTGGAGACTGTGGGAGTTCTCCTCAGCTTGGGACAGCATTGATACGACCCTGGCCCTGCCCAAACTAACATCAAACACGTGTTGACTTCAACACTCCTGCAAAATTATAACAACACAGTGCTGTGACATTCCCCAGAGTGACTCCCTGCAGAACTGAGGCAGTGGGAAGATGAAATGTCCATCCCTAGAGGATGGAGTGAGGAGGAAGGAAACAGGGGAGCTGCAGATCCCAAACTGCAGTGAGAGGAGCTGAGTTAAGGTGAGGGTTTCACTTTCACTCTGAATGATTAAAGTCTTTAGAGGACGGACTGACAATCTTTCAGCAATGCTCTATCAGCCCAATTTCTGGGAAAAGCACCTGGGATCTCTAAGGACAGGTGACTTCCCAGTGAAGACTGAACCATCTGATGGCAAAGCAACCCAGATTCCTGGCAGGGACCAGTCATACATCTACAAATCACTAAGGTTAAAAAACCCTGGTGATAAAAAACATAAGCTAAAACACTTGAGGCACCCCCACGTTTCTGTGCATTTATCTAACTCTTGTCAGTTGAGATTCCTCTTTTACCTGAAGACACAGAAGCAGAGGGACTTTCAGGGGATTTTGAAAAACAATGGGGACTTGGAAATTAAAAAAATTCCCAGTTCCTGGGCTAATGCCCCAATGACTATTCTCTTTCTCAAACAAAAGGCAGCTCAAATACTGCTAAATTTGCAATAGTGAGGGGTAGAAGATAGCAGGATTTACAGGGTTAGGTTTAACAGGGTTGAAGGCTAACAGGTTAGGACTTAAAATAATACAGCAAAAATGAAAATCCACAGTTACAAAGAACTCTGTGTGTCATTCATTTCTTTCTCCCTGCCTCTGCACAGGTTGTAAATCAACCCAGATCAGGGGATGTCACCAGCCAGTGCTGTCCCCTCCAGCCCAGAGCCCTGGGCTGGCAGACAGGATACACAGGGGGTTTATTTTCAGGGCCCTGACACTGAGCTGTTATGTGACACCTGGAAGGTCACAGCACATTTCTGCTGCTTCTCTCCCCAGCTGTTGGGTTAGGTTATGATTATTTCTATTATTTCTACCCCTGCTGCTACAGGCACTAGCAAGGAACCTCCTGCAGATACCAGGATCTCACAGTGCAAATCACTGTGTGCACAAATTCTGTCAAAAAACTCTTCTCCCAGGAGAAATTTATGCCCTAAACCAAAGAAAAACAAGTGGAAACGAACAGAAGTGCTGGTCTGGAGGTGCCAGGGCAGCCCCTGACCCCGGGCTCAGTATCCTGGCTGAAAGCACTGATCTCTTTTGGAGTTACTAATCACCACCATGGTATCAGCAGCACACAGCTCATGTGCACAAAGCTCCTGGGTTGCACACAGGGGATGAAAACACAGGGAAACACATCCTGAGTGCCCAGAAGAAAACCCTCAATCCACACCTTGAGTCTTTCCTAACAACTGTGCTTCTGCAGATTTGAGCCGCGCTCCGAAGAAGGCCGGGACAAATATTTGACACAAAGTGATGCCAGGGAGCACTTTTAGCTTGCTTTTGTTTTTCCATGGATGCAGAATCCTGCCTAAAATAATCTCCAGCTAGAAATACTGGGCTGCCATGGCTGCATGGCCTGGATTTCTCTTGCAGCACCCTGAATTTCATACACGGGGTGAGCTCCTGGGTGTGCTGTGCCTGCTGTGTGCTGGAATTGATTCTAGGTTTTCTTGCACTTCTATCCCCATTAGTTCTACATCACAGAGAGTGTGGAACACAGGCACTGCCAGCCCAGGAAAATTAAGATGTGACATGGTTTTTCAAGGACATATGCTCAGGGCATGTGTTTCCCCCCTCCCCTCTCCTCTATCAGTGCAAATCCCAAATGGAGCTATCAACAAAAATAAAGGGAACAATCCTGACCCAGTTTAAAGTTGTGTGGGTTTTTTTTTTCTTTCATTCTTTTGCTTCTCAAGGCCAGAGACAGAACAGAGGCCACAAGCAGAGCTGCCAAAACACATATGCATGTTGGATGCTTTTGTCTAAAGACACTATGAAGTGCTAAAATATTAAATATGTCAAGCAGAAAGGTTTTCTCTGGTCTTCAGAGCTCTGCAAAATGGCAATAAAAATGTAAAAGAAGAATGCTGAATAATCAAATGTGGTTTCTTTTTTTAAATGTAAATAGTAAAGGCTGAGTCCTGGATACTGCATGTTAAGAGCAGAGACAGCTCAAGGATTTTCAGCCCCATTTCTTCCCCTGTGCTGGAGGGATCATTTTTAGGGATAAGGGACTTGTAGGGTCCCAGTAGCAAACATCCTGAATTGTGAGCATCAGGACCCAACATCCTGTATCCAAGGGGGTTTTGCACCATCCAATCCAGGCCCTGAAATTCAGAGTAAGCTTGGCTTTGCAGTCCCCCTGCCCAGCTCAGAGTTGTTCAGAGCCAGACTTTAGACTCAGGGCTGTTTTCCAGCCCTAATGATCTGCTCAGATCCTGACTTCTCCAGCAGGACTGCCAGTAAGGAGAGGGGCAGAGAGGAGGATATTTGGAAAAGCAAACACTCTCCTCAGGTGAACTCAGCAGTGACCCCCAAATGTGACCCCAAAGCTCAGCAAACAGCCCCTGAGTGGCCGTGACAAACTCTGCTCAGGGCTTCAGGGTCAAGCTGGGACATAAAGTCCACTCTCCCTCCCCAAACCTGCCGTGCTGCTCATCACCCCTGCTGCTATTTAGCTGTTCAGACCACGCTTCCCCCTCCATCTCACAGCACCAGGGATGGGACACCAAAGGCTGGGGCTGCAGCAGAGCCCCTCAGTTGTGTTGGTGGAACTCGTGTTATTATTATTATTTATTTTTATTATTATTATTACTACTATCATTATTTTTGTCTGCAAGTAAATACCAAGCAATTATGGTGTTCTGAAGTGACCTCCTGGAGCATGTGCTCGAGCCCATGGAGCCCAGCCAAAGCTACTATTGTGGATTTCATGCCAAGGCTTGGGAGAACCCTGGCTCCCTCCCATTGTTTTCTTTGGCCGGGCTCTGTGGATTCTCAGCCTGGCAAGAAAGCCCCGTTTTAAAAGTACTGGCAAGCCCCGTGCAGTTTGTCACAGCACGGCCCATGATTTAGGACCTTGACTTAGGCTCAACACTGGGCTCTTTTGTTCGGCGGCGCTGGGACATCGCGCGCGACTTCACGAACGCCGCTCGCTCCGGGGTGGCAGGGAGGCTTTTCCCTCCTGAATGCACAGTCCAGACTGGCAATGGCTGAGGGAAATTGGAGCAGCTTTCTGGGGTGGCAGGGAGGCTTTTCCCTCCTGAATGCACAGTCCAGACTGGCAATGGCTGAGGGGAATTGGAGCAGCTTTATCCATCAGCTTTGCAGGTTTAGGCTGGTGCAAACCAGGCTTTCTCACGCAATGGGTGCTTCCGTGAAAAAAAACAAAAAAAAAACAAAAAAAACCACCAAAATTGCTGCATACCTGGGTAAAGCCAGAGCTGGAGGAGAAGGATTTGCACTTTTCTTTTTTTTTTTTTTTTTTTTTGGGGTTTTTTTTTTTTATAAAAAATTTTTTTTTTTTTTTTTTTTATTTTCGGAGTTTTTTTGTTTAATAGAAACTCATTTTTATTTATGATTCAACCTCAGAAATAGAGGTGAAATTTGAAGGGTTTAAAAAAACCAAAAAAAACCACCTCTCTGGCTCCACAAATCCTTCTTACAGGTCCCTCAGGCTTTGCTAGGACGTAGTTATAAGCAAAAAATGACTCTGCAAAAAACAGCCCTTTGGTAAAAACCAGCCCTTGCGCAATTTGTATATTTTGGAAGCCATGTTTGACCATTTTACTGGCTAAGGATACCCAAAACCAGACTCTGGGATCCAAATCCTCTGTGCATGGGGAGGAGGGGGAAGAGGGCAAGCTGAATATTTAAAATCAAACCAGTGAAGGAGAAAAGTCTTCTTCTAGAAATAAAGTCAAATAGCTCAAAATCTCTGTACTTTTGTGACTGGCACTGCTGAAACTCAGCAGAAAAATACAGCCCTCTCTGCTGCTCATTGATTGGAATTCATAAACCAGCCAGCCCTGAAATAACTGCCACCCTTTTCCCTGTCAAACTAATAGAGAATAATTGAATACAATTAGTAAATCATGGGTAAAAATGTAAATGAGGCAGCAAACCAGCTAATTAATGACCACTCTGGATCATATCACCAGTGACTGAGTTGGCAAATAACAGCAGAGACGAGGCTTAGACTGGGGTCAGCTCCCACTAATACTGAGACTAGAAAATCCAGGATGTGGTTGGTGATCCTCCCTGGCTCCTGCAGCCAGTACAGATTCCTCTGGGGTGCAAAGAGACAAGGAAATGTTTAATTTCCTCCATTTATAGTCCACGGTACCACCTTTGCTACACAAGGTACTTGCAGCCTTCTCACAGGAGAGCTTTGTGGGTTGTGTTTTATGGTCTCTGTGTGACTGCAGAGAGGACTCAGAGTCTGGGCTAGAAGATGAAAATGGTGCCACTCTAAAACATCTGACTGCATTAAAGTCTTTCAATTCCAGCTCTTACTGTCTCCTTCACATCTCGAAAGTGTGAAAAATATCAGAGGAACTGCCTGTATTTCTATATTGGTAAAAGAGGGGAAAAAGGAGAAATGTCACAAGAGACAAGCATGACATGACCCACTCTGGAGCCTTGTGGCATCAGCATTTGGGGAGGTCCCCCTGGTCTGTATCTCACCCCAAGGTTTCTCTGGGCTTCTGGCTGATGAGTTTGACCCAGCAGAGAGGTGGTTTTTCCTCCTTTAACGTACCCTGTCTCAGGAAGCATGGAACTCATCCTTGCTTTGTGGTGCAACATTGGAAGTTCTGCTCCTACCTAACCATGGTCATAATCCCATCTTGATCCTGTCCCTGACACTTATCCAGAGCATTTTTAACTGAACAACATCAGTAAAAGCCAATCCTGAGCAAGACGTGGCAAACCAGATCCTCAAACAGCTTAGAAAGTCCTCTTGTTACAGTGCTGGGTATTTCTCAATGTCAAAACATCCACAAGCACTCCAAGGTTCAAAAAACCACAGGATAAACCAGAGCCTGGAGATAGAAGGCACCTCACTCCCAGTGGCTCAACACACTCATGGACACAGCTTAGGGCAGGAGGAGCTGCTGTGGTTTCTCACCAGGCTCAAACCCTCACACAGGTTTTCTGCAAACACACCTTGAGGTTCCCCTGTGACCAACTGGAAGCTGATAAAACAACCATGGATTAACAAGGGAAAGGGTCAACTCCCAGGCACCCCAGCCCTGTGTCACAGCTCACTGGTGCAAATCCCAGTTAAGCTAAAGAAAACTAAAACCTGGGTTCACACAAGACCACTCTGATTTCTGTGTACACTTCAGGGCCCTGCCATTTCTGATCCCAAATTCACACCCAAACAGGAAAGGGACAATCTTGTGCTTCAGGTGTGACTGAAATCTCACTCAACTCCCCATGCTCATGAGAATTCAAGGCTGGATCTCACTGAACAGCTGACCTGACTTCAGTCCTGCCACATGAGGCCAAACCCTAACAGAAACCACCTGTGGTATTTCAATAACATTAAATCCAAGCTGAATTCAGCCTTGTACCTGACTCGCATCCAGCATCAATTTCCTTGGCCCACTTCAGGTCTCTTGCTGTCAACACTCCAGGG
Organism: Peucedramus taeniatus; assembly: GCA_013400575.1. Lineage (NCBI taxonomy): Eukaryota > Metazoa > Chordata > Aves > Passeriformes > Fringillidae > Peucedramus > Peucedramus taeniatus. The sequence continues at coordinate 603,935 of WBNO01009686.1, forward strand.
CTGAGAGTCATGGAAGAATGAGCTGCATTCTGTTAAACCTCATGGCCAGTGCTGCCAGCTGAAGTGTTATCCCTGCTCCCCATGCTGAGGATGGGCTATGAAACAGAACAGTTTGTTTTCCAAATCTGATGCAAGGCTCCAGTTATTCAGCTTGCAGTCCTGACTGCGAGAGGGCTTAGCCAGCTCTGACAACATATGGATGTGGGCCATGGTCCTGGCTGTTTCCTATAGGATCTGGAAAGGTCTGAGGCATGACTCTGTCTTTCTGCTGCACTTGGAATTTGCTGTGATGAGCAGGAGGAGGAATTCCTGGGAAAGGCCAGGGCCTCTGCAAGGATGGTCCCAGATGCTCCCTCTGCACACACCAGCTCGTGAGTGCAATATTCCAAGGTTTGTTCAGCCAGCACCTGGCTGGCTGCAAACTTAGTAGGAAAACTCAAGCATTGTTATCTCTTTTGGCCTTATTTATAGAACTCTTGTCAATGCCTCAGCTGCTCTGTGCTGAACAGCAGCAGAGCTTGTGCCACATGAGCATGTCACACACACCACAGACCTGCCCGAGGGGAAAATGTGTGGGGACATTTTAACCCCAGCATAGAGCTGCAGCCCCACCAGGCCTTACTGATCATGGAATTTCAGCAGCAAACATTTTACCAGCCCACTGATTCCCTGTTTAAATACATCATCTTTACAGCCCTGTCTTCCCCAAGCCCTGCAAAGCTGGCAGATTTCTTTAGGTAAAGTGACATCTAAGATGTCTTGGCATCTCCAAACTTTTGTTCTCCAGCAGCACCAGGTCCTGCCAACATCATGAGGTGACCAAAAAATGAGGATTTGGCTGTGTGGTGTGGGTTCATGTCATCCATTTAGGTTTACAAACAAGCAGAAACGCAAACAACATTAGCCAGAATTGTTTATGATATGAACAGTGACTTGGCATCTGCCACTTCATCACCTATTTCTGTCACAAGAGGTTTCTTTGTCTCTGTTTGCCACCAGCACAGAGGAATTTGCTTCACTTATTTGTATAAACATGCCAAATAAAGTAAATGTAGTTATGCTCACGTGTCAAAATGAGGGAGGGCCACCAGAGGTTCTGAGGACAGGACAGCAACTCCATCCTTGCACAGGAAATAGCCACTGAAATTGAGATAATAAGAGCAAGAAGATTAATAGAAAATCAAAGGAGAACATACTGCATTTTCCCCTCAAGGGCCTAATACCACAACCATTAAATCAATATCAAAATTTCCACTGCATTTAGAAAACAATTTAAATATTTCTGGAAAAAATACATTCTGTACAAAATGTCGTTTGTGTCGAAAGAATGTTTGGACAAGGAACTGTTATTATTGGCAATATCAGAGAAACAAGGCCCCAGTTGTCCTTTCCTAGAAGGGTTAAACTTCTCCTATTATGAAACAAGAAAACAATCTCTGTAAGGAAAATTTTCCAGCCAATGCCCATCCAAAACTCCAGGTCAGCAGCAAATACATCCAAATACACAATAAGGTCATACGAAGAAATTCAGAGAACAGCCCTCTTTGTCTAGAATATTAAGTACTGGAACAAATAACAGCAACATCCTCATGAGTTGTTCACATTTTTCCCAGCACAGCTCTTCCATGCTGAGGGTTGCTTTCTTTTTCCTATCACTCTGTGTGGATTTTTCTCTCTCATCATTTGTCTCCCCTCCATTCCAAGCAAAGCAAGGAGTGTGTCTTCTCCTGGAGTCACCTATGAGACTGCAGATCCCTGGAGCTGGCCCAGTTAGAAGCCTTTTTTTGTGTATTTGTTGGTTTGGGGTCTCTTTTAAATGAATAAAACACTTCAGTAACCTTTCCCTCATTCCTCTCCTTGCTATCCTACCTTTTCCCACCAGGTTCCATCTTCTCTGCTCTTCCTTGGTCCTTTCCTTCTCAGAACATTTCTCACCCCATGATTTTCAGCAGTGACTGCTACAATTTCTTACCCAACCCTAATCCAAACACTTTTCTTTATCCTTTATCTCTTTATCTTTATTTGTAATTATTTCTCACAAATAGTGTCTCCAGCCTGGGAGCTTGCAGATGGGGCAAAATCCCCCAAGACTTGTTTTTGCAAGAATAATTTTAGGTGGAGGAGTCCCAAGAGGTTCACAGGTTTTTAACAAATGTTTTATATATTGCATGGCAAGATAAAGGGGGAAAATTGAACTCCAGAAGTTTGTATGCACAGAATTTCTTAATTGATCTTCTCTGATCCTGCTTGAAGTGGCAAAAGTATAAAGGAGAGTCAGACCCTATTGAGCCGAGGTCTGTTTTCTCAGTCCCCGCATTATACAAGAAGTGAGCTCTAAAGTATTCCTTCTGTTCTCTCTCCTCTTAGTTTCCACATTTTGGACAACTTTTCAACCAAAAGATCAAGCACTATCTGCTTTCAAAGTGCCCCTAATGAGGTAATTACTGGGAGCATAAAATACACACATTTATTGTAACTGAAGCCACCGCAGGCTGGGGCCAGGCAGGGCTCAGAGTTCACTCCACTGGCAGCTCAGAGATGTCCTGCCCTGTTCAAATCTTTTTTTCTGTAAAGGAGTAAGACATCTCCAGTGTCCATCATGCTGGAGTTACCCTGCTGACCCCTTCTTGAACAAACTTTGCAAACCACGAGCACCCACATCTGAGCAGAGACCGAGATTAAACAGTTGTTTGCAGAACTTTTTCCTGCAGAAGTGCTCGAAGTTCTTTTCCAAAAAGCCTCCCTCCCATCCCACAGACATCCTGTGCTGGGTCAGGAGCTCACCACCAGCCCTGGCTCAACCCATGCCAGGGACAGGAGGAACTTTTTGTTCCTCCAGCAGCTCCTGGGAGCCAGACCTCCCATTGCTCCCCACAGCCACGGCTCCAACCTGCCATTCCTGGGGTCAATCCTCTAAATCTCCCCACACCCTTCACTTTGGGTCTTGGTCGAGGGAGATTATCCAGAAAAGCATCCTCCTAAGAGCTGCCCAGCTCCTGTGCATGAGGGTGGGGGTCTCTGCCACTGATTGGGAACAGAACTGGGCAAAATCCTTCAGGAAAAGGAAAATAAAACCAGCAGCCGCAGGTTGGCTGGATGTAAATTCCTCCCAGTGCCTGAAGGAACTACAGGAAAGATAGAGAGAGATGGGTACGAGCCTAGAGTGAGAGCACAAGGGTCCAAACTGAAAATAAGTTGGTTTAGATTTGATATTAGGAAGAAATTATTCCCTGTGAGGGTGGGCAGGCCCTGGCACAGGGTGCCCAGAGCAGCTGTGGCTGCCCCTGGATCCCTGGCAGTGCCCAAGGCCAGGCTGGACAGGGCTTGGAGCAGCCTGGGACAGAGGAAGGTGTCCCTGCCCATGGGGTAGAACAAGTTGATCTGTAAGGTCCTTTCCAACCCAAGCCATTCCATAATTCTATATTAATTCTAGCAAATTTTTTCCATTGAAAAAAGATACATCCCAAAGTGGGGAAAAGAAAAAAAATTAAGGAAAAAACTAATCAAAACAAAACAAACCCTAACAAAACAAAAAAACCCCACAACCAAACATGTGAGTTAAATATCTTTTTTTTTCACTTGATTTCACTTCTGAGTTAGTTTGGATTTCTTTAATCCTTCCTGCTTAATTTAAAATCGAGGCCTTTCTTCTGAATTTTCAGATCATCTAAGCAAAGCTGAAAAATATATCAGAAGCACAAATCTGGTTGTGAATTATCAGATATTCTTGCATTAAAGACTTGGGCAGTTATTTTGACATTTTATTTTCACCTAGAATTTTGGTTCCCAAAGGAAGGGAAAGTTGAGATTTACAGTTCATTCATGTCCCCAGGAACCAACCTAAAGCTGTGAAAGTGAGTGTCCTTAAATGATTTCTTGCTATTCTACAGTCACAATTAGCTCAGATCGTAACGTCAACTTTGCTTGGGCTCAGCTTCAAGACTAACATTAAACTCTACTGCTGCATAATCCTGTGGCTGATACCTTAGTCATAATGTGAGCTAATAGGTCAACCTTGGCCTTTGGTAAGTCATAAAATGGAAAAAAAACCCTCAGTTATAAGAGCTTTAGAATTCTTACTAGACAGCACGCAGTAATTCTTGTTCCTGAGTCATCCTGCAAAAGCTTTTTATAATATCTTTTTATAATATCTTGCAAGTGATTACACTTCTGTGCTCTTCCCCAGCCATGCAAAGGAGATATTTGAGGCTCAGAGTGCCAGGAGGGATGGATGTGCTGCAGGGAGCTCTCCCACGGGCAGCACGTGCCAGGACTGCAGATCCTGCCTTGCAGGAGGACCTGCAGGTAATGCCACCACGTGCTCCCTGCACTGGGGGCCAGGCAGGGATTCCGGGTACCTTGCAGGGTAAATGCACCACTAACATCAGGGATGGGGTTCAGAAAGCACTCACAGAACCTCTCTGCTCACAGCCTGGGCTGCCAGGGGCAAACAGAACCAACTCTGCCTGAAGGACAGGACTCTTCAAAGCCACCTCGCTCACAGGAACACCCAGAGTGTGCCAGGCTGTTCAAGTTCCTTTTGGAAATGGCACTCAGTCCATAAACCAGGATTTAGTATTTGGCTGGTACTAAAAGAAGCAACTGGGTGTAGATCTTAAGGATTAGGAGCAGAAGGCTGACCTTTTCTTGAGTCATTTTTTGTCCCTTTTCAGTATGGATTAAAAAGATTGAATAATTTTAAAGATAATATAAAATGATCCAACAGAAAGCCAGGCCCTCATGTGGTAGCAAGATTGGTGGAAGACATCCTGTGGTTTTGGAAGGCATCAGCTCAATGCTGCTCCTTCAGCTTTTCCCTGGTGATCACTCTGGAAAAAAGGCTGGGAGATTCCCTGCTCCACGTGGGGCACATCCCACAGCAAATCTGGCAAACACCCGCCCCAGAATCAATCAGTGTCCTGCAGAGAAGGAAGGTTGGAAGATGCAGTGTTGCACATTTTGAGAGCTATCCAAATTCCAGGTGTGTCCTTGCTCCCTGTTATCCTGCTGGTCCTGAGCATTCCCTGCAGGGAGGGTTCACAGGGGAATTGCCCTCCTTCTTACCAGGAACTCAGTCTGTGAGAGGGAGCTGATAACTGAACCAGATTCACCATTATTCAGTATTTCCTATTCTCTCACTTAAAAACAAACAAGCAAACAAAAAAACCCAAAACCCCTCAGTGATTTTATCACAGAGCACAAAGGATGACCAGCAAATTTGCAAGAACAATTCCAGGGCTGAAATCTGTTTGTATCAACCATCTGTCACTAATAACAGCTCCATAACACTCATCTCTCACACGTGTACAGTCTACCTTCCTATTCTGGCACCTGGTTAACACAATTTGGTTTTAGAGCCAATCAATATCCAACAGTTTTCATGGCAGTCAGCATGGGCAGGAGATAAAGAACATTGTTTGGACAGATAAGAAGAAAAATCAAGAGTGATCTTTGCTACATCTGCCTTCACCAAATTGGATTGATTTTTTTTTTTTCTCTCACATCCATACCAGAGGAAAGGCAGAGCCAGCAGCAGGGAAACAGGCAGGACATAGCATCCTAAAAAAAAAGAAATAAAATCCCTCACGATTACTCTGTCGTATTTCTGGAGGCAAAGGTGGATACAGAGTCAAGGTGTGCATAAAACCTCCTCATTTCCCCGCAGCTGGGGTTCATTATCAGCTTCCTATATCTGGACTGCTCTAAACTTTCCATTTAACAGATATATTTCTAGTAACCACTTCTAAACTAATAACATTTAAATGCAGGATATGGGCAGCCTGCAGCTATGGCTGCTGTGGAAGCAGATCTTGCAGGCCTGACTCATTGCAATAATGGCTTCACTATCAGCTTCTTAATTATGATGGAAATTACTGGAGCAAATTACCATAAAGGTTTAGGAACATTCAGTCCATTCTGGCCCTTCCAGGTCTGTTGCAATACATATTTTCTTTTTCTTCATAAATGTTAAAATGCCTGCTTCTTTTTTTCTTTTTTTTTTTTTTTAAATCTGTCTTCTTCTCTTGGGAACATGGAGGAAAAAAAACTTCTTTTCACTGTGGCAAGGTCCCAAGAAAACAGGTGGCTTCATGCATAAACAATGATAATTGGGGAAGAGGTGATAGAAATTCCAGCCACACTTCCAAGTCCAGCACACAAGTTCTCCACAGCTCATGAGGTTGTGTCGGGCAGAAAGGGGTTGACCACTCCACCAAAGCTCATCTCAAAATCCTTACCAGGTCTAGAACCCACTTTTGGACCTTTCTCCATTCTGATTTGAGAGCAAATGTCTCCACAAATCCACAGTCACACACTCACTTGGAGGGGAAAAGTGAGAATAACACTGGCTGAAGAAACCAATTTTTTGCACCAATGCAGCCACTACAGCCTGACCAAGGGATGCAAAGCCTTAGACAGATTTATTTGCTTGCAAATCACAACTTCTGGGAAAGAGAAGAGCCTGCACAAAACCTAACAATTCCCTAGGAAAGAGCTGCAGTGCTATCAGTTCAACTGGATACCTCTGTTCTTGCAAATGAAGTTTTAAATGAGCCTGAGTGCTGAATACCATTTCTCTGCATTCAGAGAACTACCATTACAAGCTAAGTCAGAACAAATTCGAGGCATGAGTCCATTTTCAGTAGGGAATACCTTCATGTTGGATTAATCAAGATTTACTCAGTGTGCTGAAGTTCTGTCTGCTGGTGTTGTCTCTGTACAAGCTCCACTGGAATTAAAGCCCTGATAGGGTCACGCCAGGAGAGCCTCCTCTGAGATAAACCAGATTCCCACTGGCACTTAGTGGTTCTTAATGGTGCATTTGAATTTACACCTTCAGGCTGAGGCAAGGGGGAGGCTTTAGGACCAGCAGCTCCTCACGTGAACTCGTGTGCTGTGATCAGGCACAGTGGCTTTTTTTGTCCCACAGGCAAGCACTTCCTCCTGTGTTCTCATCCCGGGTTGGGAACACAGTGTTCCTTCCCATGCTCCCACCAGGAGGACACGAGGGGCTGGCCCCGAGGGTGATAATGAGAATGCCTCGGTAATGAACCCATCTGCTGATGTCCTCGTTGGCCTGGCTCGCCGTGCCAAGAAGCTCAGCAGGGGTCCCCCACTCTTTAAAGCCAACATATGCACAAAACCTACGGATTTCACTTTCCCTGCGATTTCCACCCCACTCCCCTGCTGCTCGTGTTTTAAATACTTTCCCTGAAAATACTTCTCTGCAGGAGTGGCTGCTGAGCCCATCTCCGACTTCGCTGCTACGCAACCTGGAGGCCCGACCTTTCCAGGGAGGAGTGTCCCAAAGGAAGCCAAGCACTCCCACACTTCCAAACCACCACAAGGCAATAGATATCACCATCCCAGTGATGTGCACGTTCCCTCTGGCCCTGGGGCTGAGTGACAGGGAAGAATCCATGGCCTGTCTTGGGCCTCCAGACACAGCTGGACTTCACCCAGCACAGCAATAACTGGCCCAGGCCATCAGCTTGACCCCAGAGTGGCTACAACTGAAAAGTCAGTGGTGTGGCAGCCCCAGCTCTCCAGGCTATGCCCTTTTCAGTCCACCAGCACAGGAGAATCTCAGGGCATCAGCTGGCTCAGCCATCTCCTGCAGGAAAAGCTCCAAGCTTCCAGAGCCTGGAAGTGAGGCACCAGCACCTTCATCCACACCAAACTCTGCAGCACAGATCCCTCAGTGGGCCCAGGTGGGCAAGGAGACCAATGGTCTGCATCAAAAATAGTGTGGCCAGCAGGATCTGGGCAGTGATTGCCCCTCTCTGTTTGTCACAGCTGAGGCCCCTCGAGGGCTGTGTCCAGTTCTGGGCTCTGCACAGCGAGATGGACATTGGGGGGCTGTGTGCAGGGAAGGGAATGGAGCAGCTGAGGGAGCTGGGAAAGGGGCTCAGCCTGGAGAAAAGGAGGCTCAGGTTTTTTTCATTACTCTCTAATAACTCCCCAACAGGAGGGGACAGCCAGGTGGGTTACCATGACAAGAGGGAACGGCCTCAGGCTGTGCCAGGGCAGGCTCAGGGGGGACATCAGCAGGAATTTCCCCATGGAAAGGGTGCTCAGGCCTTGAAACTGCCCAGGGAGGTTTGGATCCCCATCCCTGGAGTGCCCAAGGAAGGGCTGGAGGTGGCACTCTGTGCTCTGGGTTGGGGACAAGGTGGGGATTTGGCACAGGTGGGACTCAGTGGTCTTGGATGTCTTTTCCAACCCCAGTGATCCTGGAATTCTGTCACTCCTCAAAGAGAAACCATTGGCTCTTTGCCACCTCCTGACAGACAGAACCACAACTGGCGACCAAGAGAACGGAGCCTGGAAGGAATGGGAGCCACCACAGCCCATGCCAGGGGACAGACACCGACCTGAGGCTACTGCTGGAGGATTTCAAGGATGTGACCAGCAAATAAAACTAATGGGACACGCGGCACCTTCGGCCCCACTGGCCCAGAGGTCTCCCAAAGCTCAAAAGTGCCCTCCTCTGGCTGATTCCGACAGACTCCTCTGTGATTACACTTTCTGTGGGAAGAAAGGATTAAAAATCAGCCGCAAAGCAATCACTGAGAACCCAATTATTGTCCAGGAAGAAATTTTTCAAAATGGTTTGAGATGGGCCGGCTGCACCATGGGTCCCATCCCAGTCCCATTCCCAGCTCAGACCTGCAGGGAACAGCTTCCCTGGGATGGATCCTCAGCCAGGGATTGTGGTTCAGGTCAGGTTGTGGTTCTGAAACCTCGTGTTTTATGGCTCTCCACGTAGGTCTTGGAAAAAAAAAAAAAAATCCCTCGGCTTTCAGAAGCGAGCTCTGAATTGCAGAACACGATTTTCTGGCTCACAGATTTCCATACTGCTAAGTCATCTTTGGACTTCTGTCTCCAAGCAGTTGCCTGACATATCCCAGATGACTATTTTAGGAAAAGGCAAATCATGCCCTAGAAATGCCTGTTTGCTCTGTGCTGACTGTAAAGGCAGTCTAGACGAGCACAGATGGAGATCTCTGTATTTGGGCAGGTGAATCACACCCCCACAGACTCAGGGTTTCAAAATTTCACCCTTCATCCAAGCTCAAAAGTTGCTTTACTGGCTAAAGTTGTTCATGATGGAAACTATCCTTGGATATCTTGGGAATCACTGACTTATCTCTCTCACTGCATTATTCCACTGAGGTACGTCAGAGCATTTTTGCTTTTTTTTTTCCCCATTTCATTTTAGTATCATTGGGAAGTTCTCTACTTTCCTTAGAAGATAATTCCATAGACCAGGAAATCTTGGATTTATTCTCTTTCTCATCTTCCTTTATGAAATATCTTGGGTATTTCCTAGAGATGATGTGTTTGCATTTAAAGATATGTTAATGTACAATCAACATTTATGCTTACGTACCTTATAAACTTTTTAAACTAAATAAATACATTTTTAAAATAGATCAGTCTGGAATCTCATTACTCAGTTCAGTCTTCTTGTGCCCTATTTTTCAACTGAGCCTCAAGATTACCTGATGTCAGTAAGGAGCTGACAGAACTACAATTTATAAGCTACTCTCCATCTATTTAAGAATGTTGACAATTGCTTAAGAAAAATGAAGCTGTTTTGTAAATCAGTGAAATTATAAGTGCAAGCAAACCTCAGACAGCTCTCAACAGGATTTTTACAACAGGTCATTAACCTGATCTGCATGATACTTGGACAAAAGCATCACTAATTGCTTTTGTTCTTCAGAACTGAAACAATTCAAGGCAATTCCCAGGAGGCTGCTGCAGAAAGGTGAAATTCCTGGGGCAGGGGTTCATTTGGGAAGCCCTACGAAGCTCTTATGGTGTTTCTAGAACACTCTTATGATTTTAAAGGACACCCTGTAGGGGCAACACCACTGTTTTTAGGGTGTGCTTTTGCCAGCAGGAGTTAGGGCTGAGTTTCCCGAGGCTCCTTTGTATTTAACCACGAGCCCCATCACACAGTTTGGGATTTAAGGTCCCCTCCAGTTTGACACCACCAGCACTCCTGTCACCACCAACCCAGCTAAAAAGCCCTCCCAGATGTTTTTTCCCCTGATAATTCTCCTCTCCACGTGGCAGGGAGTAGCCCTGGCTTTGCTTGGCAGCCCTGGCATGATGTGCAAACCACCCAAGACGTTTGCTTCCCTTCCCAGCAGTCAGGACAGGGTATATTTGAGCTTCTTGGAACACGCCAGGCCTTGGGGTTTCTTGCATGGAGTGCTAAGTGAGCTTCCTCTCTTTGATTTGTGCACCAAGCCATGGGTGACAGAAATACTCTTCATTTTTCACTGACGTGGGCAGCTCCTCTCTCAGATGTAATTGCAGGAGTCTGCCTGGCCAGCTCAGACAGGCCACTCTGTTCCCTCCACAGCCCTGCCCACACCCATCCTCCCCAGTCTGGCACTTGGCTTGGCCTTTTCCAAACAGCCTGCTAAGGATTTATTACATCTAGGCCCTCCATTAAAAAAAAAATTTAAAAAAAATATATATATACACATACATATAGATATATTAGATATAGATATATTAGATATAGATATAGGATTATAAAAATCAACTGCCTGGCTTTGGTTTTTTTCCAGTTTGGTGACATTAGACCTACATCACCCAGTCTCCTGTCCCTGACTGTCTGAAGCTGTCTGGGTGTAACTGATGCTGCAGCTTGGCCTGGAGGCTCTGCAAAGCAGGATAAAAGCCAATTGTAGTCCAGAAACTTCAAATCTTCTTGCCTTACCATTAACACTGACAACTTTATTATTATTATTATTATTATTATTATTATTAGTTTTTAACACAGTGCCATCACAAAGCCATGAGTGAGGCCCTCTGGACACTAAACATCCACAGGGAGGTAACAGTCACTGCCTAGCTCGGAGTTTTTCATATAAAATTTTTTAAAAAGAGGCAAACAGGGCAGGCAAAGGGTGTTCACATAATTCTGAGATTATGTGAATTAATTGTGAACTCTTCTCCCTGTAAGTCTCTTGAACAGCTGCTGTGGGAGACATCTCTGTCTGTACTTCTGATGGTGTGGAAAGGGTAATAATAATTAAAGCACATTTTAAATAGAAGATTAAAGTATATTTGTCAGAATTTCTACCAAGAAATTGGGTGGTTTGGCTTGGCAAAATGGGAAAAAAATTTGAATATTATGTCAATATCAAAAGATCTGCCTTTCTCTAAATATATAAAATCTTTGATTTTTTACAGTTCCACATATAACCATCCTCTTTCAAATTCTGCTTGCAATAGTTTCTCAAAACCAGGACTCAGCTTCTTCTATTCCAGTCATTTTTCACTGCAGCCAAGTCTACAAAAAGACTTTAACACTTCACAAGTTCAGAATTACTTCAATCAGAGAACTTTACAGAGCTGTGCAAACGTTTATTAACACTTGCAACAGCTCCCCAGGTCTGTTGTAGGGGGTTCTCATTTTATCCAACGTACAGACAGGGTAACTAAGGTAACAGCAGGCAAAAAGGATTTGACTTCCCACTTCCAAGCTGGAGTGTGTTCACTATTAGATAATTATTCTTCTACTGAGAACAGTTTAAAGCTGTAACGTACAAATATTGACTGTTTGTGCTCGAGTGCCACTCTCAAAGCTCTCCCTCAGAGGTGGCTGCATCAGGCTGGTGTGGGAGAGGTTTTACAGCCACTTGTGTGAGCCACAGAGAAGTTTGGTGAGAGGATCCATGTTCACCCCTGAAAGAATTTCCTACCAAGGTCATTGAGCTAGAAACCAAGAAAGAAAGAGGGATAAATAAGAGAAACCTGCAACTGCCTGTTCCAGTGAGCACTTTGTCTCTTGTGACCAATAAGTGTAAAATTATGACTTCTGTAAGAATGTATAAAAAGCATGCATGCTAGAATAAAAAGAGCTTGAAGCCTTCTGGAGATGGAGTGTGTTGCTTTGGATTGTGACTGTCTCCACTATGACAGGGTGGTTTCACACAGGAATTGTGCTCTCTTTGCAAAGCTTGCCCAGAGATTTTGGCTGCCAGGCTGTGGCAATCCAGGCTGGAAGCATCAGCTCAGAGCTTTGCTTTGGGGTCCCAGCTCTGAAACCCCTGCAATGCACACCCGCCCTGAGCAGGGCACAGAGCTGGCACCAGGGTCACTGTCACCCTCTCCACTGTCCCCAAACACCCACAGAGGGGCAGCCCCACCCCAGTGGCAGCCCCTGCCCTCTCTGCCACATTTGGGGCAGGTTTGGGGCTCTGACAATGAGCTGCAAAAAAACCAAACTGTGCACCAAACTGGGAAAACATCCTGAACCACTGCCTGCCTTCCACCCCATTACTAATCACTGTAAACAGCTGTTCCCTCTTTTCCTTTTTCTCTTGGTTTTTTCATTACTCTCTAATACCATTCTGATCAACTGTTTCTGGCAAAGACAGAATAAGAGAAGGAAAATCCCACATCCTGCTCCACACAGCTAATCCATATGATTCTTCAGCTCCCTAGAAATTGATCTGAAACACCTTAAATCAGCTCATAATTTGCAATATTCAGGCTGCCTGCTATTTAAATTCACACCAGAGCCCAAGAAAAAGAAAAACAACCAAACTATTTTCCATTTCCAGTCCTCTGACCCATCCAGGTCTTTTGGACAACAGCTCATGAAGTAATAGGTTCAGATTTTGCCAGTACCTACCAGGGTAGATCAACCTAGAACAGCTTGAAGCTATTAAAATGGTTCTATATATTTCTGTGAACACATGTATTATAAAGTCAAAATGATGAAGTGCCTGGTGGAGATAGATTTTGAAAACACTCAAGAACTGTTTGTTCCCAGCCCTGGAGGAGTTAGGGATCCCTGAGATGAACCATGGCTGCCAAATTATTCTAGTGCTCAGGAGAGCCTTTAATCTTCATCTCCTTCAAGACTCAGACAGAGATGAAAGTCCATTCTGAATATCAGCAAAACCTTCAAAGCTGAAGGTGATGCAACTCATGTGCTGTTTAAAAAAATAAAAAAAATAAAAACCACCACAGAGATGGCAAAATAACTGCAGAAAGGAAGAGCCAGCTGTGAGTTTGTGTGTGCACAGGCCAGCTCCTCCACTGCTCAGTGAGCAGCTAATACAAACTGAAAGCCTGACTCTGTAAGTGGGGTGGACTTTTATTTGGTTGGAAATTTTACAATTGTTGGTTAGAGAGGTTTTTGTTTGTTTTTTTTTGGGGGGGATGGTGTTGTGGGATACTTTCTTTTGTTGTTGTTTTTGTTGTTGTTTGATTGTTTTTAAGATTAATATAAAGCTGTTCAGGGACACTTTTTCCTACTTCTCTTCCACCCCAGATCTGCTCCCATAAAGATGAGCAAATTCCCATAAAATCAGGGAATGGTTTGGGTTGGAAGGAACCCTAAAGATCACCAAATTCCACCCTCCTGCCATGGGCAGGGACACCTTCCCCTATGCCAGGTGGCTCCAAGCCCTGTCCAGCCTGGCCTTGGGCACTTCCAGGGATGGAAAAAGCCAGGCAGATTCTCTGCATGAATACAGAATCCATCACTGGTGGCAGCTGTGATATAAAACTGCAGAACAACCCCACTACAAGCAAATAACAAATGTATCTAAGCCATAAATCCAGCCCAGTTCTCAGTTTTGATTAGGCAGGGCTCAGGTGATTAGAGGTCAGCCTTAAAACCAAAACCCCTCATGTCACCAAGCCAAACAAAGAGCTTTCCAAATATCAGTTCACCTCCTTCTGGTTCTTCCAGGACATGTTTCTTAATGGCCAACCCTCAGTCTATTGTATCATGACAGCCCTTTACACCTGAGAACAGAAGAGCAGGGTTTGTTCCCCAGTGGATAAAGGAATGCGGCAATTTTGAGTGATTGGCACAAAAAAATTAAAACCTGAGTTTGACCAGCAGGCCTTGCAGACAGGGGGCACCCAGAAATTAAAAAGGGAGCTGAGCTCCTGAGGGTCTTATGGTTCTGTGTTGGTTTTGGGGGGGTTTGCACTGAGCAAGGAACAGGTGTTCAGCTATTTCATAGCCAGGAGCATCATTCCAGTCAGAGATGCCTCTCCAGCACCAAGGGTTTTCCAGGAACACATTTGCACTCATTAGCAGTTTTTGCCACAATGGAACAAGTCAGCACAAGCTTGGGGTGCTGGCACAAATACAGACTTGGTTGCTGTCCAGGAAAGCACACTAAGTTGGTTTGAATGAGGGAAAGGGAGCTATAGCAGAACAAAGCATCCTCTAGGTACCTTCAGCTATTCATGAAAGGAAAAAAAAAGTAGAGGAAAAGGGAAACAAAAGTAATTGTGTGTTGACTTGTGTGTCCAAATCTGATCATTAAAGACACTTTGCCAGGCCTAATGCTCACACTCACACTCAGACTTGCCTCTTCAGGCACTGGCACTGTGGATATACCCCAGGTACCTCTCCAGAAAATGCACCTCATCAGCTTTTTGCACAGATCCCCTCATGTGCTCAGACTTAGAGCCCTTGTGCTTGGAAACAATCCTCAGCTGTGCACCTCACGCTGCTTCAGGCTCTGGGCCTGTGTTTTCACAGATTTTGACATTTATTCAATAACACCATACTTTGTACTGAGCCAGCAGCTCCCTTTTCCAGGGGAAAAAAAAAAAATCCATTTTCAATGCATGTCCAAAGGCATTGCCTTCTACCACTCCTCAGACACAGCACGCTGCTTTAACTAGGTTCTAACTAATTTTGTTTGGGCATTAGCTCATTACATCTGCAAATCTGCTCTCTGACAGTAATTGCTCTCTGACAGCCACTGTCTGGCCCCACAGCTCTGCATCTCCTCAGCAGCAGCCTCACAGGAGATGCTCTGCTCCTGGTGGACATCAAACCCAAACCTGTCTGTTCTTCTGTCCACATCTGCCAGCCAGAAGACAGGCCAGGAGCTCCAGCACAGAGTGAAACATCAGAGGCAACCAGACTTTCTGGACCAATTTTCAAAGAAGGGGTTGCAAAGGCCTGTGTTTTGGATAAATGAATACACAAGTTATTGGTCAAGAGCATTAACTCACATTACTCCCATTTTCCATCTGCCTCCTGCCTCTGGGCTTCACCTTGGTGGTGCAAACACATCTCCCACCTCCCTCAGCCTTTGGGGAGATACTTGCTCTTCTCCTCTCCTCAGGAATCCCAGATCCTGACCGCAGGAAATGGCAGATTTTTCCCAAAAGATTGTGTGTCCACCTTGTTTGCAGCCTCATTGCTGCTAAAGATCTTCTGCAGCCTCTGTGAGGAGCCAAGGAAAGGAGTGGAGAAGTGTTTGTGCTCTGAACCACAATTTTGGTGACACAGGAGGCACAGAACAGCCCCAGCTGCAAACTATGGAGACAGGAAGGAAACATCTCCCTCAGGAGCTCAACAGCTTCCTGCAAAGAGCTGTGATGAGGGAAAAGCAGAGACACATCCATGCCATGGGCTAAAAAAACCACCAGGATCCTGCCTGAAAATGCCACAAAGGTGTAAGTCAGCTCCAATTTGTTCAAAACATTTCAACACATCAACTTTGTCCCAGCAGATTTATGCCAGGGCAAACACCACCTGCCTGCACCATCTAACTTCTGCCAGCTCCAGTGCTCTCCATCCTCCTGCTATGGCAAAAACCTGAAATAAGGTGGCAAAACAGAGAGTCACAGGATCACTGAGGTTGGAAAAGACCTCCAAGATGATCAAGTCCAACCTGTGACCAATCCCCACCTTGTCACCAGACCAGAGCACTGAGTGCCACCTCCAGTTGTTTCTTAATCCTGCATGGATTCTGCATCTTGTGCTCAACAGAAAAGCTGCACTCCCAGCCCTGACCTCCACCAATTTACTGCCTCTTGGTGCACAGGTCTGGTACTGTACAACCACAGCCTGGAGATGTATTTATACAACTTCTTTTCCAGCAAAAAATCAAATTTGAGAAGTTCCTACTCTCCTGCCTGACCCAGTTCTCCTATTCCCATCCCTACACCTCAGTTCACCTCCTGTTTCCAGGTGCTGATGCAACTGGTTGTGGGGCTCTGTGATAACTGGGCCAGGGAGAATTTTTTTGAGCAGCAGTCAGGTTGGGTTTTTTTTTTAATTTTGGATGATTTCACGTCTCCACAAAGAGCTGCCTCAGCACAACTGGGGGGCAATGAACTGCGTGGGACAGTGCCAAGAGCAAGTGGCCAAACATGGGGGCAAAACTAAATTGCCTCTGCTGCTGGGGAAAACATTCATGGAACTGCTCCAGAGCAGCTTCCAACCTCCGGAGCAAGTGATCAGCATAGCATTTGCATTTGAATTGAGGGAAAAATCCCCAAGGAGCATGTCTAGGCAGGTGGCTGTCTGGAGTTGGTCAGAGGTGGGATGGAAGGAGGGCATTCTGCATGAAAATTGGGTAAACAGTTCCCCGGGCTGCTCTGCACTACAAGGATTTTAGGTTGTTTCCAAAACTTTTACCTATCTATCCGTACCTTTGCCTTGAGCTTTAATAAATAAATCTTGCCTCTGCCTCGCAATGAAAGCTGTCTTGGGTCATGGGACCGGGCTCTGCGCAATGGAAAAGCTCATCCAGCTAATTAATTACTGCTCCTGCCTCCCTCAGCATCAGAGCACGGATCCTTTGGCTCCAGCCACACGGGCTAATAGGAAGGCATTTTTAATTACAGCTGGGCACTGCATCCTCCCCTTGCAGTCCCTGATCTGGGTCCACAGCGGGGAATTTTCCCTCTTGGAGCTCGTGGGAAACCCATGGGAGGCACAAGCGTGGGCCAGGCTGTGGGAAACCTGGATCCCACCTGGGCTCTGCATCTTGCCCAGGGTGCTGAATACACGGCCCTGCTGCCAGCCAAGCCTGCCTAAGCCCGGCTTAGATCCTGGCTTTTTATTTGCTTGGAAATAGCAAGGGGGGAAAGGGGTGAGGGAGGTGGTGAGGATGGCAGCAGGATTACCACATCTGCTCGTTAGAATCATTAAGCACGGCGCACTAAATGAATCATTAGGCATCCCAGCAGATCCACACATGCTTTGCTTCTCAAAGCTCCCTGACTCCAGTCCCTGCTCTCTGTGCAAATGCCCAGTGATTGTTTCAAGCAGCCGTGCCCATTCCCAATGTTACTGCTGAGACTCCTTCCAAAGAAAAAATAAAAATTGCTAAACAGATGAAGCTCTGCTGAAGGAACAGATCTGTTCATGGAACGTACTTTTCTTTCACCAGACCAAATATATTCAGCCCTCTCAAGTAAATATGTACATTAAAACCTCCCTAACTGGCTAAATGAGAATAAAGAAATAGCAAATAGGAAATTATATAACAAGGAGCAACTACAATAAGAAGGTGCCTTTTAAAATGCTTTATTGCATGTTCTTTTGAAGCTAAATCTGAAAGCAATTTTTAAAAAATTCAAATATCAGAGACTGAATAAATGGTTCCACAAGAAACTGAACAAATATGTGAAGGAAAGGGATTATTATATTTAAAAAAATAAATAAGCCCTCAGCCTGTATTATTACAACCTAAATGTTGTCTTAGCCTGGAATATAAGAATCTGAAAACAAATCTAACTAGGCAAATAAAGCAACACTGACTTGTTTGTTTTTATTACCCAAGCTAATTTTTTTAAAAATAACAATATAAATCTGTTTTTTTTTTTTAATTCTATTGTTCTATTACTCAAGCAGCTATTTCCACAGTCATATGCTTGCAAGAGTACCTGGCAGCAGTTTCAATAAGTTATCTGAGTATTACAAAACAGCTTTACAACAGCAGACAAAACCACTCCATTCAACGCTCCTGCACTGATCCCCTCTTGGCTCCCATTCCACCCCAGCCCTCCCCATATCACAAGGCTGCTGAGATCACGCCAGCCGAATCAAAACCCCAGGAAATCACAATAGGATTAAAAAATCCTGAGGACAGAAGCCAGCCAGCAGTTTTTTCCACGGGCATTAATAAAAGCGGGATAAACAGAGCACTGAAATCTCCCAGCCTTCACTCAGGTGTGGAGGGCTGGGCTGTGGCTTCACTCGTGTTTGCACACACTCAGCAGGCTGAGAGCAGTGAGGAATTCTGCAAGTCACAGTTGGCTGCTTTGATTCAGCTCTGTTGCAGGAGCAGCCTCAGGATTATTTATCCTGTTTTTCCAACCCTTGGGTTTATTCTGATTTAAAAGAGCGAAGGTGGGCAAGGCACATCAGCAGAGCCCCGAGTGCACAGGTGAGCCAAGAATAATCCCTGCAGCTCTGTCAGTGAAGATAATATCAGATCTATCAGCTGCCTGCACTTCACAGGAGCTGCTTATCTCAAGGAGCTGTTACATCTGACTGGAGTTCAGCCTGTTGTTTGGTCTTGTTTTCTCCTGCCTCCAATGGCAGCTCCACAAATTGTGCTTTTCACTCTGCACAGAAATGCATCAGGGCCTTGAATTTTATCCCTGATGCAATATGGTCTTAGCAACAATGAGAACAGTGAGCAAGTCATAAAAATAATAAACCATGCTAGGTCTGGAGGCTATGAAATCAGTTCAAACCTACTGCGGGGAGCTGTGCTGCCTGCACAGAGCCACATGGCTTTCCATGGGCACCAGCCCATTTATGAGTCATGAAACATAATAGAGTATTGTTGAAAGCTTTGGGACCATGAGAAATTATCTACTGCCCGGCATGGGGAATGGTATAAACTGGCAAGGAGCTGGAGTTACATTCTTTTACAGAAATGAAATCAGACAGCCTTGGCCTGCTTGCCAGTATACAAAACCACAAATCATGAGGACAACTCCTTAATTAGGATTAATTTTTTTTTTTTTAAAGAGTTGCCACTATGCTAAGCAGCCAGGGAAGCCAACATTTGCTCTGTCCCTCGCTGAGTTATAATAAGGCAGAAAAGGTGGGTAAGACAAAAAGGAGGGGTAGGTGAGACAATGTCTCCGCAGGAGCTCCCAGGTGACATCCCCTCATGCCAAGGACAGGGGACACGTGTCCAAGGAGGACAAAAGGCATTTGCTAAATATTCTGGTGTGATAACACCAGGGTGCCATAGGTGTGCTTATCTCCTTGTAGAGGAGAGAGGGAGGCAGCATCCTGCAGGGGAGAGCACAGGGCTGGAGATCATCACTAATCCAAATGCCACATTCCTCCTGGCTCCTGTGCCCAGAGGAGAAATGCTAAACGGCATTTCTCTGACTGAGAAAGCAAAAATCCTATTTTTAAATGAACAGTGAAGACTTCAGGAAATTGCATAACTGCAGGAATATGGATATTAGTGGATAAATACCTGACAGGAAGAGAAAAGATGATAAAGTGAGATCTTCCCAGTGTTATCCAGGGAATGCACAAGGGGCAGTGGACACAGTGAAATACAGGAAACTTTGTTTAAACACAAGAGAAAAGTTGCTTTACTCTTAGGGAGGTTTGAAAAAAAGAACAAATGGAGTCTCAATCCTCAGATGGAGGATCCCTGTTAACTTTGGGAATGCTACACACTCATCCAGTCAAGGACAAAATAACAACATTACGTGTATTCTTTAACAAACTTCAGTTAATTTATAGAATCGGGATATTGAGTTTTTATTATGTATTAGTAAGCCCAGAAAGGTCAGTAAAATCCCAAAGATCAACCTCTCTTAGCAAACCAGCTGCTGCCCTGGAATTAAAATATGCTGAAGGAAATGATGGCCTGTGTACCAGTGATGAATGAGCAGGAAAGGCCAAAACTGAATGGAAATTGTGCTAGGAATCATTCAGTCTACAAATGCAACCACATTTTCTATTGTGCAGCAGTTGCATCATGTCACACCCAGCCAAGAACAATAAATCAGGAGCTCACTTCTCTCCTTCTGCCATGGATTATCTGAGATGGGACCACTCTCTCCCCTTCCCCAAGGAAATCTCATATTGATCAAAGCACAAATGCTGCTTGAAGCACATGATTGCATCTGACAGTGATGAGATATTCAACCAAGTTCAAGAATGGATGGATGGATAGATACAGTTATTCTGAGACCAGCATTTGGCTTCAAATTTACTTCAAAATAGAAGGGATCAGGCAAGTGCAACCCTGGAAGCTGAGGACAGACATCACTTCCAAAGGTGGCCCTCCTCAACAGGACCAAAAATAAATGGCTGCATCTCCCCTGTGGCACCCAGGGTTCCAACTACAGCTTCAGCAGAACACTGGAGTTCTGGAGATCCTCTGGAAGGGCAAAGGAAGCAACAGCAGGCTGAGCATTCCAGTGGGGTTCAAGGGGCACAGACTCCATTCCCAGCTCAACCCCCAGCTGCCTGGAAGCTGCTCCAGCCAGCAAAGCACAGGCTGCAGGCTCTGGGCCAAAAAATACCAGGACAATATGCCTGAAATAGAGAGAGAGGCACTCAGAGGTCACAGTCCCAGCAAGCAGGGCAGGAGGAGAGAGGTGATCACGAGCAGCACCTGAAATCAGTCTGAGGGAAGATGGAAGAGGAACTCTCAGCAAAGTCTTCAGCTTGGTGCTGATCTGAATCAAGAAATAACACTGGGGACAGGTACAATCCTTAGGGAAGGGAACACACGTTCTCCATGCAAATATTGCAAATATATCTGGCCACCAAACAGCTGCCAGTGCTGTCCCAGCTCTGCTGGTACAGGGACACGACCCCACCTTCAGCTGGACACACCCTGGGGGACAGAATGAATGCCCCAGGAATCAGGCAGCTCTGGGGAACAAAGGAGGAGAGTGTGAGTTTGGGGAGGCCTCAGGCAAAGGCTGTGGATGGGTGGATGTCTGAGTTTCAAGCCAAGAGTGAGATATCTTTCGTTATATTGGAAACCATCACTTCATAAAATTTTATATCCTCCCCACACACGTTGAACTGAGAACTCTTGCATGTTACTGTTGTTCCTGGATAACCAAAATGTCACCTTCATAGCTCCTTGTGGGCTGCAGTTCCACCTCAGACTCTCTGAAAGTGTAGCTGGTTCATTTAAAAAAAAATTTAAAAAATGAAACCCTCAATGTTTGTGACAATCACATCGACTTTAATGTCTTCCAGGTTCTTGGCTGGGATGACACATCTCAATAAAACAGCAAAAGAAAATGTCCTCTTTCATACAAACTAGACTGTTGTTTTCCACAAAGCTTTTCCAAGTCCTGGACACACGGTCATAGTAAAATCAACCTTTCTGACTTTACCTCCCTGCTCCAGCAATAACTGCAGAGGAGATTGAAGCAGAGTTTAAAACCACGTCACCACCAAGCATCTTTGGAGAAAGACAGAGAATCCAGAAGGGATTTGATCTCTAACCTACCAAGTAGGGTTACGGAAATAAAATCTGAAGTCCTAGAACTTTGTGAATTTGAATAAGTGGTGAGTTTTGGCCAAGGAAAGCAACGAAGG
The DNA here is from genome assembly GCA_013400575.1 of Peucedramus taeniatus. Taxonomy (NCBI): domain Eukaryota; kingdom Metazoa; phylum Chordata; class Aves; order Passeriformes; family Fringillidae; genus Peucedramus; species Peucedramus taeniatus. The sequence goes on from WBNO01009686.1 coordinate 625,278, forward strand.
TAAAAGCTGGACTTCAAAACAAATATTTTCCTGCATTCCTAAAAGGCCTTTAGTTTAAAAAAAGCATTTGTAATAAAACCTAAAACAAGTTTTAAAAACTTCAGAAGCCAAGGGCACAAACAAGTTCCAAGACAGTGAGAAGAGCTGTATCATTGCATAAACTGTGGGGAGAAAAAACCATTAACTTGAGGACATTGGTCAAAAAGTAAAGCATGAAATCAGAGTGGGGCTTGTTTGTTTATTTGTTTTTAAAAGGGCTCACACATTCTAAAAAGGGTTTTGGTTGGGGGCCTCTCTTTTTAATGTCTGCCTTTTCCTCCAGCTACTCTGTACCACTGATTATTCTGGAAGAATTTCTCACCTCCCTGAACTACAGCACTTTTCTAAAGTTATGCAACATAGGAAGCAAAAGCTCAGTAATTGTCAATATCAAAGAATGTCCCTTGCATCAGCCAGTCCATCTGTGGAGTTTTGTTCATTATGTAGATTACACCACTGACATATGGGAGAGACATTTCTGTGGAAGCCTAAATGAAAGAAGTTAGAAATGTTTTATTTCTCAACTAAAAAAGATCATATGGAGAGCTCCGCGATTTTACAGGGGCTCCTAATATGTTTTGCCTTTATCCTTTTGTGTACCCTTCTTTTATTTGATTTTTTTCCCCCTCAATATGTAGACTAATTACAGTGATAAAACAACTCATAGAAGATGTGACTCACACAGCCCTTAAGAGAACAATACAGCACTACCCTCAGACAGGGAAAGAGCCCAGCTCTCAGCAGGCAATAACTCCAGGCCTGGGGATCATTCCCACGGATGCTTAGATATTGAGCTTAATTGAAGGTTAGGTAAGTCTAATTTTAGACTCATTTCGTGCCCACACATCCAGGTCCAAACCCTTGTTCTGGGAAACTGCAGATTAAAATGGATTGCTTTGTGTTTTCATTTGCATGCAGAGCATTTGGGGGAAAAACCAACCCCTGGTGTTTTGGAGCAAATTCTGGCCCTGGGTGTGGCTGCCCAATGCCTTCTGCAAGGAATTTGCCCAGAGATATCAGGCAGGATGCAACTCATTCAGCTCTCAGGAGAGGAACCCAACCACAAGTGCACTGCATGGACTGAGGCACAGCAGCTTGGCCTCGTTGAAATGAGGATCAAAACAGGCACTTAATAAGTAATAAACCCAACTTGAAGCTCTCACAGCAGAACTAAGAAGGTGTCCAGTCTTATCTAAGCCATGTCCCAGTTCTGTCCCAGCTGTTGCAGTGCACTGAGCCCTCTCCCACCTCAGGACCAGCTGGATCACCCAGTCCCAAAGGCTTGAGGTCATTCCTGTGGTGACTGAGGGAGAGCGAGCCCAGGAACACCTCAGACCCTGAGAGTCTCCTTTTGAGATCTCCTTTGAGAGATCCAGCCCCAGCTTTGGCTGCTCCTCCAGCACTGCCATTGCAGCCCACTTACAGTGCACCTCTGGTTGTTTTTCCTCCTGAGAAATCTGTAGGGAACTCTCTTGGTGCAGGGTTGGGAAAGGACGGGCATAAAATTGGGCTGGGGAGTGGAAGATGAAGAAAAGCAAGAGATGGAGTTTATGGAGACAGGATGAGAAAGTTGGGGCTGGTCAGGCTGGAGAAGAGAAGGGTGTGTTGAGGCCTCACAGCCCCTTCCAGTGCCTGAAGAGGCTACAAGGAAGAGGGAGAGGGAACTTCATCAGGAACTGGAGTGACAGGACAAGGGGAACAGGTTCACACTGACAGAGGAGGACAAGAGGTTAAATATTAGGAAGAAATTGTTCCCTATGAGGGTGGCGAGGCCCTGGTACATGTTGCCTGAAAATGTCCAAGGCCAGGTTGGACAGGGCTTGGAGGACTCTGCTCTAGTGGAAGATGTCCCTTCCCATGGCAGGGGGTGGAACTGGGTGAAATTCAAGGTCCCTTCCAGCACAAACCACTCTATAGCTCTGTGCAAGTTTAATATAGTAATATAATAAGAATTACAGAGAGTATTCCAAAGCCTCTCCCATGTCCTCTGCTACAGCCATGGATGACAGCTCCCTGCCATTCCCATGGCTTCCCATCCCAGCTGTTGAACCCCCACTTGCTGTCCTTATCTTCTGTGACACAGAGCACATGCCAAAGGCCCCACATCACAAAAGACTTCAACCTGAGCCTGGCCTGAGCCTCCCCTGCTCTGCTGTCACAGCCACAGCTCATTGTGAGCCAAACTATGGATTTCTTTCCAGAAATGTTGTATTTCACACATTTTCCACAAGGCCATCCATCACCCTCTCAGGAAGAAGCAACTGTGCTGAGAGGACAAACCCAGCTTCTCTCTGCGCATGTGTTTACCCAGCTAATGAGAAATGAGGAATGTCTGGCTGTATACAAAGTCAAATTCCTCCAGACATCAAGTATGCTTAGATCTGGCCATGAGAGCAGCTAATAATATGCAAGTGTTAGGGACTATTTACAGGCTTAACCCAACTGCAGTGAAGTCAATGGTTTAACTCTCCCTGCCTTCAAAGGGAGAGGGACCTGGCCTTGGCACAGCCTTGAGGCACAGCTCCCTGCCAGGCTGGCTCATCTCCCTGCCACCAGTTTAGGAGATGTAGCCTGAACAGGAGAAATCCCCAAATTATGCAATTTACCATTACAGCAAATCCTGATTCCCTGCCTCCCCCCTCTCTAAATGCCTTTGATTCAGAGATCCTAAATTCTGCAACCACATACACATGTACACTTCAGGATGAGCAGAAGGACTGAAAACAGTGACTCCTTCCTGGACCAACAGATGGAGGTTGTGTCTCCATCCCTTTGTTAACCAGGCAGAAATCAGGCTACAGCATCCTGTGAGCTCCTGCTCTCCAGACCCTGCAGTGAAGAGCAGCACAAAGTACCCCTGCAGCTCTGTTCCCTGAGAAGATGTAATTAAGATGCCTTTCCACCTCTACAACAGGCTCACCAGCACGAGCTCTTTCTCTACAAGAACGAATTTAATTTGGCAGTGGGAGCACAGGAATGGCATCCAGAGCTCCTGAGCCTTGCCAGCCATTTGTCCCATTTGTTCAACCATCTTGCACAAGCCACTTAATCCAATTTCACTTTTTTTTTTTAAGCTGGTTACCTGAAATAGGGCCTGATCCAATCTCCAAAAAGGCAAATGGGAAGTTTCCAGTCCACTTCAATGGTACCCACGGGCTCTTAGGCCTCTATGTCTATATTTAGGCACTTAAATATAGTAGCCTGGGCTTCAGAGATTACTGAGTGCCCACAGCTGCCACTGATCTCAGAGGGAAAAAGAGGAGCAAATCTCTGGTTCAAAAAGTTTCTCAGCTGCAGACTGGGAAGGCACAATCAAGGGAAATATCCCTGTGTTCTTGCTGTGATATGGATTTCTCCTCACACGGATGCTGTGACCCAAATCAGACCCGAGCTGCAGGAATTCTGCTGGGATGACACAGCACAGCTCTGTCTGTGCTCCTTCCCACAGATTCAAGCACTAAAGATTGCAATTCCCTGCAAAAACTCTGCTTGAATTCTCCAATCTGTGGTCACAGTCGTTGTGAAGGTTTAGGAAACTTTACACAGGCAAACCGAGCAAATTGTTGGAGAAATGGAGGAAATTCCTTTCTCCAAAAACCACTGGGACCAGTTCTGCCAGTTCCACTGGTGCTGTGGACAATATCCTCATTTTAACAAAGCTGTAGGAACCCATTAAACTGATATTCCCCAGCAGCCAAATCCTCATCACCAGGACCCTAAATTAGCAGGAAAGTGATGGGCACAGGGCTGGAATTGCTCCATTGCCATGAGAACCAGCACAGCAGAAAAGCAGACAGAGGTAAGGAGAAACAGGGCTCAAACTGCTTTAATTTGTCCTAATTTTTAAAGCAGAAGTAATGTGGATCCTTTGTCCATGTTCTCACTCATCCTTTCATTTCTGACATTGGGAAATTCACATTAAATGGTTTTAGTCATGGAAATCTAAGTTACCTTAGTTTATATATGAATTGCTTGTGCTACATTTGGGGACTTGTCATGGGCATAATTCATCCCCTATTTGTGTCTTGAGTGGGCCCTAAACATTAAAAAAAGAAATAAAAATTGTTGCATATTATCTTCCTATGAAGTTTCCATTTGGGTTCATGACAGATTTGCAGTTTACATTGTGCCACCCCAAAACTTGTCACAGAATCAGAGGTACAAAGATGCTGGAATGAGTCTACAAAACCAGGATAGAAATTATTCCTGTGCTTATCCTCCTTCACCTGCAGGCCTCAAGTTCAAAGGACATTCCATTTTCTGACACCAACACAGACAACAGATCAGCTGAACTCCATCTCAAATAGGAATAAGCTACATTTTGCAAGTAATACATGGAATACAAATATGGTGTAGTGGAAATAATTTTGTCAGTTTTTGAAGCTGTGTTTGCTCTGTGTACAGTGCAATTCTACAGATAACTGTGTCTGTTATCTGGTTATGTCACTCCTCAGGAGGACTCTGGACACGACAAATTCTCTTTCCAACTGCATAATATAAAATATTGCAATTCTGGCATTTAAGGTAACAAAAATCTGATCAGAAATAAGTAATGACACATTCCCTCCTGAAATGACATTTGGACATTGGACATTAGGCCAAAGTAAGGACCTGATTTTTCATTTACAAATAATAACTAATTATCATATCTATCAAGATCATTTAGCACTTTTCCTGTGCATTTCTCTCCCCTAAGAACCAGGCCAGGGAGAGACATACATAAACAAAATCCTGAGAAAAAAACCGGAGCAGCTCTCAAGGGCAGAGTGAAAGTCTGGACATGTAAAAATGCTTGGGCACCAGTCCAAGCAAAAGGCCCAGTCTTTAGAACAACTAAACAGAGGAAAGCAGGATCTCATCCCACACCAGTCTTTAGGGGACAGTGAGAATCTGCAGGACCATGGTCCCAAAGTGTTTAACAGGTGTGAAGAACAGCCTCCTCCAAGGAATGTGGGAATGCTGCCCAGGAACCCACTGCCAGCTTGATGGAGGTGGAAGGGGAAAGGGAACCCAGACACATCAGTGAAAGGAAAGTCAGCTTATTTTTAAGGCTGCTGTGCAATAACTGGAGCTGAAGTGCAGCAGGCAGGACTGGGTGGCTCTGGGGCTTGTGTCACTTGGCTGTGCTTTGCTTCATCCCCTCACACCAGCTGAAAGACACTTTATTAGCAAAAATGCTGAGATCAAGACAGGAATCATCAGCACAACCCACCAAACCCAGCTTCACTCAGGGAAGGGATAAAGGCACATTGTTCCACTGCACAACCCCCCTGGCCATGAGTGATGGATGTCCTGAACCCTGAGCTGCACAGCAGAGCAAAGGGCCACACACAGCCAGGTCTGGGAGATGCTCATTTGCTGGGAACCTCTGTGCTCAAAATACCCAGCCACTCTCTTCCTTGGGAGTTTATTTTTCCCTCAGGAGAATTATCTGATTCTGTGAATCCTCTTCATTTTCCATTCAAGTTCCCAGATTGTGCAACTTCCCCTCTGCACCACCTTTTAGAAACCAGAGAGGACCAAATTACCAGCAGCAGACATTGGTTTCCTCATCTGCCCCTTTGAAGTCGTGGTTGATGCTCTCAGGAGTGATTGAATTGATGCTCTTGGCTGAGTGTTTTGTCCAACAAATCAGGGCAGATCTGTCAGATGTCCCCAGGCAGATGACAGGAGTGTCAGAGCTGCAGGAAAAGCTCTGGAGAACACGAGGCAGTGTCTGTGCTCAGCCACCACCTCCAGTCTTCCTTCTCCTCCTCTCCTCCCCTCCCTCTGGCAACTGCAAGGTCTCAGTGGCCACCCCAGAGGGCACATCCAGCTCATTCCAGAGGATTTGGTGCTCTGGAAGCACAGGCAATGCTCAGTTCCCCTGCACCTCAATCCTGGCCAGTCCCCAGGTTTGTCCCCACACTCCAGCCCCAGGAAAGGATGCTCAGGGATCTTCCCTGTATCCCTCAAAAAGTGTGGAGAGCAAAGTTTCTTTTGCAGTTGGAGAGTCCTGGGAATGTCATTTTCCCATACTCTGAGCTCCACCCAACCCACTGGCATCACCTGTCCCAACAAAAGCAAAAGAAACAATAAAAAAAACCCATTTTTCCAAGGAGGAGTGTTTTTTTTTGTGAGCAGAGGGTCTCCATGAGGCAAGTGGAAAGTTACTGGGAGTGTTTCTGTCCCAGTGTTATGCCACAGAGCAGGACTGCAATGTCCCAAGAAGATTTAGATCTACACTGGTGCCACTGATGTCAGAACTGGGCTGGCATGTACAAATAAATATGAAGTATTTCGGTGCTGTGTCACAATGGCAGCAGTCTCTTTCCCATATTTATGCCTGCAAAATGTTGCCCTGCAGTATCAGAGAGGACTTCTGTGCAATCCAGGAACTGGTGACAAGACTCCTTTAATTGCACTCAGAAATATATTTTTAGGAATAAGACCAAGAAGTCAACGCAGCTTCCTTCTTGTTAAAAACTAAAATAAAATGTCTGATGGGCTGGGAGCAAAGAAAAATGAAAGTATTGATCAGCTCAACAGCTGGAAAAATGATTACTTGTACAAATAAAAAATTTAAAACCCTGTTAATATTTTAAAGATTGTGTGGCTGGAAAAAAAAAAAAGTCAAATTTTATTTATTTGTTACTGTTAGGAACTTACAGCTTCTGGAGAATCAGGCTTCCATAAAAACCTATCTACTCTTCAATGCCACTAAAAGCCTGGAAAATCAGCTTCTTATATATTTAACCTTTTGCTCACTGGAAACCTAACAAACCACTAAAGGAGATGTGACAGCTACAGTGGGAATTTCATTAATTTCAACATCAAGGGGGATATGAGGAACTTTTTAAAGAGAAAACCACTTGTCCTTGACCCCAGGGAGCCTTTTGTTCCTCCCACCCACCAACAGGGAAGAGCAGGTTACAAAATAAAATATAGGAGCCCTGGGAAATTGGGTTATTTCAGCTCTGAGTGCCCCCATAACACGAGCAAGTGTGTCAGGCAGTGCTGAAATGTTTCTTCTCATCCTGAGTGTCCAACCTAAGGGACAAAGCAGGCCTGGTTTTCACAGATAATCACCTTTCTTATCCAGCTAAAGCCAAGCAGAGCTGCAGATGCTCCCAAGCTCAGCTCAAGGACTTGAGATCAGGCATTTCAAAGGGGAGCTTCACAAAAATCAGAGGCTGCTTCTGAAAAGGGCTTCTATTTCTCTGCAGTTCACACAGCAGCACATGAAATTTCCAGAGTACTTTTTTTTAGACTTTTAAGTCACCTTAAGCAAAGCTAAATGTCATTTTTAATAGATGACAAAACCTCTTCTCAATTCCAGTGCCAGCAGTCAGAAAAACTGTGAAGCAGAACTGCTCCTGCCAGCACAGCTCACCCCTCATTTCTTCTGAGCAGTGCAGCAAAGTTCTAACTTTACTGTTAAATGCAGTTTGGGCTGCTTCCTTTAGAAATGGCAAGCAGCTGATCCATTTGTTTCAAAGCTGGCAATAGTAAAAAAAATTAAAAGTCATAAGCACAGCTTAGTGATGTTGAACTCCCACTTTCTTCATTTCTTAAAGAAATCCGAGAGAATTTCTACAGAAAAATCACACTTTCTCAAAGACCTTAGCCTGCAGTTAAGTGCTAGCTTAACTTTTTCCAGCTAAAATTCCAGTTCAGTCATAGAATCCAAGCAAAAGAGCCACCAGAAAACAACACACATCATCTCATCTTTACTCCATCTATGATTTATATTGATGATGATCATGCTAAAGCACGAAACAAAGCAGGTTAATTTTTATAAATGCCAGTGTTGCAACCATTGTGCTGCTGCCTGAAAGTCACTTTTCCTCAATTTTGAACAGGGCAAATTTGCTCTGGGCTCCATATCACAAAAAAATAATGAATTAAAAAAAGATGGAAGACTGATGCCAACCTCACATGGATCATTTCCAGATTCCAGCCTCCGTTTCACATTCTTTTCTCTTTGATCCTCACACAAGTTCAGAAGTATTTGTTTACATCAAGGTCATTCCAGCTGACTCAATAATTTAGCACGACAAAATGTTTGAAAGAAAACAAGCGGTTAAAGAAATTATTGAGGGGTTGGTTATTTGTTTGTGTCATGCCATAAAGCGGAAAATTACCTTCAATATTGGAGGAAAAGACACGCATGAGAGATAAAGCCCAGGCAGCCAAAAGCACTGGGGCTCTAGATAACAATTTACAACAGCAAATACTCCTGAACTGTTTAACTTCTGCATGATTTCAGAGCAGGAGAAAGTCTAACTCTGCAGTAGGCAGGCTTTAACCCTAAAAAAACCTGTTCAAAACCATGAGGCTCTTCCATCCTCCCTCACTTGATTTTTTGCTCCTTTAGTTCTTTTCTGTGTAAGTAATGAAAAGTTTTGGGGTTGCTTTTCCCACTCCCCTTCCCATGAACTTGCAAGCTCTCTCATGGGCACAGACCTCCCAGTTTAGCTGGAAAATGAGCTAACAGGTAAAAATGACAAATGTCCTGAAACAGCTTCTTTTCCACTGGGTTATCTCCCTGCATAAACCAGAATTGACACAAGAAAATTGTGCCCCACTCCCAGTGAGGTTTTTTGACTTGGAGGCAGCATTAATCCTATCAAGGAACAGTGACTTTCCAACCTATATTTAGGAGCAGTGCTTCTCAGCATCCCTTGCACGACAGCAGAGAGAGAGAGCAAGGTTCAGGAGAGCAAGAACAGCAGTAATTTATTGCACACTGTGATCTGCATTTATCCAAAATTCAAAGAATTTCACAGCTCTGGGGGCTGAAGGGATGAGCTCCCTTCTGGTGCACTGATCACCTGGTGGGACCTGGCTCTGATTTCAGTGGAGTGCAGCTCTGTGTTTGCTGGTTCTGTGCCAGGGTGGGACCTGTGTGCACACAGGTGCTTCCCCATTGTGGCAAGAAAAAAACACAAACCCCCTCTGTTCCAAATCTGATCAGATTTCCCAAAGCTAGGGAAGGTAGAGTGCAGGTTTGAGAGCTGAGGAACAATTCAGGGATTCATCAGAAATGACACAGGTGTCAAAAGAAAGGAGTTTTCTTGTTGGAATGACTGTTTAGCCAAAACCCCAGCTCTGTACAGAAAAGCCCTCCAGTGCTAGGTTTAACTCAGCTCTTTCAATCCTCTGTGCAGGCTAAACTCTTTCCCCATCTCTCATCATCCAAGCCATATTCCTTCCCCAATCCCCATCTCTTCATTGGTTTAACATTTCCCTAAAGCCAGGCTTATCCCATGCCCCATTCCTGAGCCCAGTCCCAAATGTCTCCCCAGTACAGTGGGTGACTGGGAATGCTCTGGACTGAACCTTATTTCTCCCCCAGCCCCTGCTCAGCCCAGCTTTAACCTCTAGGGACCACCATGAAGGAGTCCTCCCTTTGTCACCACACCACTGAAAGAATGGCATTTTCATGGTGAAATCACCCTTCTGCCTCCAGAGCTTTCTAGAACTGATAAAAAGACTCATTAACTGCATCAAGCTCCAATAATGAATTGGCATTTTTGTATCACAGTGCTTGAATACAAGAGGGAACCAGCACCTGCAACTACCAAAATTTTTGATATCAACTCTTAAAAGTGGCTGAGAAAATTAACATGGTATCCTAATCCAGTAGGAATGTTCCTTTGGGTCACACTGAAATCACATTTGACCACCTCAGTTCCCCCATGCTGATCTCCTTCCCTCCATTTGATGCACAGGCTCCAACAATGGAAGTTACCCCCACTTAATTTTATTGAGCCCATTGCCCAGCACACTCCAGTGGACAGGAATTCAGCTCCTCGAGTGGCTTTGCAGGTCAGACTCCAGCAGCCACACGAAAGCCCAGATGGAGAACAGCAATTACTGGAACGTGTGAGATGTGGCAGGAGAGCAGCCTGCAAAGAGTGTGGCCACCCTGGCAGCACCTCCAGAAACTCCTGTGAGGTGGGGATTTAAACTCAGCCAGGTCTTGTGTCATCATCCATCCGTCTTCTTGGCTTTCCCTCTCCAGGAGCAAATGATGAATGTGACCTTCTTTGTTTGAGTTCTTGCAATGAAGCACTGTTTGCATAAGGCTCTTTTTTATTTATTTTTTTCCTGCGGCTTGTTGACTTTTATAAGACATTCATAAATTTGTTCTGACTGCCAGTGAGATGCTTAATGGTGCTAAAGGGAAGGTATTAAGGATAGTCGACTCATGTTAGAACAAGCCACTTGAAAGTAGCTATAAATATTTGTCTGGATTTCATTTTGCTAACAAACAGCTTCTTTTCTTCTTCTCCTCCCATTGCCCCCCTTAAAGGGTTGATCTCATAAACAACAGAAGAATTTTCTCATTAATAAAAAAAGCACATGTCTGGATTTGAGTTTTTTAATAGAAACTTTCCTATTGGGGACATTTGAGTCCTTGTATTCTGTCTGCATGGAGTCAGCTCCCTTTTCAGGAAAACCTTGGCAGCTTAAGACCTCCAGGGTGAGCTCATGTTCTTTTGCACTCCCTCAAACTCATCCCTGCTCTTTCATTGCTCTGGCAATGAGTTTAGGCTAGACTTAGGGACTGCAGTGTCCTAGAAGCAAGCCAGTAGCTACACATTCCTCCTCATTTTGCTCATGAGCACACTGGAGGGTTTTGGATCCCTTCAGGATTGGAGCCACACAATTTGGGAACTCCACCCTCCAGTCCCATTGCTCCAAGGTCATATTGACACAGACACACAGAATACCCTGCTCTTATTGTCCCAAAGTCCCTCTCATTGGGAACTAGGACTGGTAATTGGGGGCTACCACCCATGCAGCCCCCTCCAGATCCCTGCCAGCCCCAGGGCAGCAGAGACAGCTTTTCACAGCAGAACACTCCAAAGCTGCTTCTTGGAATCAGCAGGGATCGATGCTGAGGGCTTGTCCCAGCCTCTGGCTTCGGGCAGGCAGAGCCCTTTCCTTCCCAGAATAGTCTCTGCTTGTGTTTCAGCACTGGAAGACCAAAGTTGTGTTGGGATGCAACCACCACTGGAGCTCTGAGAAGCTCCAAACAGCTCCTGCTGGTTCAGATGAGCAGATAGCTCAGCACTCAGCCAGCAGGAGAGCCGAGGAAAAGGGGGTGCCCAGAGGAGTCAGATGGGAAGGAAAGGAAGCCTCCCTCTCTGAAAAGCAATTAGGAGACCAACAGGAGTGGGAAAACGAGGTTTGGGAGGGTCTTTTTATTTGGTTGGTTTAACTGTGTGGAAAGAATGAGTTGTCAATGCAATTTTTTATTTGTTTTCTTGGTGTTCTCACAGAGCAGAGCTCATTACAGCAGTCTAGAAAGCAGCAATAAGAAAATCCTGAGCACTGTCACCTCAGACAAGTCCCATAAGAGCTAGGGTGAGTTTTACCTGGGGAAGGATTGTCAGCTTTGGTCTGAGCCAGCAAACCAACTTCGATTTGCAGCTTGAAGTCACTGCTAAAATTATACAAATCCCCCAGAGAACTACCCCAGACAGCAAGGAAAGCATAAGAGAAAATAAACTTTCTAATACAGAGCTCTTAACTGTCTCAAGTGTTTTTTCTGGATCCTTTTGGATTTTCTGGATTTGAGCGCAGCACTCTCCGTTATAAGGCATCATTATGGCACAAACAAACCCTGCCTCCAGCACAGGGATGGAAAAGACCTGGCAGATGGTCCAGATCAGCAGAGATAAGAGCAAACTACCACACAGGTGAGGCACCTGCCCGGGGGAAGGCTGCAGTTCCTTGCCAACATTCAGCTCCCTGCTTCTCTTGTTCTCCCGCCTCCCTTTTTTTTCTTTTTTTTCTTTTTTTTTTTAACTCATGTATATCACTCAAGCAGCTTTCCCAGTGCCTGTAAATGGTAATTGCCATGGTTTGTAACATTCTGTACCCCACTAGGATTAGATGGCAGCCCAGCAGCCCTGATGGTATCGTGGTGAATGATTTATCCACCAGGTACCACATTCCTGCCCCGTGCTGAAGCAATAATGCTGGGGAGAACTTGGAGCGATTAGTTTGCCTCTGGTGTGGGCTACAATCAAAGGTTAATGGCCTTGAGCACCCAAGAAGTTCAATTAATGCCTTGGAATGGCCTAGCTGGAAGGCCTTTATTAAATGGACCATTAACACAAGGAACACTATTTCATGCCTTTGTAAACATGAGTAAAATGCTCCTCACATCCAAGGCACCCTGGCCATGTGCTAAATTAGCAAGCACCTGGAGAACACTTTGTTCAGAGAAGGGCCCCAACTGCATTATGGACACATTTCCACCATCACCACAAGTTTAAGCTCTCTAGAAGGTTGAAAGCCTTGGGAAAAAAACTCTGGTTTCTGACAGTATCAGGAAGCAGCAGTTTTGTACCACCTCCTCTACCTCTTCAGTTTGCTCCCACCAAAATCCCCAAAAGTGAAGAAGACTATCCTTCAGAGTCTTCCTGGGGAGGAAAAGGAGTGCTGGTACTCACTGAGGGAGCTTTGCTAATGACTGTGGGGACAAACCCATCCCATGAACCATAAAAACTTTGTCTGATTGCTCTGTTCATCCTTGTCACTGAGTGCAAGGGAGAAAACGTGGATGGCAGTAACCAAGAGCTGCTCCAGCAGCTGATTTATTCAAATGTAGAAAGGTTTTTCTATCAATCCATCTAAGCAATCCATCAGTGCTTCCAGCTGATGCCACCAGCAGTCACATCCCTCCATCCCTCAGAGGGGAACAGGGAGAAGCACCCAGATCATTCAGGGACCACAAGATAACTCCTAGAGATGGTTCTAGCAGGAGGGAAGCTGGGAAGAAACCTCCACGACCAAGGACTTGCACAGGAATCAGTCACCCCCTCAGTGCCCTTGAAGTCACACATTGAACTGCTTTTTATTGCCCAGTCCCAGCTTCTTCCTCTGCTGGAGACTGGTGCAAGGTCCTTTCTCACTTCTAAACCTTAACCCACAGCACCTTCTTGGCCAGGACCAAGCCAGCTGTGACCCAGCAAGGCAGGAGAACATCACCATGCAGCCAGCACAGGTTTGCTCTCTGGGGCTGTCCATCCCAGCCCTAAAACTCCCTGCCAAGGCAAATTGGATTAAAATCAGATCAGATTATGCGAGAGCTGGGCTGTGGGGACTTTTCACTCTGGCTTTTCTTCAGCAGAAAAGAGCTCCAGAGGCTCTTGTGACAACAAGAGAGGGAAAAAGGGAGAGAGCCTGGAGCCATGAGGAGAGAGCTGTGCTCCCGGGGAGGGGAGAACAAAGGGAGATAACATGCAAGGTAAATAAAAAGGCACAAGAGCTTAGTTGTGACTTCAGAGAGAGAAAGTGGGGGGCAAGGGGTCAAACTTTACACTAATTAACCTTGTATCAGCAAACCTTGAAAGCCTGAACCGCCCCAGGGGCTGCAGCACAGGCGGTCAACCTGGGCCATCTTCATCTTTGAAACCAAGGGTGAAAAGAGTGACAAAAAAGGGACAGCTCCACCTTCAGACCCCGGGCAGTTTGCAGCGCTACAGGTCCCACCTGAAAATGGGAGTTTGCTCTGGAATGTCCCCACTGAATCGTTTACATTTGTTAAAAAAAAAATTTAAAAATTAAAAAAAAAGATTGTGAAAATGTGCACCTGCTCCCTGATGCAGCAAAGCAGGGATCTGTGTGCTCACCTTTAAACACAGGACCCAGCCAATCTGAAATCATTAAACATTTGCTTAAATAGTTTTCTGGATCAAAGTATTGCCATGGGTGTCCTCAGGCTGCACAGCTAATTAAAGCAACACCTGGTTCTGTCAATGCTGTGGAAACAGCAGTAAAAACCATGCAGCAACTCACAGAGATATAGAAATTATGAAGACTAATGCATAAAATACATTGAAATCCAGGATTTTCGAAAGGTCTTGAACAGGAGATATATATATATATATAGGATATAGAAAAAGGGTCTTTACAAAGTTCTTGTACAGGATATATATATAGGATATAGAAAAAGGGTAATTATATCTCTGTTCTCAGTGGCTAATCTAAGGAAAACAGCCTGGTTTGGGTGTTCTGGCTAGAGGAAACACAGCATAATTGCCATTTAATGCCTTTACTTGTTGGCTTAGAAAGAGAGTTTGAATTCTTGGTGTACTAACACTGAAAAAGCATCAGAGGAAAAGGTGCTTTGCTCAAAAACTGAAAACCCAGCTTTATTCTGATAAAGAAAACCAACCTCCACAGCATCTTCCTTATTTCCCCCCAATAGCACAGGGGATCCCCAAAACCACTGGGGGATCCACTCAGAGCTTCTGCACACAAAATGGAGATTCAGGTTTTTTTCCTTACTGCAGTCCTGAATTACAATCACAAACACCTGGAGTTACTGCAGGACAAATTAACTCTGCTAGAGGGTCACCAGGAAGATCAACCCCACAAACAACACTGAGGGGACTTCTCTTTATCAAACTCCTGTCTGGAAATTCTGCACACCTTTTCCCCCCTGGTACAGAATAAAAATATCAATTTTTCAGGGTTTGGGGAAGGTGGTGCCAGCTCTGCCTAGCCCCTAGCACACACCAAACTAACTAATGATCCCAGCAGAGGGAAGAACAAAGCTGCATTCCCATTCTCTCAGTATGAGGGAGCAGTGATTGAGAACTCCTGAAAAGCCCCTTTTGCTCTCCAGTCCAGTTTGTGTTTGTTTAAGCCCAAGGCAGACAAACACGAGAGGAGCCCCCAGGAATCCATAACCACCCTGATGCTTCTGGGTAGCAAATCATCTCCACTGCCATCTGTTTTCAGTCACTTCCAAACGAGTTCTGAAGAGTCAATTGTTTTCTTCTAGGAAAAATAAACATGCAAGCTGCTATTCACCCAATTTCCAGCAATTTTCTGCTGTGGGTAAATGTAGCTTCAGATTTTAGAACTAAGTCTTGTTCTCATCCAAAGAATTTTGCAATATAATTACCTCATTTTTACTGACTTGGATAACTCTTGGCCTTTGAAAAAAAAAAAGAAAAAAGGGGAAAAAAAGGGGGGTGTAAAGTCTGCAAGACTAATTCCTCCTCCTTCCCCTTTGTTATAAAATCTTGGAACAATTGACAGTGATTAATCTCACTTGATATTTCTTTGGTTCTCTATTTGTTGATTTAAAGGCATTTTATGACTGATTGTTTTCAGTTGCCTGGACAGCTGTCAGATCTGTACTGTGGTTTGATTTGGCTTTCGGGGAGCAAAATTATTATTTTTCTTATTTTTACAGCTCCAAAACATAGTGGCTGACGGAGGTGGCCTGTCAAAAACCATCTATGTGAAACCAAAACTACCTCCAGATTGGGAGAAGATGGCTCAGACATTCTGCAGGCAGATTACACAAGCAAGATGTGGAAGGCAATAACACCATTTTTTTATTTTATTACTAGTTTTTAAGATGCCCAGCTTGCACATAGTCTCAAATACAGTGGCAAAATCCATCCCTGAGTGTAACATCAGTACTTTTGTAGGAATAACTTTGGCCTTTGGAGCAGCACTGGTGGAGCTGGTGTGGAGCTGCATTTTCTGCTTGTTTTGGGGCTGGAGTGCTGCAGTCCAAGCAATTCCCAGCCCTGCTTGCCTGGGACAGGCTGTGCTCAGTGAAAGGAGGGTGAAACAGGGCCTGAGAATCTGAACCATGAAAAAAAACCATAAAAGAGTGAGGAGAGCTCAAGAGAGGAAGGTGTTAATACTGAACAGCTCAACATCCATCACCTTCAACCTCCTGTCTCTAACAACCTTGGATTTTAAACCTTACCCTCAATTTTAGCCTCTTTTCATCTCTGCATTTTCCCTTTACCTCCATCTCACCACTGTGCCCACCCACCTGCCTTGGTGGCTCTTCCCTTCTCTCATGATGCATCTAAAACCAAACCAACACTACTGGAGCATCATCCCTGCCTCATCCTCCTGTCTTTTTTTGGATTCCAAGCTAAAACCTCACCAGCTTCTACCTCAAACAAGGCTGGACAGGGCTTGGAGCAACCTGGGATAGTGGAAGGTACCCCTGTCCACGGCAGAGAAGTGGAACTAAGTTTTCTTAAATGTCCCATCCAGTCCAAACCATTCTGGGATTCTCTGATTCAGAATTTACCTGTGAGCTTCAGCCTGTGGAGAGAGCAGCTGCTATCGACTCCAGCTTGCTAAAATTTAAGCACAAAAGAATAAATGCTCTTTAAATGCTCTACAACCTGGTGTTTTCCTGGATAGATGATGGCATCTGCTTACACATCTTCATGTTTGTCCCTGCCCAGTTAGACAAGATTAGAAGAACACAGCTCCAAGGCAAGCACTAGATGGTGGCACCTCAGGGACACTCACAGCTCAGGGCCCACGCTTGATTCCTCATTCCTTTTTGAAATCTGTGGCTCCCACCACCCAAAGCACATAAAACAGCCAGAACAAGTGCATAAACACAGTGAAATGAGGGGTGGGACTTACTATTTTGCAGACTCTCACTGCTTGCAAAGGATGTTCTCTCCACCACCTGAGCCGCCTTTCACTGCCCACATCACTTCCCAGCCTGCCTCCTCTGATATTCCTAGTTGGAATTAGGATTACTACCAACTTTCTTAAAAATAAAAGTAACCCATACAGTTCTTTTTCTAGTTACCAGATTATTATTCACCCTTTCTGCCCATTCTGAAGCATCTTACATTATTCAGATGCAATACCCTGCTTTCCTCATTGAGGGCCTATGTCCCTGCTACTCTTTTCAAGCTTCACACTTCTATTTTCATGGAGTTTTACTTTTCCTCTTCCAGTCCCTTCCTCCACAACACACTGCAAGCAGTGGAAGCGAGCCCCACTGCATGCCCTGAGAGCCTGTGTGTAACAATAGACTTGAGCTTGGTTTTACTAAATCACTCATCCCAACATCTTCTCTCCCTTGCTTTCTAAACCATGGCCATAAATTGTTGGAAAAACAGCAGGACAGTGATATCTTTGCATCCATGGCCTCATCAGCTCTTCTAACACCCTGCAAATATGGGACACCACATCCACCAGGCCACATTTAATTGTGCACAACACACTGGTGAAGTTTCCCTCACCCTTGCTCACATACAGATCTTTCAACCTGACTGAAACATCTGGGAATTCTTTTCCCAGTTCCACAAATCCCTTCCATTCCTGATCATCTTCTTAGGGTATCACCTTCCCCAGACACTTATCCCTTCTCCTCAGCCACTTGGACACAGGACAGATTGGGACCATCCTTGAACAAATAAATCCCAGTGGTTTTCCCATCTCCTCTGCTTTCCACCACTCTGGTCTCATTTCTGTCATCTGATTCCTCTTTATCCACATTGCCTGTTCTCATACCCATTCACGTCACACATTTAAGAAGGTGGCAAAGAATGTCAAATGTCTTTATAATCTCACTAAGCCACATTTGCCGCTTCAACCACCAGCTTAGTTCACTGTGCTCCTTTTAAACAAACACAAACAACCCCAGAAGATGTCACAACAACAGAAACAGGCGGGCAGCAGAGCAGGACATGCTGAAACTCAGCATGGTCCCCCATTAGGGGGAAAATTTCGAGTGTTTTAATCCTGACAACAGCACCACAATGAATCAGTGGATATGACGGGTCAGCCTCGCGGCTGGTGCAGCGCCAGCAGCTTCCACAGGGGTTCATCAGGCATGAATTGGCCCCATATGTGAAAACCCTCCACAATTTGTCCAGTTTCTCCCAGCCCTGCGGAGCAGAGCCTCCATATGTGAGATCCCACAGAGCTGTCAGCCAACGTCACATTTCAATAACAGCAAAAACAGCCGGGGCTGCACAGACCAGCGGAACAATCCCATTGCTCATAAACTGGCAAGTGACCTCCGTTGGCAGAGCTTTTGTTGATCACAACCCTTTCTTTTATGGAACAAAACATAGGAGCTATCACGCCAGAACAGCCTCAGTGATCCATCTTCCCCCTGCCTCCTGTCTCCAGCAGAGGCCAACGTTGATGTTGGATCGGGAGATTAAAGATGGATCCGCGGCGCCTGCGAGGCACCTGGGCTGGTTGTGCAATACTTTGCCCTTGACCCAGGGAAAAACTCTCCTGCTCCATGCAAGGGTGCAATATGTCATCCCAGAGAGGAAAGGCTCTCAGGGGCTGTCATAAAGCAACATATGTCCAAGTCAGACCACTGTCCTTTCCTTTTCTGTCTTTATTTTAGCTTGATTGATATAACGGAACATCCTCTTCTTCACATCAAGTCTTTGACTTCACAAATTGAGTTTTGCGTCAAAAATATTGTTCTTACCTAAATTAATATATTTTCTCACAGAAGTAGATGCATAGGATTATTTTTTTCACCTTACCCAGTTTCTCAGGGTTTTAATCCCTTTCCTTGCCTATTCAACACCAAATTAATGTCGGTCCATTCTATTTCTTTGTCGATAAATTTTCTCCCTCCAAACTTTATAAATTTTTATTATTTTCTACCTTTATTCCATCTTGTCTTGGACATGATTTATATAGTTCAGCTACAACATTATTTGGCTCAGTCCTGAACAAAGATTGCATTCTCAGTTCCCACAAGGCAAATAAATAGATCAGGTCAAAAAATTTAAAAACCTGAAATAATACCTTGTACTTGAAGTAGAGTTCAGGGAAGTTGATGAGATGATACTGATGGCTACACAATGAATCAGATCCTTTCTAAACTGAGATTTGTTATAAAGTGCAGACCATTCTTAAATTCAAAAGTGGAGATGGTGATGACTGTTTTATTTGTATGGGTTTTTTTGTCACAAAACAACTGATTTTGCAAATATTAATCGCAAAGAAAATATTATCTGAACTATTTCTTTAACTTTTTCCATCTCTGAAAGAAGTACTTTTTAAATGCTGTGCCTGGTAGAACATGCTAACATGAAAAACTCTCAAATTAATTTAGAAACGAAGTATAGATATTTTTGGTTTAAGCTGCTAAAAATAAAATATAAATTTTAAAAAAAGATAGTTGGCTCTCTCAATTTATATATTATTAATACTCAGAACATCTGATTCCAGAGACTGAAGCAGAGAGGGAAAACTCCTGCATCCATCCCCAAGCTGAATATTTTGTGAGGTACCAACTGGCAGTCCTGGCAGCCCCGCCACCCTCGTTAGGTGATAAATTAATGCTTCGCTCCCGCTGTGCCCTTGCCAAGCGGGCAGAGCTCCAGCCCGAGCCTGGCTTGTCCAACCGGCACCCACCCTCTAGTGGGATGAGGGAAAAGTGCTGCTCCAGCTGCTCCCGGCCGGGATCCACCCCGCAGCCCGGAACAGCTGCTGGACACCGAGAGGATGCTCCTCCAGGATGGGCATGGTGAGATCTTCCCTCCTTTGCTCCTCTCTGCCCTCCAAAGCTCTGCTGGGTCAAAAGGCGTTTTAGTTCTGAGAGGTGATTCCAGCCAGGATCAGCTTCTGCAAGAAACTCCTGGGATAATCTTTTCTCACAAGTTCTGCACTAGAGGGTCAGGGCCATCTAAACTGCATTTTTACAGGGGACCAAGCAGTGATAACCCAGGGAATCAGTGGCTGTAAGTGTCATTCTGTGCCAAAAATAGTGTGGCAGCAGGAGCAGGGCACTGGCTGTCCCCTGTGCTGGCACTGCTGAGGTCACACCGGGATTGATGTGTCCAGCTCTGGGACCCTCAATTCAGGAAGGACATGGAGGGGCAGGAGCGTGTCCAGGGAAGGGAAAAGGACCTGGGGAAGGGTCTGGAGCAGCTGAGGGAGCTGGGAAGGGGCTCAGCCTGGAGAAAAGGAGGCTCAGGGGAGACCTTGTGGCTCTGCACAATCCCTGCCAGGAGGGGACAGCCGGGTGGAACAGGGACAGGAGGAGAGGGAACGGCCTCAGGCTGGGCCAGGGCAGGCTCAGGGTGGACATCAGCAGGAATTTCCCCATGGAAAGGAGGCTCAGGCCTTGGAACTGCCCAGGGAGTGTCCAGGGAAAGGCTGGAGGTGGCACTCGGTGCTCTGAGCTGGGGACACAGCACAGGCTGCACTTGATGATATCAGAGTTCTTTTCCAACCTTAATGATTCTGTGATTATACCTTTGTTTTGTTATAGGAAAAGACCAAACACACAATCAAACAAAATTGTTGAGGGAAATAAAAATCCAACCCTAATGTATCTGATATAAAAATACATCAGATAGACCAATATAACTGAAAAGTAATTAAAAAGGGGAACATTTTTGTTCAACAATGAGCACTGCAGTCGTGGCACAACCTGTGAATGTGCAGCAGAGCTGTAAGCAGGTCTCAGGTATTAGTACAAAATATAACAAGTAGGGAAAACACTCCTGAAAGGGTTTGCAGCAACTGAGGCCCAGAACCTGCTTCCCACAAGCACTGAAATGTGCTTTGCAAGGACAGACAAGAAGCCCAAGGATGAGAGCAGGGCAGCAGCACCAGATAGAGAGATACAGCCCCCAGAGCCTGGGCAAGAGGTCAGCAGGTCCAGTGGCCATAGCTGGGGTCATCCACGCTCCAGAGACCCAGAGAAACCCAAATCAAGCCCAAAGGTGCAGACACAGCTCAGCACGACAGCCCCACATCCCCAGGGGCTGAGCTTCAGCACAGCTCAGGACCTGCCAGCACAGGTGGGTGCCCAGATGGAGCCACTCAGGGAAGTCAGAGCCTGCTGAGGTCTGGCAAACCTCTATTTAAACCCAGACTAACAATCCCCAGTGGCTTTAGATGAATCAAACTAGGTCCTAAAGTTATAAATGAAGATTTACAATGACAGTGCGAAATGAAAAACCGCTAAGAAATATATTCTGCTCTCAAACATGACACAGTGAAGGGCAGAAATAAAGCAGCCAAGGCCATTAAAAGCAAGATGGGACCTGGAACAATTGAACAGGGCTGAGGAGAGCATGATCCTGTCCTCGACATGATGCAATCAGCAGCCTCCAGCAGGTCTAGAATGGAAACAGCGTGAAGTGAAGGAGGGGGGAATGAAAATAAAGCCATCTTTCATGGATCACATGGTCCCATCAGGAAATATGGAAACCTCTGACTTGTCTGGCTCTCTGTCTCTCCCTCCCTACGGGTCTTGTGCAGAAAGCACAGCCTGTGTGCCCGGGAGGTGATGAAATCCCTAATGCTGTATGGCACATGGGGAATTTGGGGGATTGCAAAACAGGATGTTTCTTGGAGGAAATACAGTCTCAGCAAGCAAAAGGTTCAAGTACGGTACATCTCACAATGATGTAAGAGCTCGATTATGCATCTCCCTTAAAGCCCAGCTTAGGGTTTCAGTTCTAGTAGAACTAATGGGCAACACCTGCTGCGATGAAAACAATTTCCGTCCCTGAACTCGAGCAGAAGTGTTTATCTTTTGAGTCAGAAAATGTTCCTCTAATGTCTGAACAAGACTCCAGGGACAGGAACATATGCCCAGAACTGACGTTTCCGCGCATTAGATCGCTTATAAAAATGGGAATTAGAAAAACCTGGTATCATCAGATGTCTCGTCCAATAAAGTCATTAAATGGAAAGTACAGGAAGGTTCCTCTAACGTTTCCTCTCCCTGCCACTGTAGTCCCAGTTGCTCTTTGGAGAGCAGAAACAAAGGCTACTGAAAAAGCTTGCTGGGGTAAATTGTGAGTTCAAAATTCAGGGCTTTTCCAGACCCATCCCTGGCAAAATTACCATTGGTTCAATGGAAAGTACCCAAATATGGGCCTCAGGACTTGGGCCCCTTGGTTTTAGTTACTAATTTTATTATTAAAGGTTAAACAGGGCTGTTGACAGTACAAACTATTTTCTTACGTAAGCGGTGAGAGTGTCAGATATACAAGATAAAACAATACTGCCGAGTCAAGGCAATATAGGTTATGGGTGAATGTCCCTTCACAGAACATCCTGCTCTGAATCCCAAGTATCACCCTGTTCCTCAAGCAAAACTCCCACTTAAATCCACTGGAGCTTGGTGTGATAAAGAGGCAGAGTCAAGAAAGGACCTTGCTTGCTACGAGGGTTTTTAGGGAGTGTAGATGTTGAAAATACAGAGATTCTACTTTTATGTAGTATTCATTAAATATTATAATGCAAATCAAATGTTTAAGCCATCCTGTTATACACACAACCCTTAACAACAAAGCCCTGGATGACAGGAATGTCAGAGAGGATATGTTGGGCTTTCCTCCCTTAGTTTCTGCTGCAATGTTCTTTATCTAAAGCTTGGACCCAAACCAGGGACTTGTTTTTAATTCTTGACTGAAAATAATAACAGCAAATTACGTGGCACTTAAAAATAATAACCATCCAGTCAAAGGCAAAATGTTCTCCATTCAGTCAAACAACACTTCACTGGTTTGGTGATTAAGTGGCAATCCAAAATTTAACTCCCTGGAAAATCTACTGTTGTTATAATGCAATTGTGCTGTCAGGGCCACAGATAGTTCTGTCTTTAATAACAATGCAACAGACACTGAGAGAAATTCCTGTGGTCGTCTGTCCTCCTCAGATACAGTTATCATCCCATAGATCATCAGCTGCACAATGGGCAAGGGTGTCACAAAGTTTTTGACACAGTTAACACATTAACACATCAGACAAATGCAGGACTTCAGCCAGTTCTCACCAAAGCCAGTGGAAAACTCCAACAGAGCCGTGCTGGGCACAGGGATGGTGTCACAGGGATTGTCAATCACGTAGCAAACAAGACAATCCCAGCAGCTTTCTGACATCAGCGTCTGCCTCCACTTGAGGCTTTGGCACAGCCTCAGGAAGGACTGGTTCTCTGTCTCCTGCTCTTTTAAACAGCCTGAGAATCACAGGGGTTTGTTGTTTTGGCATAGGGCCCTCAAAAGGACACTGTCGAGCTTCACAGAACCGAAATCTGAATAACTTTTGTCTTTTCTACCTAAATTTCGTGTATTTTTAAGCATGATTTTATTTTTACCCCCGTGCTTTACCCAACTTTTTTCATAAAGCAGCAAGAAGCCTTTGCTTTGCATCAACCCCCACAACCCCAAATCTCAGGTCAGCTCTGACTGTGCTGTTGAAGTGTGGTCATAGCAGCCAGTGTATCTAACCACAGAATGTATTTTCTGAGCAAATGTTGAGTAAAACTCCCATAACTTTGCTGTGTAAGGGTTCACTGGGATTGATCTGCTCAGGGAAGGAACATCATGGATGAAAACGTACTGTTCCCTTACAGTCACAACACCAACACAGCAATAAACACTACCTCACCTGGAAAATGAAGCTCAAAACACCAAAACCCTTGTGCAAACGGTGCACAGAAATACCAGAACTCCCAGCTTAAAGTAAAAAGCTAAAAAATAGCAAGAGAGAGGGAAATATTTAATATTTTCCTTAGGACACTTAATATCCTAATGATATTAATCCTTAGGACTCTGATTCCTGCTGGGTTGAAGATCCAAATGAATGAGTGGGCAAGAGAAGCTGATCCTGGAAATAAGCTCACAGAAACAAAAGCAGGAGTCTGAACCCAAGATAATTTTCCAATTTTGTACAATCAGGGCTATAAGAGCAGAAGGAAACCCATCCATTTTCTTATTAAAATTGAAAACCAGCCCAAGGCTGGAGAGGCAAAGACAGAACACAAAATAGGTGTGGTATGAAGCCATTCTCTCCCTTCCTCTTTATCCCTCCCCATCCCCAAACCCCAAACCCACTGCTCTCAGTTATTTCAGGCTTTGGCACATCTGCAGGAGCTGCAGGATGGGGCTGCTCCACGGGAGCAGCAGGAGGGCAGCTCAGTCCATGCTTGGAACTGCCCAGGGAGGTTTGAAATGTCCATCCCTGGAGTGTCCAAGGAAGGGCTGGAGGTGGCACTCGGTGCTCTGGGTTGGGGACAAGGTGGGGATGATGTGGTTTTCACATTTCACTGAACGTAATTGCTTTGCTCAGGATTTTATCCTGAGAAGCTGAAAAGGCAGAGAGAGGCCCTAGAGATGGGGAAAACAATCTTTATCTCATTTGCTTCTCCTGTGTTTTGCTCATGTGGAATGTGTTAGGAATTGTTTACCTGAAGTGATGAGCCTTGCTGGGCTCTGGTGTGAGTTGTGTTCAATCACTGACCAAGGGTCACAAGAATTGTGTTGGGGACTCTGGAAAGAGTCACGAGTTTTCATTATTATCTCTTTAGCCTTCTGTAAGTATCCTTCTCTATGCTTTAGTATAGTTTAGTATAGTTTTATTTAACATAATATAGTATCATAAAATAATGAAATAGCCTTCTGATCACATGGAGTCAGAGCATCATTCTCCCTGCCATGAAGGGTCAGGTTTGTTACAACAGGGATAGGGCACAGGCTGCACTTGATGATATCAGAGTTCTTTTCCAACCTTAATGATTCTGTGATTATACCTTTGTTTTGTTATAGGAAAAGACCAAACACACAATCAAACAAAATTGCTGAGGGAAATAAAAATCCAGCCCTAATGCATCTGATATAAAAATACATCAGATAGACCAATATAACTGAAAAGTAATTAAAAAGGGGAACATTTTTGTTCAACAATGAGCACTGCAGTCGTGGCACAACCTGTGAATGTGCAGCAGAGCTGTAAGCAGGTCTCAGGTATTAGTACAAAATATAACAAGTGAGCAGTCTTTAGGGAAAACACTCCTGAAAGGGTTTGCAGCAACTGAGGGCCAGACCCTCACAGGTGCTGCTCCAGGGGCAGCCCAGCTCCCAGGGAGGCTGTGGCACGTCCTGCCCTGCTCTGGCTGCCCTCGAGGGACTGTCCCAGCAGCAGGGGGGAGCAGGGGGTGCTGCCCCCCTCCAGCTCCATCTCCTCAGCAGATGGTGGCTGTGCTGCATCTGCTCCTGACACTGTTCTGCATCTGGGACTGATGCAGCTCCTAACAGCACTTCAGTGATCTCCTGTGAGGAAAGGCTGACAGGTTTGGGGTGGTTCAGACTGGGAAAGAAAAGCTTTGGGGTCACCTGAAGGGAGATCACAGGAAAGATGGAGAGACTCTTTCCAAGGGATGGAGGGACAGGACAAGAAGGAATGGCTCCAAACTGACAAAAAGTAGGGTTAGATTGGATGTTAGGAAGAAATCCTTCCCTGGGAGGGTGGGCAGGCCCTGGCACAGGGTGCCCAGAGCAGCTGTGGCTGCCCCTGGATCCCTGGCAGTGCCCAAGGCCAGGCTGGACAGAGTTTGGAGCAGCCTGGGACAGTGGAAGGTGTCCCTGCCATGGCAAGGGTGGCACTGGATGAGCTTTAAGGTCCCTTTCAACCCAACCCATTCTGTGATTGGGAGTTGCCCTGGGATTACAAACACAACCTGTGCAAGCACTACCCAAAGGAGGCTGCCAGTCTCCTGTCTCAGGGCCTTCAAAGGAAAAACATGATAAGCAGGTAAATGGCAACACTGGGGAGATGATCCATCAAAATCAGCTGAATAGCACCAGCATTCATCATCAAACTTTGTCCAACATAATACACTTAACCCCAAATTTTAAGTCACTACAAAAATTCTCTTTAAATAAAGTGGAAATGTGTTGTAAGCAACTTCTTTTTATTTCACTGCAAAGAATAAAATCTATTTTTTTTTAGCTGCAGTTCATAGAAGACTGCCTGGTTTACATGGAAAACTGGGGAATGAGCATTCCCTGCAATGAATCTGCAGAGGGAAAGAAATTACTTCTCAGAAAGGGCCAAGTTCAGGATTTCAGCCTGCACTTTAAGCAGGGGCTAAGAGTAAAGTCCTGCCTGCTGGAATTGTGAAATCTCTGTAAGCAAGTTTATAAGCAAGTATTAGCACAGCTGGCAAAGGCTTTCAGCTTGGAAAAAGTTATTCCACTGGTGAAGACGTGCAGGAGGGAGCAGATGAACTGAAGTCTGAAAAAGCACAGCAGATGGGGGCTGTGTGGACTGCAGGCCTGTCAAGAAGCCACTGCAATATTCATGAAGGACTTTGGGTTTTTAGACCAAAATGCCTTAGCAATAGCTATTAGTAAAATATTTTTCCTCTATTTTTTTTCCTGTTGCCTGCACAGCCTGGAGTTTTGCAGACAGCTACAATGAAAACTGCTGGAAATGCCAGACAGAGGGAGGAGATGGGCCTGGCACAAAACGTGCAGTGAGGAGACAGCTTTGGGATGTCCTGATGGAGCACTCAGCCCAGCAATGGATTTGGGAAGCAGCTTGCACTGAGCAGAATGCAAAACTCATAATAGGAAAAGATGCCTGTTCATACCAGGGCTCCACTAAAAAAAGCTGCTGTGGAAAGTCAGGCCACAAACAACTGACCAAAGGAAATCCAAAATCTACACTGGTGAAGAAAAGGAAGGTAGGGAATTAATGTAAATGAGCCAGATTCCCCCAGGGAAGCAGAAAGAGGGGTCTTGTTAAAGCACCAGCTGTTAGCTCCCATCTGTGTGCAATTTCCACTCCTACCCTCTCTGCAGGATAAAGCCCTTCCAAAAAGGATTGTGAGGGAGCTGCCTGAAAACTGGAGCAGGCCCAAGTGCAAGATTGTGGTGGGTGTCCCACAGCTCGGAGAAGACCTTGTGTTTCCCACAGGGGTTTGAGGCCAGATGCCATCTCCAGGCAATGCAGAGGCAAAGGTCACCTGGGACAGGATTGCCCAAGTGTAGGGAAACCGCATGGGGGAAACCAGAAATTGCTGAAGCAGCAGAATCCCCATCCCCTAATGTCCCCAAGGCCCAAACAAAAGCAGGGCCACTCAGCTGCCATCAAAGGTGGGACAGTGACAGCCTGGAAACCACACTGCTGGTCAGAAATAACTCTGCCCCACAGAAAACGTGCATGGCACAAGTACATGGAACTGCAAGAACTAAATAAACTATAATTATCAGCTCCATCAGGAGAAATCCAGCTCTTTGTTGAGTTCGTCTCTGTATAATAATAAATTATACAGATATGTCAATAAAATGATCTCTGTCTGCAGGGCTGGGGGGCTCTGAGTGACCCATCACTTCAGCTATCTTCTGTTTTACCATGGTAAGTTAAATTAACTGAGAAAGGTGTTGGTTTGGAGGGGGTTCATCTCTCTCTTAACTGGCTAAGTTTTCTCCTGGACATTTCCAGTGGGTGGGAATAGGAACAATTGCTGATTCTGGGGGCAACTCATGGTTTCCTCACTGTTCCTCCAGGGTGATGGAGATGAATTGCTCCTCATGTGGACTTTGATTAAAATTGTGGTGAATTGTAACAGAGATTAATTGCTCCTCATATGGACTTTGGGTAAAATTGTGGTGAATTCACAATTCACCACAAAACCCATTCATGATCCTCCAGGTTTTGTGTCATTTATAAAGACTGCTTGGAATCAGCTGCTCCTGCTGGACCACTTCAGGCTGGTCCAAAGACCATATTCTGCAGAAAAATGACATAATCAGGTAGAGTCTGGTGGAAAGTCACGTCACAGGGGACAGAGGTCGGCGTCCGTGGTGTCACAGGAGAAGAGGCTGGCTCTGAAACAGCTCAGAGGGGTAAAGGCTGGCAGATGCAGCAGCAGAAAGAAGAGAAAGGTGTAATGTGGCTCTCATGAAAGGCCAGTCCCTTCTTCAGGAGTGAAGAACCTGGGAGCCTCACCCAAACTGAGGCTGCACTAAAAGCAGAGGGAGGCCTCCAGAAGCTCTGTCATCATCACTGGTCAGATGGCAAGGAAAGAGAAAATCTTACCCTGAAGCACAGCCAGAGGCAACTCTGAACTGCCTGAACTGCCCTCAGCACACCCAACTGCAGCAGAACCAGATGTCAAGAGACACTTGGGCACAAGGATTGTCTGCTGAAGCCTTCATTCACAAATAAATCCACTTTTATGCCGGAGCAGACACCCAGGATAGGACACACCAAGGGAAATATGTTCATAGTTTAGCTATGGTGCCATCAGACTAAAACAGCACCCAAATATCAAAGTAAAACAATGATAACCTGCTCTGCTGAACGTCATTCAAAGCCATAAATGTTCAAGAGATACGTCAGAGAATGACACACAGTCTAACCCGAGATTTGAGAAATGAAAACATCCTCACTTGGGTTATGTTGTTTCTGTCCTTAAAACACAGGCTGAACTTTTGGTAGGAGAATAATAGGCTCCAAATCATTTTAATGAGACAAGAGATGAAATTTGCAGGGACTAGGCATCAATTTGAGAGAAATCATATCCTCCTGGCAGGAGATTTAATCATCTGATTATTTCAGAAGACACTTTTTGGCATAGGAGCTGTTTGTAGGCGCCAAAAAATTGTACAGGTTTGCTCAAAACTTCACAGAAGAGGCACAGAACTATTAAATCAGCCAATTAATAAAGACTTTTGACTGAAAAAAGAACATTCAATCAAAATTGCCTAAAACAATCCTTTCTCATGTATCTGAATTCAAAGTACTTCAAAACCAAGCTGACCTTAGATCACAGCCCATATCCTGCTCTCTTCTTTTAGGTCTTTATGGCTACTCTGGGGTGATGCTGCATCAAGGTCAGCTCAATCACACCAGCACCTATTATCAAACTTTGCCCAACATAATACACTTGACCCCAAAATGTAAAGCCCTACAAAATACTCTCCTTAAATAAGGTGGAAATATGGAAACTTCTTTTATTTTTGCACTGCAAAGAACACAGTTGACTTAAATTTTTTTTTTCTAGCTGGAATTCATAGAAGACTGCAGAATATTACCCTGACTTGTTGTTGTGAATCACTGTCACAAGGCCACTTTGAACCTCTCCTCAGTGCTCTTTAGCCAGCTGAGGACATCTGTGCTGAGCTCTGCTTTCCAGGCACACGGGGAGGAATGTGTATGGACACAGATGTGTATCCACACGTCCCAGAGGGTTCCCTGTGTCAGGAGGGCTCTGAAAGGGGCACCCCAAGGTTTCCTTTAACAAATCCTACCCAGCAGTGAGGAAATTGAATATTTTAGCAAATACAAACCCAAAGATTTGGTCCTGCTTAGTGCATTGAGCCCGCCAGAGATGTCCATTGAAAGAGAGGCAAACGCTGAGGGAACTCCATAACCCTCCTAGACAGATGCAAAAAAAAAAAAGGAATTTGGAAATACCCCAGTGTGTTCCAGCAGCCTATAACGGGAGACTGGCTGTGGAAGAAGAATTGCTGGTATGATCTCAGGACTCAAGCCACTGTAGTCAGCCAGTCTGCCCACAACGATGGGCCAGCCAAGACAATACCAGCTCTATGCTCACTGATAATCCAGACCCAAACACAAACTGCATCCCCCTGACTGACCAGGCCACAGAAGCAGGTCAGGAGGAGGTGGAAACCTCAGGGAGATAGCAGGCTACCTGCTCTCCTAGGTTCAACAGCAGGGAAATTTCTTCTGCTGCTTGCAAAAACTCCTAATGGGGTCAGCTGAAATGATGGATGTAAACAGCTCCTCCAGCCACAGGCAGTGCCGGATACTCCTACAAGTACTAAGCTCCTGTGGGTATTACACAACTGCCTCTATTCAGGAGGCTAAAAAGGAGTTCAGTCCTGCTTGTATATGCTGGAATCATTACATACAGTGTTCCCATAAATCACATAAATGGGTGTTACTGTGCCACTGGTTGGGACAGCTGCTGTTATTATTGAAAACCCTCCTGGCAACCCCAGCCCGGTGCCATTCAAGCTGAGGCTGGCCTCGGTGCAGTTTGTGCTGGGCTCAAGTCTGTGCCCTGCAAAGTTTCCCAAAAAGATTTGGGCAGAGTTGAGGCTGCTGTGCCCATTCTCCATCACCCAAGGGTGACACATGTTGACAGGGAGCCCTGTCACCAGCCTCTCACCACGGGGAGCTCTGTGCCCCTCCAGGCTGCTCTGACCCCTTGGAGCAGGGGCTGCTCCACATCCGAGCCTGTTTTCCACTTGGGATGAAACCCCTCGTGTGGCACTGGGGACAGCCACCCCAACCTCCCTGCTGGGGACATCACAGGCACAGAGGAACCTCAGAGCCCTCAGGGCACCCAGCAAAGCTGCAGGGGACAGAAGACACAAAAGCACAGACAGCTTTCACCTCAGCCAAAGTGCCACCAGTTATCAGAAGAGACACTTGGCTAAACACAGAGACTGGAAATGACAGAGAGGAGTCCCAGGAGGCAGCAGAAGGCCATGGACACCCTGTCTGTGGTCTTGTTCTGCACATTCCACCCTCAAGTCGGCTCTGTCTGAACCTCTCACCCACACACTAATTTATTCCTGCGGGTTTTCATGAAATAGGAATTCTGAAACAAGATGTACAGAAAGTTTAGTACATGGTGTTAAAGCTAGCATCCATCATGCCAGTTCTCCCTCTCCAATGAATTCGTTCTGCTTGTTATTATCATCTGTCTATATTCATAAACAATACCCTTATGATTTTTTTCCATGCCTATTTATTTCCTCAGTCACTGACTTGGTTTCCCGAGGCTATCAGAAAATTACATATAAATATTTATATAAACAGATCTCTATTTTGAAATGGTCCCCAGCTACTTCTGAATGCAATATGACATCAACCAAAAATCAAGGCATGCTTGGCACATAGAACCCACAACTGACTGTGAAAATGGGTGTAGCTGAAATAGCCCCAGGAAAGGACCCACCAAACTCATACCCAGAATATATTTCATATCTATTATGTTTACATTACATTATGTTACATTATGTATGTGTTTACATTATATTATTATGTTTACATTATATTTCAGTAAATATGGGGGCCAGGATTGGCACATGGATGGGCAAAACTCTTGGGGAGATGGGAGAACAATTTGATGAGGGGCCATTCATGCACCAGCCAGATTTGCTGTTAGAGCTGTACTGCAGCACCACAGCTTATTAAGGGGGTGAAAGGATTGAATTGCACTCCTGGACACATTTCCAGATTAAAATCTGATTACACAAGGACAGAAAAGACAGCAAGTATTATCTCTGAGGAGTTTTTGCACAGAAAACAGCATCCAGCAATTCTTCCATTTTGGGTTATAAAGTAATTTGGAATGAGGAGGAAAAAACCTTCTGAAATAATCCCTTTGCAGACATGAGAAACTGCCATGTACGGTGCCATGCTGATGAGCCCAGCTATAATCCAATCTTTGCTTTCTGCTGACTGGATGAGCTCTGGTGGTTTATGATGTCAGAGGAACCCCTCAAAAGAATTATAGCCTTTTAGTCAGCTCTGAACCACGTATTATTATGAACACTAAACTGGTTCAAGTGCTCTTTTGGTCTTGCTCTAACATTAGACAAAGTCTCAAGCAATTACCTATCTCTTCAAGGAATGTGTTTTCCTTGGCGTGGGATCCTGCTGGAAGCAGGAGGGAACATTTGTGGATACAACTTCCCCAGAGCCAGCACACGGCAAGGTACAAACACCAGGACAGGGCTCCCGTCACCACAGCCCCAAAAAATAAAAGGCTTCCACCACAAGCAAACCTTATTCATCACAAAAACACGTTAAATGAACACAGATAGGGGTGATGCAGGCGAGAGGCACATCGTGGTGGCAAGGTTACTGCAAGTTACTTTGTGGTGGATGAACACTACGTTAATTTGGAAACAGATGCCAGCATTAGCCCTGCAGAAAGAGGGGTTCAGGCAGTTCCTGCATCCAAGTGGCCCCAGTAAGTTCCGTGACAGCAGCAGGACCTTGTATTTTAAAAGCTGCCTGTTCCAGTGTTGGTAGCTGGAGCAGGACCACAGCTCTGTGACTCTGCTCCCTACACTGACCCCTGTTTTTTCTAAGCCTGGCTCATAACTGCTGAGATTTGGAGAATCTTTTTATCTTCAACTGACAATTAACTATTTTCTTGAAAGTGTGGGAGGTTTTAGATGTGAATTTCAACTCACAGTACTCATTATTTCACAGGAAGAACAAAAACCAATAAATTGTGTCATGTAGGTCACGGATGCAATAGCTCTAAGCCAACATGGTCAACAGGCTGTGCTGTGTGTCAGAGCATCTGCCCAGATCCCACAGAAGTGAAAAGAGAAGTTCTACCAGGCCATAGGAACACTTGGACCTATGGGTTAATTATTGTCTGATCCAACTGAGAAGTCCCAAAGAAGTGGGAAGACCATCTACATGTGAAAAGTGAAATGTGGTTATGGAAGGCCAATGAGAGCCCAAGATCAGACTGCAGAGATGATTTTCACTCTCACTGCTCTTCCCAACCCTGCAGGATTGCACTGAATTTCTTGGGTTCAACACAAAACCAAAAACTGAGCCTTAATTTCTTCCCCAGCTGTTGTCTTCTGCACGGCCATTCCCAGGAGCAGCAGATGCACTCTGGATCCCAGGTCAGCTCAGCTGGGAGCAGCCAGAGCAGCTCCAGAGCACTGTATTGTTTGGACTCTGATTGTGGAATCGCTGCTCTGTGCAGTCTGTGGGTGGTGACTCGGGTGCTATAATTACCACTCTAATTACATTGGCACGTTTCCTTCTTGGCGAGCCCCGTGGAATTACAGTCCCGTTACCTGACCTGCCTTTCTGATAGTCCTACCACAATGGGCTGGAGCATTTTGCTTTTGGTCTGGCCACAAGCTGGTAGGCTTAGGGTGAGTTGGAAGGCCAGGAATGCCAAGGTAGGTTGCGTTTTTTTTTTTTTCCTGGAGCAAAAAAAATGTTGTCAACGTCGCTTTGACTGAAAGATTTACTTGTGGCTCCTTCACAAGGTGAGGAGGAGGAATGGAGGAACCACACTGTAAGGATCTGGCACTTCAAAGGAGAAGGGACTAGCAAATCTTGCCCATCTTTAACTTCTGCCTCATGTAACTGCATCACAAACACACAAAAACTGGGTGTGTCTGATAAATATGTCACCTGGGACACTGGAACAAATTATTTGCATTGGGCTTTGGCATTAATGTCATCGTGGTAATTCTCATCTCTCCTGTAGATACTGCTTCAGGACTCAGTGGGTTCAAAAACTCAAAAGCATCCTGTGTCACGTGTGGAACCCAGCTCACCTCTGGATTTGATGCTGCCCATAACTGAGCCCATGTTAACCTTGAATCACATAAAACAAAGAGGATGCTTTATGCACCATGGGATCTTCAGGTGGGGGACCCAGAAAAGGCTTTTTTGCTCTCTTCTTTCCCAAAATCAAACAGGGTTTCTGCAGAAGAGCTGTGAGGAGTTTCCATGCTCCTCCAAGCTGGATCCCACACTGCAGCCCTGGGTTGGGAGCCAGAGCTGTGTCCCAGCAGGCCGTGGTCTGGATGAAACCAGAGACTCCACAGCAAATCTTTTGCAGATCCTTCTTTCCTTTACAGCACTCAGGGGAATTCGGTTTTGGTGACTTTGCTGAACAATTCTCTAAATCAAAGCTGCTTCTTGAAACTCTCTATTTTTTTTTTCTGATGGATTTTTCTCCCTGCTAGCTCAGAGCCAGCTGGGAATAGGGGTGTTACAGGATGTTCAGCACTTCTCTGTGTCAGGCTGCAGCTGCCTGAGGTAGCCACTTCACTCGAGGAAATTATTTGAGGTTTTCTGAGAGCCTCTTGACAGTAGGTAAAGATTGTTTCAGCTTGTGGGAGTGCCAGCTAGAAGCATCCATAACCTGAATGACATGCAATGTCATAAAAACTCCTGCTAAAACTCACTCCTGCTAAAACTCACTCTGTCTGTGCAAGATGCTGATTCTGATGTCAGGGTCTGTCATTTCAACCATCACTGAGCAGCTCATCTGGAGAAGAGCTGGCAAGTTGGAGATGGCCTACAAGTATCTCCTAAAAGGAGATATTATTTTATTATTTTAGCTATTATTTTAGCTAAGAATGTAACTCTCCACCTTTTGCAGATCTCTTCCTCGTTCTCTCAGGATGGAAAAAAAAAATGTACTACTGTGAGAAAAAGGGAGAAATGGATGATTTTTGGCCAAAGCTCTTCTGTGGTGACTAAGCAGACTGCAGTCTGATATGTCTCAGTCTGAACAGCCCCATTTTGATGACCCTGTCACACATAATTACCAACAGAACTTCCAGTTTTTCTTTAGCTCGTGCAGTAGTCCCAGAAATCCTGATTCTTGGGCATTATCTGCCTTATATGACTTGTAATCGCATCACATTTTTGTTTATATCCACCAGTAATAGAAAACATGCATATCTTCAGTTGGACTTTAAGAATAAAGTAAATCTATAATTCTGGCAAATTATTTGGAATTATAGTTTAACAGCATCTGGTTCAGATATTCTGTAGTAAATTGTTGGCACAGGCATTGCCACATTTTTTTTTATTATTATTATTATTATTATTTGAACCAAAATGTTCTCAGAAACATGTGGTTTTCATCCAACTTCCATGTAATCCGTTTTATGACGGCCACAAAGCTGACAAAGTTTGAAATTTAAACTACCTGGGCAGAAGGGATTGTTTCTGGACACTCATTACACAGCTGATTAACTGAGGAATAAGCAATTCTGGCATGTAACCCAGCGTGTCAGTTGTTTTGGCTTTTTGTCTCAAGGAGTTGTCTTTCTTGAAATACCTCCCCAGGTACAATGTGTACATTCCACCTTGTTTTGCTCACAAATTACATACCTGTCTTTTATGTCAAGTCCAATAGAGCTGCACCAGGTTTCCTTATTCCACATTAAAAGTAACCAATTACTTGAGTAAATACCTGTTTTAAAAATATCTCAGAGTGGTTTCCTGCCGCTCTAAATACTGAAATATTCGGCAGCGCTTCTGACTCCTATAAATCTTTCCAGTTCATATTTTATCAAAGAAGCCACATCAGCTTTAAACCTGTGCACAACTCATTGAGAACATTTCTCAAATACATGATTTTTACACAAGCAATCAGGAAGAGAATGTCTGTGTCATTTTTAATATAATTAGCTTTGGCTTCCCATGCATTTCATTTTCTGTGACTTTACCATCAACTTCTGCTCGTTCCTCATAAAAACTAGTTACCAGAAATTCAAAATCGATGATGAGAGGGGAAAAGTGGCTTAAAATACAACCCTTTGAAGCCTCCCAACAGACCTACATTTACTGAGCCTAGCAGGTTCTCCAGTGTCGAATCCCATTTCAGTCACTGTCAGCAGCTTTATTCGCACCATCCGAGAACCAGCTTGTGGGAATTAAATCAACATGTTCCCAGAGCAGGTCCCACACCAGGAGGAACCAAGTCCAAGAGGCAGCTTCCCCCGATCTCCTGACCACGTTCCCAGCAGGGCTTTGCAGCTCTGGGCTGGCCTCGTAATGATGTGTCATTTGCAAGTCAGCACCTTGCACTAAGCCTCGAGGTGGGAAAATTACCCAGGAGAAGAGGCAACACTAAATTCCCCTGTCTTGCTTATTTTTTCGAGTCTGATGAAATCCCACTGCTCTGCTGGGGCTGCACAGCACAGCTCACTCTAACTCTAGTGTGAAATGTGTTTAGTCACAGATAGAAAGCCCAGAATGCAGACCTTGGCACACCTTCCCCACAGCATCCTCTTCCCTTTTGAAGTCATCGGCCTCTCTGTCCTTCAGAACTGGGTGTGCTTGCTCTCTCCCTGTGCTGGAGCCTCTTGCACAGCATTCCTCAGCCTTCACCTGCCTGCAACGGCCTTGCAGGGACACAGCCCTCTTAATAGTCATGAGGGCAGCTCATCTCCCTGAAGACGCCAAACAATTAAATGCTTCCCATTTCAAGGCAGTTGCAAAACGCTCATGCCACTGCTTGATCATATGAAGCCTTAATCGAATTGTGAAACACTCTTAAGAAGAAAAGCCTGTGTATGTTAACCAAAGGGAGCTCAGAGCGTATTCCTGAAAGCCAACAGGTGTTCAGAACTTCTGGAAAGAGTTAGGATCCTCTCCAAAGTGTTACTGCTCAAATGCGTCCTCAAACGCCTCGCAGCACGGCACCATCCTGCAGTCAGGCTCCTGTGTCCACACAAGCTCCCAGTGCTGGAGCAAAGCTGCAGATTCAGTGCCTTTGGGATTCAGGCATCCCAAGTGCCCTGGAAACCAGCCCCTAAATCACTGGAATTGGTAACTATTCTATAAAATCACCTGGCAGTTGATCATGCTGCCAGGCAGCGAGTTACACCACGCTCCGAGAGACGCCAGATTTGCTGGAGCATGACCTGTGGATCCCTCACAGCACTCACCTCCAAAGGGCAGCCACAGCTCCCTGGCTCCCTAAGGAAGGGCTGGATGGCACCAGGTTCTCCAATCCCAGGAGCACCCTGAGGAGTGACCTGGAGAGAGAGAACAGCAGGGAAATCCCGCGGCTCTGAGTGCCACCCGCTGCCCAGCTCTGCTGAGCAGGAGGAGATGGGAAATGCTCAACGTGCTGACAGCCTCCAGATTTCTTCCCCAAAGTGACACGAGGAAGGGCTATTTTAGGCACGGTTTTGGTAAGGAAAAGATGTTAAAATAACCTTGATTGCAGCGATTAATACAACATGGGCTGAAAAGGAGGAGCAGCCCACTACGGTAGTCAGGGCTGCAGGGTTCAAAGGACATGCTCTGAGAAATTAGGAGACCTGACTAGAGGAATCAAGCAGAGGGAGGAACATGGGCTCTGGAGGATGGAGACTGGACAGAATTTGAAAGTCAGAAGGGTAAAACACGTCGAAAAATTGTAACTTTAAAAAGAGGCAGAAAGATTGATGAGGAATGGCTGCAGGAGGACATCAGACTGAAAGCAGCAGGGAAACAGCATTATGAGAAAGCATCATTTGTCAGGCACGAGGAAAAAAATATATTTTATATAAATATAATACAAACTCGCTGGTTAGAAGCAGTGCATGGGCTGTTACCTCCTGAAACAGAACAAAACTGCCATCCCTTAAATTCTCCTGCCTGAGTTCAACTCAATCAGCCCCTGGTCTCTGAACACTCGAGCTAAGTTAGACCTAGCAAAGGCAATTAAATAGCAAAACTCTTCAGCAGTAAAAATAGTAAGAGAACAAGGACAAAAGAAGGGCCAGGCACTCCGGGTGAGGTACAAATCAAGAAAAACCTATTCCTTTAATAGCCCTGCTGTCAGAAAGGGCAAAGCCCATCCCAGGGGCACGGGGGCTTTGCAGACATCCCCAGCTCCTTAGAGGAAAGCTGCAAGTTGCAGTTCCGAAGGCAGCAGCAGCAGCAGCATGTTGATAAAAGGGAATTTCCACACGAGCTTGGCACCATCGTTAAGAATTTCAACCTCAAAAAAAGACGTTGCGATGTCAAACCCTCCGGAAGGATAATAAAAAAAAAATTTAAAATAAAACTTCGCACGGCTCAGCCGCGGCGCACAAACCCCGTGGGCCTGAGACAAAACCAGGGGAGGCCGGGGCTGCCTGGGGGCTGCGAGGGGGTGTCAGGACGTGCCTGCCGGTGCGTAGCCGTGGAGCCATGGTCCTGCGGCGCGGTGTCACGTCCCGCCGAGGAGACCCTTGCTCGGGGAGGTGTGAGTGGATTTCCTCAAGTGCATTTTGACAGCTGTGAGGAAGCGGGCGGCAGCAGCAGCTGGAGACATTCCTAGCTGCGCCCCCCCCCCACCCCGGCGGGACCCNNNACCCCCGGCACGGCACGGAGCGCCCCGGGGGCTCGGGGGCTGCAGGGGAGGGGGGGGCAGGACCGCATGGGGCCGGCGGGGTCTGATGAAACATCTGATGTGCATTACGGCAGGGCAAGGGGAGACACACTCGCCCCTCCCCAGCCAGCGCGGCACTTCTCATCACCTGCTACGGATTTTCCTACGTCGTCCTGTGGTGTGTGTGTGTGTGTGTGTGTGTGTGTCACC
>WBNO01009686.1:664393-725006 GCA_013400575.1 Peucedramus taeniatus
TTTAACACTCTCCGTGCTGCGAGACGTGTTTAAACACACACGAGCAGGAATGCACGAATGCCCATTAGGGACTGCCACATGTGAATCACGGCACTGTGCAGTTCTCAGCACGCTGGAGCCAGGACATGTGATCCGGCGAAGGGTTTGCATCCGGATGCCAACACAAGCAGCACAGCCGCGCTCCCGGCCCCGAGAGCGCCCGGCTCCGCGCTCCGCAGCGCTCCACAAAGGGCTCCAGTGCCCCTTCCCCCCCGCCCCGGTGCGCCTGTGTTAGCGCAGCTTTCCCTCTGTGGCTCACACAATCCCTGCATCCCACCCCTGTGCCACCCCCAGATGCACTTCAGGGCAGGTAGAATGGGGAAAAAATAATAAAAAAAAAAAAAGGTGTTGCGGGGGGAGAAAAAGTGCGGCGGCAGAGATTTGGGTTTGAGCTGATGGAGGGGGGGTCGTGAGAACTCCGGCAAGGCTCCGCATTTCCATCGGCGGCTCCTCGCTCTGCCTTGCAGCGGGTGGAAATGAGACCGAAAGTTGCTGTAAAGACTTGCAAATGGACCGCATGGCAGAGGGGGAGGCTGGGGATGGCTGAAACACGCTGCGGTTCCAGGGGGATTAGGCTGGCTCCCAAGGGCGAACTTTAATTAAAGGTACCACAGGGCACAGAGTACAGGAATTCTTAGCATCCTCAGTTCTGGTCTAAAAGCTGCCCCTGTTTAACTTTATCCCCAGGCTTTTTAAGCAACCACCTTCCCTCTGGCAGTGCTACTACATCCATTTTTTTTAAAGGACCAGAAGCTGTCATGTTAAGAATTAGATTTTTGGGTCGGTGGGGCTGGCTTGGTTTTGCGTTCTTTTTTTTTTTTTTTTTGAAAGTGAGTATTAGACAGCATTTTTTGCAGTATTACATAACATCTGAAAGGGCAGAATAAACACATATGTAACTGCTAGCTCAAATACATCTATTTTATGTGCTACATATATAAATAGAAATATTTTCTGTTGATTTCTGCATAGCTGAGTACACAGTTGTGTTTTTATACAACTCCTGGTGCAAAGGACTTTACATATCAGTGGGAGTTTTGCCATTAACTTGACAGACATCCTGACAGGCAAAACCTAGTGGTCTGTAAAAAACATTGTGCTAAATGACCAGAAACTTGCTCAAAGTACCAAAACTAAAAAAATTTGGCTGGCTGAGTCCTGGGCTTCTCGTGTTGGCACTTAAATTTGCTGGGGGAACTTTGCACAAGCCAGAGAGCAAAAATCATGCCTGTCTTTTGCTCCTGAGGAATTCAAGAGCATGAGACAGTTCTCAAGTGAAATAGCTTGACGTAAGCATAGTGGATTTGGCATTTACTTCTTGGATATCACTTTCATAATGTAATACACCCAAGTTTTGGCCTAATTCCTGCGAAAAACGGGCACGCTGCGGGTACGATTAACCATTGTCACGCATTTTTCTCTCAGACTGATGTTGGTAGCAAAACAACTCTGTCTCTCTACCCACCACCAGTTCCTGTGAAGAGTTCTTCAAATTAACTCTAACCAATACTCGTTTTAGCTGAAATCCAGCACTGCCTGGTAAATGCTGGCGATGTGGGATGTGGAGTGTTTGAATGCTTTGAGAACAATTCTTGCGAGATCCGAGGCTTACACGAGATCTGCATGACATTCCTGCACAACGCTGGAAAATTCGATGCCCAGGTAACACAGGGAGATGTCCTACCTTTCTGCTTGCTTCTAACTCACACTTGGCATGTACTGCAGCTCCTTAACACATCTTTGCACAGTTCCCAGAGCCAGTCCACTTGCCACGATTCACTAATTCACTAGGAGTTTTTTGGTTGAAAGGTCCAGAATCAGGACCTCAGGACAGTAATAAAGCAGCAACCTGTCCTAGGAGACAGGCTGGCTGTAGCTGGATCCACCTCCTGTACCCAGGATAACTCCAGCAGAACCCTTCATGGAGCCAAACATGGTTTTAAGAAACCTGGGTGGCTCAAGCCTCTACACCATGTTCAAAGCCAACTCTGAGATGCAGCTTGGGCTCCCAATTCATTTCGAATTCTCTCAATATTTCCCAACTAAAGTTGGCCCTCAAGACTTGCACACAACCAGCCCTGGCAACCTCCTAAAGCTGCTGTACCTCCAGCAAGCCTTGGGTTGGAGCACTGACGTTAAAATACGTTACTTCCATGGTATGTGGTATTAAGTTTGTCTCCTTCATTTTCTCCCCAGACCATTTATGCATCATTGAGACATCCTGTTATTATGTCTTGTAAACCTCCTCTCCCATTTCAGTGTGGAGGGAAGGGAACATTCCGACAGGCCAGCGGCGCTTGGCCTGGCCAGGCAGCTTACAGAATAACTTGACTAAAAGCACCAGCTACATGGCACTGCTAAAAGTGTGGCACAAAGTAGAGCTGTCCTCAGGATCCAGCCTGTCCCTGGGACCACTCATTAGGGAGCACTTTTTTGGAGTGCTGGAGCTTTAGGTTCAAACGCTCAAGGATGTACGAAGGGCCTGGCTACTCATTAAAATGGGAATTGCTGCTTTTGTGGCTATCTGAAAGCCTTCAACTTAATTTCCAAGTGGCTTCCAGAAAGCACTCGTTTATTTTTGCACTATATTTCTGTCAGTGAGCAGAGTTGACTGAAGGAGTAGGGAAGGAAAGTTGGGAAGGCAGGGAATGGTGCCTGTGCAGGCTGAGAGTAGCCATTGATGCCAGATCTCCAAATACTGCTCATCAAACACAGCCTGTCTCACATCCAGGCTGCCCCCAGAGCAGAGCAGAAGATTTAAACCCCTGGAGCTTTATTTAACATGAAGGTGACTTTAGCCTCTGCTATGACATGGCTTTTTCACAGCTCCTCTCTGTATCATCCCCAGTTATTTCAAGCTGCATTAAATGACAAGACTAACACTGGCCATTTTCTGTTTTCTGCACTGAAACCTGAGAATTGATGTCAGTTTGGGTTTATATAAGAAGTCTCTTTTCACCCCTATTTGCCTACTGTGCTGTGTGTGTTTGTTCCTAAAGGGAAGGGCAAGGGGAGTGCCTTTGGTATGGGAAGCAGAAAGGGGTGAAGCAGCTCTTTGATGAGCAAGAAACATTTCTGGCTTGAAACAATCTGGGGACAACATCTGCTTGCAGGTCTGGGTGAATCTTATTTAGTGTCAGTGGAGCTGGGGCAGGGCACTCTTGGGATAAAGGGGAGCAAGGACTTGGTCTTCATGGAGCACTTGCTCAAAAGAATCTGAGGCTGATGAAGAGGTGCAGGCATTGCCTTCCATGGGCCTATTCTCAGCAAAGCACAGGGAGTCTGAGCAGAGCTGGAGCTGCAGGATCCAATAAAAGAGGAAAGGAAGGGATAGGTTTGATGCCCACCAAGCAACTGAGTGAAGGAATCACAGTGGTTATAGAGATGCTGCTAAAGCAGCTATCCTCCACCTTATTTTTTAGCTTCTTGGTGTGATTTTTTTAATCTCACTTAGAATTTCTTGCAACAGACATGAAGACACTGTAGGATTATGATGATGGTGATGATTATTATTATTAGTGCTGATTTGAGTCCCTCTCTGAGGAAGAAGATACTGATAGTTGGGGAATAGGGTAGGTGCACATAGATCGTGCATACATGTCTCTGAGTTTGTAAACTAATTTTAAGATGAAAAAACAAACCCCTGCAGTTACTGAATGGGTATCTGCTTGTGGTCCTGAGGAGCTCAGCCATGGCAGGGTGCCCTCTCCTTTGTGTGAACCTGTTGTTCTGCCACCCTGGAAGCAAATTAATCCAGTAACTCCAGCACTGAATTACTTCAAGGTGCTTACTTTTGCTGTTTCCCTCATTGGGCTTTCAGCTGTTGGGGCAGAGGAAACCTCAGAGCAGCAGTGAGGAAGCCCTGGGTGTTTCAGGTCCACTGGGATAGCAAAGCTGGGTGACTTGGCAGGGTCTTTAAGGGCAGAGAAACAGAGAAGAAGGGGAAAGCCATAAAGTGATATCCTTAGCACTGTAATAACCCTTGACATTGTCCTGCAGAGAAGCAGCTGGCTGGGCATAAATCAGCTGCTGTGCTTAATGGACAAAAATACAGACCTACTCCATTTCTTTCCTTCTCAGGGAAAATCCTTCATTAAAGACGCTCTGAAGTGTAAGGCTCATGCCTTGAGGCATAAATTCAGCTGCATCAGCCGTAAGTGCCCTGCCATTAAAGAGATGGTGTTCCAGTTACAGCGGGAGTGCTACCTGAAGCATGACCTCTGCTCTGCTGCCAAGGAGAACGTCCAGGTCATTGTGGAGATGATTCACTTCAAAGACCTGCTGCAGCATGAGTAAGTGCCTCCGTGCTGGTGCAGTCAGAGCGTGGGAGCTCCTTCCAGGAGTGCCAGTGGGCTGTGCATCTGCCCAAGAGCTGTTTCACCTCCTTCTTTCTGGCCTTAAGCACCTCTTGTTTTCCCATGTACAGCACCAAGGTAAAGCTCTCTTTGCAGGGCCCCTTGAAGTTTGTGTCTCAAGGGTGAGATGTGACTGTGGAAGGAGGTGAAATGAGTTGGAGTTGGAGCTGCCAGTCCCCCTTGGTGCTCTGGCAAATACACCTTCAGTGTCTGCCATTTCCAGAGGCACCTCACGATGCTTTTTTTGTTTTCTGAGCTCAAAGGCATCATTTTGACCTCAGTATCCTGTTAGAGGTGACAACTAGAGAAGGGGGAAGAAGGTTTATGCAAAGTTGTCAGCAAGATGATAATTTCTTCTTTAAATACATACTTTGAAATGTCTTGTAGTTAATTGTCCCTGAAAGAGCTGCAGTCCCCCAGGTAATCTCCCATTCATCTTATTCTTTATTAATCTCAGATGCTTTTTAATAAAACATGGGGTTGTACAAAATGAAGGCACAAGTCAGATTTTTGAGGACTTCATTCCTCTGACTGGGAGCACAGCTGTCCTCCAAGGAATGGCAGGCACAAATCCTACTTGGAATTGATCAAAGCTGCTACATGACAGCAACAAACCAAGCACAAGCTGTTTGTACTGACTCTTTGTGCACAAATGCAAAAATCAGAGCCTGTTTTTCTTGCAGGTGAACATCTCACTCCTGAAAAAAGAAGGCTGAGCCACAGCCTGGCATCAGGCTTAACCTTAGAGCATCTTCCTACCACACCTCTGTGCCTTGATATTAGCACAGAAACTCCAAATCCCAGCAGTCATGACAGACAAATTTTTTTGCAGAATCACTTCTTTGGGAATTTTAGCCTTGCATTTTATGTTCCTCACTGCCCAAAGGAGCTGTGCTCTGGTTCCCTTAGTGCATAAAACCACCCCCACTGATATTTCAGCTGCAGAGTTGCAGAGAGATGCTTCAGTGCCAATTTACTCCCATAAATCCTGTGCTGTGGCTTGTTCAAGCTGGACATGGTGGCCTGAAAGCAAGGCCCTTTCCCTGGACATTCCTGAGGCTGGGATCAAAGGCATGGCTGGGGGCAGAGCTGCTGTGCCCAGGGCCATGGGCAGCATCCTGCTGGCTGAGGGAGAAGGGCAGCAGGGCTCCATCCTGCCCAGCAGCACCTCTCTGGGCACTGCCTGGGCTGTGTCAGCAGCTATAAATTGGGTACTTGGCACCAATTAACCCCCCCATCATTTGGGGATGAAAAGAACCGTGCGAGCCAAAAGCCTGTCCGAGGAGGTGTGAGTTATCCTTGTTTTATGAACAGGCTCAAGCAGGAATGCTCAGAGGCAGCTGCTTATTTCTGGGGAGCTGAGCTGGGGGGTTGTTGGTTGGAGAAGAGAGGGTCATTCAGCTGAACACCTATAATTTGCATGATCTCATTTAGCGCTTCCTACACTCCAGCATCTCCCGGAGTGGGAGCTCGGCTCTCCTATGCGGGACTCCCCAAATAGAACCAGCCAGCCTCCTCCCCTCCCCTAAATTTAGAGGCCATCTCTGAAGCTCTTGAACTAAGGAACTTGTTCGAGATCAATAGGCAAGTGTGGCAGAGCTGGAAATAAAATCACGTCTGCTGACTCGCAGCCTTGTGCTCAGTTCAGGTACTCTGGTCAGGCCGGCTGAAATGCAGAAAGTAAAACAGGCAAGGAGAAATGGGCCAGTATTAATCCACAGGGCTCTGGCAGGCTCTGAATACCTGAAATATTTGGCAGCTGAGCCACTTTTTAGTCATACCAGCGACCTTTTTTCTTACAAAGATTTCTGCAAAGGTTATGCCCAATTTCAAGAACTCATTTCTTGGGAGGGAGGCTTATATCCTTTTGCTGGGTCACTTTGTATGCAACGTGCTCAGCTCTCTCTTATCTCCTACTTTACATTTAAAACAAAAACCTAAGAGCAGAGAAGCAAGTGGCAGCTCTCAGGCTTGTTCTCTGTTTTGCTCTGACTGTTCTCTCCCGATGAGTGTTCGGAACGCGGTCGGGCAGCGCAGCCTCCTCCTGAGTCAGCTGTGGGGGTCAGGCTGATTTGCTATGGTGGAAGTGGTGACAGGCCTTGGCAGATTGGTCCCTGCTGCATTCCAAGTAACTTTTTTTTTTTTTTTTGAGCAGCAGGAACAATCCAGCCATGGGAAATATTTTGAGATAGGGGGAATAGGTGGCTCTCCAAGATTAGCGATTCAAAATGAGTTTAAGCGGTTGGTAAAGTTAGGCACTGATCTTAATCTGTTGGTTTTCCTCATCTCCTCTGTCTTAAATGAGTGAGAAGAGATTTAGACTTGTCCACAGCTGCCAGAGCTGGTGGATGTGATGTCCAGGAGATGCAACCCCACCACCCACCCCACACAGCCATGACTGCTGACCCCGGGCAGCTTTCCCCTTATGCTGTGGCTGGTTCCTGCCCTGGAAGGTTTTTAAGCACGTCCTTCTGGGCCTGCAAGCAGCTGAGCAGTTGTGTCAATAGACAACATCAATATTGACCCACAAAACTTGTGACCACAACTATTTTAAAATTGCTGCACTCGGTGACCTGTGGCTGAGAAGCCCAAGTG
Organism: Peucedramus taeniatus; assembly: GCA_013400575.1. Taxonomy (NCBI): domain Eukaryota; kingdom Metazoa; phylum Chordata; class Aves; order Passeriformes; family Fringillidae; genus Peucedramus; species Peucedramus taeniatus. The sequence continues at coordinate 671,383 of WBNO01009686.1, forward strand.
CCTGTGCTCGAGCTGCTGGTGCCTTGGGGACACTCAGGGGTGGGTAGGAAGCACAGAGGGGATTGAGCAAGGCCATGTTTTAAGGCCTTGTTTGGTTGGGAAAAGGTGGATACTGAAAGCTCTGTAAGGAAATGAAGAAATAAAACTTGGTGTGGGAAGAAAAAAGTGCCACCAAAGTGGATTCCATTTGTCTGAGCTCTGTTCAGGCAGATCCTGGGTCCAGATAGGATCAACACCCAGCACACCAGAGATGATGAGGAAAGCCAGAGAATCTCTTGCTGAGTATTTGTTGCATTCACAGAGGTGAGAAAATGCCTCCCTCTTGCAGACTGGGGACTGGTGGGTGCTCTGTACCTGCCACTCACCCCAAGGCAGAGCCTGCTTGGTGAAGCTGATGGCCCTGGGCAGGAGCAAGTGTCCTTTGCCTTGTGTCCTGAGTAACAAAGATGGGAGGGTATGGAAAGAGATGGAGGCACAAAGTGTGAGACAGTTCTTCCACTTGCCAAGCAAGACCTCATCTGTTCTCTGGTGAACATTCCAGTTCTCCCAGAGTATCTCCAGGGGGAGAGCAAGCAAGATCAATGCAGAGAGGCTTTGACAGGATGCCACTGTGCATTTCCTGCAGCGAAATAGCTGATTAGAAGATGGGGTTTCCATAATTAACGTGGGCAGAATTGCTGCTGAGTCAGGGGGTGCCAGGGGCTCACACCACTGCATTTGCTGTGCCCAGGGAGGGTGAGGCAGATTCTTCACTGATTCCCTGCGATGGATTTTGACTCTCCTCTCACTGCTCCCTTTCCCTCCAGGCCTTACGTTGACCTAGTGAACATCCTGCTCACCTGTGGCGAGGAGGTGAAAAAGGCAATAACCAGGAGCGTCCAGGCCCAGTGTGAACAGAACTGGGGCAGCCTCTGCTCCATCCTGAGCTTCTGCACCTCGGCCGTGCACGGAGACGCCGTCCTGGGAGCCGAGAAGAAGGTGGGGGAAGGCAGCAGGGCCGGTGCTGGCCGTGGGGACATGGTGGCCCACGCCGACCCCGAGCACAGGGAGAGCCCACGAGCAGCCAAGGGAGAGAGAGGTACCAAGGGCCACTCCAACGCCCGGGTCAAAGCTGGGGGCCACGGTCCCAAAGGGGCCCACGGGATCCTGGACCGGGCAGACGAACTGTCCGACTTCTCCGACATCCGGAGGTGAAAAGAGGCACCAGCTCCCCCTTCCCCCCCGCAAACCTCCTCCGTTGAGTTCCATCCTCCTGTCTATGGACATTCCAAAGCATTTCCCATTCAGAGGTCAAGCACAGGGCATTGCAAGATATCTATGGACCTCGGCATCAGTGTGTATATAGTAGCAAAGGGAGAGCAGTGGCAATGGGTTATCGATCCAGCAAACTCGCCGCTCGCGTGGCAAAATGTCTCCAGCTAAATTCTTTCCCCCGTTTTTTTTTTTTTTTTATGAAACATCATCTGAAATTTAGGATCTTGTTTGGGGGTTGTTGGGTTGGGTTTGGTTTTTGGGTTTTTGTTCGTTTTTTTTTTTCTTTTGGGTTTTTTTCCCCCCCTTTGGTCTCCTTGGCAGGGGAGAAGGTTCCTAGCGGGCTCTGCCAGGCTGCGTGTGGCTGCTTGTGGCTTAGCACCTCCAAAGGTTCAGGGCACAGCCTTACAGCAGATGGCTGAATTCCAGGGGGATTTGGTTTCTGCCTGTGGCTGGGAACGCCAGAGCTCAGGGCTCTCTGTGTGAAGCTCTCTAATGAAGGAGCTGCCCCGTCTCTGGCACAGGAACCGTGTGGTCTGGAGCTCCACCACTTTCTCTGAAGTAACTTCTGAGCCATTGTTCCCACCTGGGCCACGCTGCCTGGTTTTAAGTGCCCCCTGTTAGTTTTTAAAAGCTGCATAACTTGACACTTGCTGATCACAGAACCATACCCAGTCACTTCAAAGGCAAGTAATCAGCTTCCAGACAAGGCAATGTGACTGTTAAGACTTGCACAGGGTGGAGGACCCCCAAAAATACTCTCATGGACCTCTGAAAACCCTGTGCATATTCTCTGCTTCCATCTGCCCCCTCAGTGATACAGGTCTTCCACCCTTACAGCCCAAGCCTAAAGGGGCAGGTGTGGGCTCAGACAGCAGAGGACCCTATAAATCCCCATATCTTTAGTTCTTATTAGGGCTGCATTGAAGGCCCATCAGAAGCCTGCCTCTCCTTAGCAGTGTGGTGTGGTTTGCTGGGATGTGGAGCCCCACTCTAACCTGCCTATAGCTTGGTTTATCCAAATGCCAAAGACAAGGAGAGGGGATTGACTTGGGTTTTTTAATTCTTGTGCAGGTAACGACAACCAATCTCCACAGAACGAGTTAGTAAAGGTGAAGAGTGTCAAGAGTTTATTGTCTTTAAGCAGTTTCAAGTGTGAATGAGGTGTTTGGCCATATCTCTCCTACCCCCTATGCAATTGTTATTCTCAGGTTGCAGCTCTGCAATCCTATATTCCCAGATATTGTACTGGAAGTGGAGGCTGCAGCACCCACAGGGACAGGAGGGTGAGCTCTCAGCTTCCTCTAGAGGAAAAAAGGGAGGTTTTCTTAGAAAGTGGGAATCACACCGGGGATTGGAGCCTTCTCATTTAGAAAGTTTGGGAGGAAAGCTGTGGGGGCAGGAAGGCAGTTCAGCAGAGACAGAACGTACCCAGTGAACTAACGTACGTCTTGCTGCATGGTGGGAAGGAGCTGCATAAACAGGAGAGGAGGGTGTTGGAATTTGGCTACAATTTCCAACTCAGATTTCAGTTCCTGCTAAGTGAGCACGGCTCCTAATAGCTACATTCAGGGTTTAATGCAGGGATCCACCCGCAGAACTTGGAGGCACTGCTTTAAATAGCAACCACGTAGGAGGCAAGAGGGGACAGTTGAGTTGAAAAGGTGTCTCTGTGATCACCAGGTCTTTGCTTTAAGACATGGCCTCGATCCTGCCCGATTTTAGCAAAGTTCTGTGATGAAATTTTCACTTGGTTTCAGTGGGAAGAGCTGGGATCAGGCCAGGTGCTGTAGCAGCAAAGAGCATGGTGATGGTGCAGTGAGTGTGGCATCTGCCCCGTGGGGCTGGTGACAGCTCAGCCACCCCTGGGGCACCCAGGCTGCCCCACAGAGCACCCTGGTGTGGGCCTGACTCTCTTGGCCACCTCCTCTGCTCCAAAAACCTGCTGGTGGTACCCTAAGAAGGTTTCTGGCGTGTGCCTCCGTGGGTTTCCTGCAAGTGTCCTCTCCCCCTTGGTGGCACAGAACCACCAGGAAGAACAAGCTCAAACCAAAAAGACAATCCAAGCATTTTAGCACAAAAAGAAAAAAAAAACAATAAAAAAAAAAGCTAACGCAAACCAGAAACAACAACTTGCTACCAATGTTCTTGCATTGAACTAAAATAAGATCCCTCTGTCATTAGAGGTCTTGATTTATCAATGGGAACCAAACAGAGATCTACATCTTTGAATGTCTCAGTCAACATATCACCTCAGCATGCATACAGTTTTATTTGTGTTCATTGGTTCTGTGGGGAAAATTGTGTATTCCCCTTGTTTAGTCAATGAAAATTGGGGAGGGGGGGGACAAGCTGTGGGTGGGAGGGATTTTTGTATAAGGCATCATTTTTTTTTTTCCTCTGTGTGTGAAGATTTTATGTGTTCATCTACTGATTCCACATATGCTATTATTGTAAATATTTAACATTTCTATTTATTATAGTGTCCCCATTTAAAAAAGAACACTGCTGGCTATGATAATTTAAACGTATGTCATGACCTGTGTTGTATATATTCATGCCACTAGTATGGTTTTTTTATGTTTAAAGCTGCGTAAATATAGTTTTATACAGTTCCATAATGTTATTGACAGCATAAATCATTTATTTATTGTTAAACCTTTCTTTCATATCTAACAGATAGGGTGTGTTTTACCTGAGATTATTTTATTGTGACATCTACATAGCCTTAATTCTTTATAAAAAAAAAAAAGGAGAAAAAAAAAGTCCATTTAGATACTGTATGATGCTTTAATTAACATTCCTTATGAACTTGCTGTTCATGAAGGAGGTTTAGCTTAAAAGCCAAGGTATGAATGTTTCCTTTATGCTTTGCATCTGGAATGAGCCTTGTTCTGGAATGAAAATACTGCGAGAGAAGCAAAACGCCTACAGGAAAAAAGATAGCAGTAAACCCTGGAAAATGCTGTCCTAACTTACAGTGCTGAACTAAAAGGAGAAAAATAAAATAAAATAAATAAATAAAAGACAAACTGTCCTTAATTCCAAATCTCTGGGAGAAAAACATAGTAGTTTTATCTCGTGTAGAGTTTGCAGCCAAATAAGCTTGTAAATAAAGAAAATGCATATGGCTTTAGACAAAGCTCTGTACCTTTCACACACTATTATTTTCCTTAAACACTAATAAATGTTTTGAATAAGTCTGTGGCTGGGTTTTGTTTAGCTGGAATTTTGGCTGCTGTGAGATAAGGGGGTAGGAAGAGCCCTCTGAAGCTGAGCCAGCAGCTGCAGCCAAGGAGGGCTGAGGTGATTTGGCTGCTCATCCCCCACAGCCCAGCAGTGGCAGAGGGACATGGGGACAGAGCCAGCCCTTCCTCTAGAGCAGGGCACAGACCTCGTGTGTCACTCCCCAGGAGAGGGAGACCTCACTGCTGCTCTTGGTTTGAGGCAGGAAGGGAGATGCAGAATCAACTCCAGGGTGAAAAGCAGGGAGCAGAAGCTCCTGCAGCTCTCCAGCTCAGACAAAGCCCCTTCAGGAGGTTTTCCCATGGACTGGGGTCACTGCAGCTTGTCAGAGCCACCTCATGGCTTTGGATCAGCAGGCTGAGCTTGGGGCAGGAGCAGGGGTGCAGCTGCTGGGGGTTTCTCCTCACTGCCCTGATGATCCCAGATTCCCAAAGCCCTCGGGAGCTGCTGAGCCAGGCTGGCTTCAGGCACAGCCCAGCATCCATAAGAGCATCCCAGAGGAGCCAGGGAGGGGATCTGTGGCTGACCACAGCACCTGCCTGTGGCCAAGGTGTTGGCAGCCCCCAAAGCCCCAAGTGCTGGATTCCAGCCAGAGCCATTAACAAATACAGCAGCAAGCCTTTCTGCAAGCTGCAAGAGCTGATAACATTTGTCCTGCACGTATGAGTGACTCAGTTCGTGACACACAGCAAGTTACCCCTTCAAGATTTTACCCTAAAACCAGAGGACACCCATTTTCCCTCCCCACTGGCAGCTATTAATAACCTGTCAGTGAGTACCAGCCAGTGGCTCTGTACAGGGATATCACAGGGGCTGTAATTCTCTCTTAGGTCAGATATAGAAATCTTAGATGCTTACTGGAGTTTCAGCAGAGGAGAGAAGCAAAATCCTAAGGTTTACAAAAAGCAAGCTGCAGAAACAGCCCTTTGTGTTGTCTCCAAAGTCATTTTCATACCGTGTTGGGGTGTAGGCAGCAAAGGGATGGGGAAATTATGAGAAAGCACCTCAGAACATAAAGCACGGATTTTTAATTTTTTTTTAAGGCTGCTTGCATGAAAAAGCACATTTTAACACTCCTTCTGTGGGGTTTAAAAATAACTAATCCAGTTGAAGCCTTTGGATGAGATGGGCTTCACAAGCCTAAATGTGATTTGCAGCAATGTAGGACCTGTAGCATTTCTTTGCCTGTAGGTGCAGCAGCTCTTTATAATCCTGTCATGGACTGTCAAACACCAACGGGAGAGTGCACCCTGCCAGCAGAGCTGTCAGAGTTTGGTGGGATGTGAGCTCAGACCAACCTGCAGCCAAGGAATAGCTTGTGCTGGACCCTTCACTGGCATTCACCATCCCAGTGCATTTTTCTTTGCAGGAGCTGCTCCTCACCATGGCTGTGATGCAGTTGAGGTAGCTGCATTCTGCCTCTATCATCCTCCCCGCAATTTCCAACCAAAAAAAGTTATTTTTTATCTCCTAACGTGTAAAATGGTGAGCTTGCATCCTGCTCCCAAAAGTGGAAAACGTCAGTGATGGAGAAACGACCCCCAGCTCCCCTTAGGGCATCACGTCTCACAAAATAGCACAGTCAGTAACAGAGTGCTGACATTAAAAAGTGCAGAAGCACAGGGAGAAAAAGAAACACTAAAACAGACTGCAGAGCAAGGATTCTGCATTGCACAACCCACTAAAATATGTTTAATACCAGCTACAAGTCTGCTTCAAGGCTGGAGTGATCTTAGTTCAATTTGCTCCAAGTCACTTTACAAGTGAGGTGAGGAAAACCAAATCCAGAAAATTCAAGCTGCAAATGCACATCCACAGCCAGCTGAACAAACCCCCCCAGTATTCATACTTGTGATCCTTTTGGACTTATCCTCTTCACGGGCTCCCTGTCTTGCCTCCCAAAAGAACAAAATTAATTCCAGCTATTGGCTTGCTCAGGCATACCAAAACATTTACAAATGTATATGGCAATTTACATATGTCAGCCCACACGGTGAGCTGAGTCAGAGCTGCTGCCAGCACTCCTGCCTGCTCTTCCCAGGTTCCCAGGTACTGCCCTTCCCTCTCCTCCTTTGCCTGGAGATGCCAGGAGAGCCCAGGCAGCTCCAGAGCAGCTCCGTGCTGCGTCACGCCTGAGGAATCCATCCCAGCCATCTTCCCAGGTGAGGGAATAGTTAAAAGCTTGCTGGGAAGCCTCTCAGCAGAGCATTTTTGAAGCTATTTCCTGACATCTCACCAGAAACACAAATCCCACTCAGTTTTCACTGCTAGTTATGTTCGTGTTTCCATGCTCCCCTCGGAGACTCTCGCAGGAAAGGCTTCTCTCACACCTGCTCCAGGCACAAATTTTCCTGCCTGTTCCCCCAGGGACAAGTTCAGCACATCTCCAGCCTTGAGCAAAGCCTGAGCCATCGTGGGCAGCTGCCCAAAAGTGAATTATGGAGAGGGGATGCCAGGGGGTGCAGCTGGACCCCTCCAGAGGCAGGAGTTCCACTGGTGCCTCCCAAAGCCTTTCCTGCAGCACCAGCACCAACAGTTCCTGGCACGGGGCTGGGGCTAAGCATGACCTTATAATTAATGAAATCCTCACCATTTTTGTTCCTGTATGTTTTCTGTAAGGGAACAACCTCCCAGCCAGCGGAGCATTGCATTTTTTAAATGAAAACCTGGTGTCTTTCTCGATTGGGAATGTGAAATGGGGACTCGAGGGTTAGAGACATGTCAAATGATGGGAAGCTGCAGGGGCTGAGAATTCCTATCTCTGAGAATACTGCCTGTTACAGCCTTAACCTTTTCTGCAAATACCATCCTTCCCTATAAAAACGTGGCTTGGAGTTTATTTAGAAACTCTTTTCAAGTAAGAAGCCGTTCTTTGGAGAGTCTGCTGCGAGGTTCTCTGTGTAGATGGAGGCTTTTTTAAGGAATTCTGCTGGAAGGAATGCCCCAGGGGCAGTGCCACGCGTCTCAGTGGCTCTGGTGACACCACAGACACCAGCCCTGACGTGGTTCTGCAAGAGGAACCTCAGCAGGGTTGAAACCAGGGCTGGCTTGGCTGGCACAGTGCAGGAGCAAAGTGTCCCCGTGGCACAGGCAGCACCAGCTTCCCCCGTGCCATTGGAAACAGCAGCTCATGGAAAAGCTAAAACCAGGCTGCATTTTAACCCAGCACAGGATCAGCCCTCTGCTAGCTGAGCCATTATGGCACGAAATCCCTGCTAGAAACCCCGCTTCCATTTCTCAATTTTTCTGCAGTTTGTAGCTGCTTTTCTGTATCCCACAGTCACACCGGGCTACATTTGTCACCCATGAATAATCCCACTTACATTGCAGAGTCTCTTCCTACCCTGGAGAAAAATGCAGTGGGAGGTGTGGGGAAGCTCAGTGAAAGCTGACAGCCAGGAGAGACTGGGAAAGGCCTACAGAGCTCCTTATTTAGATGTCCTATTTTAAGATAAAATGAAGAGGAACTATGCACATTCAGCATTTTGCTAAACTGACATGAAACCAAGTCACTACAAAATCAGTTTGCAGAGGGATGCAGTGCACATGCTTGAAGCCTTCTGTAAAATATTATTATTATTATTTATGATTGCAGTAGCTCCTGGCTGTCAGCAAGCCCCAACCTTGGGGCTACTGATCCGTGTATCACAGGAGAGAACCCTGGCCAAGAAAAGATTCCATGGGTAGAAGGAAACGTTGCCCTTTGCCTCCCCATGCAGAAAATGAAACAGTGCCTGCCTGGGCACTCAGCATTTACTGCCTGCACAAGATGCTTTGCAACAGCAATGACAGGAATTACGTGGTTTTCTCCCACCTACACTTGCTGACCCAAAAGCTGCCACTAACTGATGATGAGTCTGCAGAAGCTCATTAAAAGCATTTCAGCCTGTACAGAAAGAGGGATTTAAAGCAGCCAGGATGGCTTGGAGGGGACAGAGGATGCCCAGGGAGGCTGGAAATGCTCTGCAGCAAGAAAGGGCTCCTGAGGGTCCCAGCCCATGGCAGCAGCAGCTGACTCTGCAGATCCCTGGGAAAGGAGATGTGGCTCTGTGTGGGACATGGCCACAGCCAACAGCCCAGGGCTGGGCAATGAGGCTGGGGCAATAATTAAAGGCCCAATCTTGGGTTCATCAAAACCTCTGCTAAAACAACCCATTGATAATAATAGCAGGACATTAGGATCAGGCTTTTGCCTAATCACTGAAGCTTTCCTGACTCCATAGGCTTATCAGGGCAGTCTTGTCAAAGCCAGAAAAGAGATGAGGCTGAAAATAATCTGTCCTCAAACTTCCCACGTTCAGAGATGCCTGATCTGAGGCACGGGGTTTTCATGCAGCATTCCCTAAGCACAGAGCATTTGCAAACCATGGAAAAGCAGGAAATCCATCGTGCCTTTCCACATAATCCAGAATTGTACAACACTTTAAGTATGACAAAGATAAGTCTTGAATACTGCTTTTAAAAATCTGCAGTAAAGTTTACTAAGGTTTATGATATAATATACCCTAATGCTTGAATTCTGGCCATCCTACACTTTCCTTTTGCTGGTCACATATCAGAGCTTTAGCACAGCCTGGGAAAAAGGTCAGGCCCTCTCTTTAAAGGAGAAAAAACAGCTGTACCTCCCCAAGGAAAATGGTAGCAGGATGATACCTTTGGGGGGGGGGTGTGGAAATATAGTGATTATTCTGAGAAATAGCAAATAGCATAGAAATCTAAAACCTGAAAGGGTGGAGTGAGAAAGGAGCAGAGACAGTAGAGAGAACATGTGATGATGCCAGTTCAGCACATAAACTCATTTAGGAGCTTGCTTGGAACAGGCTGTTCTTAGGGCACTGCCAGACTGACCAGACAAGAACAGATTTCAGTCCAATTGACCAACAAGTTGGTCAAACCCTCTCTCGTGCCACTGCCAGCCAGCCTTGTAAACACTGAAGGTCAGATAAACATCCAAATGTTGCAATTTATTGGACTCACATTCCTCTGGCGATTCACCTATGTTTTCTTCTGTCGGGACAAAGGGTTGTGGGCAGCTCACAGGAGGATCATGTTCTCTACCAGCACGAGGCACAGAAAGGGCAGAGGATGAAATGGGAAGCCCAGACTTTATAGGAAAAACAAAACCCCCAGTGCAACACCCATCCTTACCTTCAAATGAAAAACACAAGTATTCTCCTATCTTAGCAATTCCCTACAGGATGAGAAAATGAGTGAACTTAAAACCTTTCAGGGGTCCCAAAAGCAGATGCTGCCACTGAGGGCTCGCTTTGGAGCCACATCAGCAGGGAAAGGAGGGCTTTTCCAGGGCTTTTCCAGGGGGTGAGTGTGGAGCAGGCACGGCGTGTGCCTGGCAGCTGAGGCAGCAGCGCAGCGGTGACGCACAGGGTGCTGGAGGGACAGCACATGAAAGGCAGGGTCAGCTCAGTCCAGGAGATGCCCCAGCCCCACACGAGGTCCTGGCTGCCACTGCAGTGCCACAGGTGCAGCTGCACCCGTAGTAAGGCTTGCACAACCCCTGCTCTAATACGCTGGAGGACGCACACCCCCATACTCACAGTTTACTCCTCCGGCAGAAAAACAGCAGGGCCAGACCCAGGGACCCTCCTGTGGCACTGGCAAGGCCACGCTGATGTCACAAGAGGGCTGGTGCCTCCTGTCTGTCACTGGGATAAACCAAAAATTATTCTGATTGCGATCTTACGACCCACGAAACAACAGCACAAAAGCACAAAGTTGGCTTTTTATCAGATAGGTGAAATTGCCACCAAAACATGGGCCAGGAAGGACAACCCCACTGCCTACAGGCTTTAGAAGCAGATGCTAAAGCCCATCCAGGGTGGGGGAAAAAAAACTATGTGAGTATTTGCCAATATTTCCATATCCCTAGTGAGGAAGTGCAGAACCAGGCAGGAGCAGGGTGGGGTTGGATCAGCCCCACAGGAGCAATCCCAGCTCCTCTGCCTCCTGCCCTTCAACAGCTCCCAAAACAGGACAACGATTCAGCAGAGAGGGGCCCTGGAGCACTGCTGTGTTATTTTATTTCTGGCTTTGAACTCCAGGACCTTCCATCCAGGATTCCTGGATGTGGTGTCACTCACACCAGGTGGATTTTCCCGGGGTCTCTGCTCCAGCCAGCAGCTCTGGGGAGCTCCAGTGCCTGCTTTCCATCTGACAGCAGCACGGCTGAACAGAGGGATGCAGAACTAATCCTGGGGAGAAGGGAGCCAGGAAGGGATTGCAGCAACACAAAAACCAGAGGGAAATGCTGGAGCCTGCGATCAGTATCTGTGACCCTTCATTTTCCAAGAAGTAGCAATGATAAGGCGGCTCTTCCCAGGTGAAAGATATCAGCAGGGCTAATTGTGGCTGGGCAGGCTGATTCTCATGGCAGTGCTGTTATCTCCCTGGATTCCAGCTCCCAGCAGCTGCTGTCACTGCTCAGAATATCCAGCAGCACAGAGAGGAAGAGAAGGGGATAGAAAGGAGAGAGGAAAAAAGGAGGAGAGAGGCAAGGGACAAGCGGAAAGGGAAGTGTAAGAACAGACAAGACAGAAAGGGAAGGAACAGAGATGTGGAAAGATGAGAAGGCAAATGGGGACTCTCAGCTGCTCCACAATTCCTTCTTACAGGGGTTTCAAGGGAGTGGAGCTGACAAATTGCTCACTGTGGGTGTATTTCAAGAGCAAACTCAGCTTGACCCTTCCCTGAGGACACCCATCCTCTGCAAGGAGGGACTGGGACTGTGTGGAAGGCACAGGGAGTGAAGAAATTACTCCGGAGACATTACCTCTCCACTGACTACTAATGAGCTGCTAATGAGGCTCAGCCTGTGCACAGCCGAGGGCAGAGGGGAGCCTGCTCTGGTCCCCAAAATCCACCCCAAGAGCCAGGACAGCAGGAGGGGAAAGCCAGGACACAGAACTGTGCCCACTGCCACCACATCCTGCTACTCCTGCACCCATCCACAATTCTCTGGTTCCTTTGTCCTCCCCAATTCCCATATTTTGGGCAGCCCCAGCTTCAAGCAGGAAGGAGCAGTGGGCAGTGCCCTGCACGGTGCCCAGCAGGACCTGTCAGACCTGCTGCAGGTGTCTCTCATGATTATTAGCCTGCTCACATCAGGTAAATACATGGTACAGGAGTCCCTGGGCCGAGGAGGCGACGCTGGAACAGCCACAGCAAAGGATGAAAGGAGCAGTGAGGAGCGACTGGCCCAGGAACACGTAGCACAGCAGCAGGGCCTAGCAGAGGAGAGAAAGGCTTTGTTGCCAAAACACAGCTGTCAGGAGCCAGCTGATATGTGTTTTGTTTTCCAAGACATCCACCTAGGGCTCCAGGTATGGCCCAGGACCTCCTGCAGGCCAAGCAGGACTCCTGAATTTGCAAAATTAACACAGAGCAGTGCTGGGTGTCCCGGCTCTGCTCAGGCCAGGCTGCAGCTCTGGGCACTGGGAAAACATCTCCAGCAGAACCCCCAAACTCAGATGGAAAAAGTCCAAACCCCTCAGAACAACTCTTAGAGCCGTGTGCTTCAGGAATAAATGTCAGGAGGGTGAGAGCAGAAAATAAGAAATCCTCCCCAGTCAAGATCAATGCCAATAAAACCAGTGCCAGCCTGAAAATGCCTGCTGGGTCACCCACAGCCCAGTGGGGGCTCTTGGTGGAGATGTACATTGAATTATTAAATTTTGGGCTTTTTTTTTTCATTTTGCCTACTTGAATTTAAAACGACGTCAGAAATAGAGGCAAAATTATACCATCATGTCTCAAAATTCTTTGCACTACAGAGAAAAAATTACACAAATTGTACATGATGACAAGGTTTTAAAGGAAAGTCAAACTGCTGGAATGGTGGAAGCCACACACCATGACCTGAACGTGGCAAAAAACTCAACAAATTTTGAGGAAAATAACTTCTACTGCAAACACAGAAAAAATTATCAGAATTGTTCATTCTGATTTATTCAATCAGTTTGAGTGGGGTACTTTATCATTCAGGTGTTAATTAATTAATTGAAAAGCAGGAAAGTTTATTTTCTATTTCTAGCCATGAAAAAGTCCAAAATATATTCTATTACTAAAACTGTGAAGACCTTGACCAGCAAAAATACTTCATTTCACTCCCTACTTAAAAATTCCCTCAACAAATCAGCTTTATACACAGAACAGGCCTTTATGCTCTTTATTTTTCATCTGTAGCTGACACAGCTGACAGTTTAATTTAGATAATAATTCCTTCTCATTTCTTTTCTGATTTCCCACTCCAATCCTGATAAATTTCATAAATCACAAAAGAAATCCAAGTCCTGCCAAAAAAAAAAAAAAAGGAAAACAAAAGAAAAATATGCTGCACATCATTATGGAATAAATTGTCCTCCTAAAAATCTGAAGAAATACTTGATAAGTGGAACAAAGTAAATGAATACAGGTATGGCAAATCCAGAACAAATGCAGTGCAAGTATTTAGGGCTCTGACTGACATTCCCTGGTCAACCCCTGCAGCCCAGTTTAGGATCCCTGCAGGATTTTGCTGAGGGTCACCACTCCTGGAGCAAAACCTGCCCCGTGGGACCCACACCTCCATCTCGGGAGGAGTTTGGTACATCAGCTGCAAAAAAACAAAGAAAAAAAAAAACTAAACAAAACCCCCAAAAAACAACACAAAATCCCAAAAGAAAAAAAAAAAACTTAAAACAAACAAACAAACAAACACATTAAAAAATCCAAAACAAACAAAACAAAAACAAAACCAAAAAAAATGCCCCAAGAACCAAGTTTTCAGAGTGGAGAACTGCAAGTGCAGCTTGTCCTGTCCCCAAGGTGGGGAACTGGGGCAGTAATATCCTAAATTGTTGCCATGAGATTCCCCAGAATCAGCCAGGAAATCTGACTGCAAAGCATGAGCCAGGATCCCTGCGAGGAAATATCTGCACCCCACACCAGTCTGGGATTCAGAGCCCTGAATATCTTGATTTAAAGCACGATAATCTCCGTGAGCCCCTTGGCTCTGGAGCAGCCCCACGCCCAAACCTCCCCTCCCGTGCACGCTGCAGAAAAGGCACAGCAATCTGGCAAAGGTGGCTGAGGAACTTCCACCCACCCTGCCCTGACACCCCCACATCTGCAGGGCAGGCAGGAGGTGGAAGGATCCCCAACCAGCCAGATTTCCCTGGGAAGGAAGGGCAGGAGCATCCCCCAGCTCTGCCGGGGTCCCCCAGCAGCTCCTGCAGCCCTGGGAGCCACGGGCACAGCTTTGGGAGGGGAGGTGGCCCTGTCCCCCAGCAGCAATGCCCACCCACACTCCTCTCCCAGAGCCACAATTCCCTATTCTGCAGCACCATCTTCAGCAAGAGGGAGGAAAACCCCTCTGCAGGCAGCAGCGGGAGGGCTGGACCCGAAGGACCTGCGGTTCCAGCCAGGAGAAAACAGCAACAGATGGGAGGTTTGGATCAGGGATGGGAGATCTGCCATCCCAGAATAGCCCCAGCACAGCCAAGCTCGGGAATGGTTTATGGGATTCGGTGTTTTATTGTCACACTGCACTCACAGCCCCTTTTCTGCCTACAGAAAAGCAGCATTGCTGATTTGCACCCAGCTAAAATCAAATTATCTGCTAAATTCTCCTCTTGAGTTTGCTCCCAGCAGCCTGCCCTGCTCAGCCACATCCACGGCAGGAAAGAAATGTGAAACAAATGTGATTTGCCCTAAAAAGAGCCTAAAAAGTCAAATATGGCCCACAACACATTGTTCCCCAGCCCCAGAATTCTCTCCCACGTGAATTTAGAGCATCAGCAAGGACAAAAAAAACCTTCAAACTTTTCTACCTCCCAACTGCTTAAGCCACAGGGATGGGGAGAGGACACAGCTGGAGGTTTCCAATTTATTTGATGACTCTCCTAGTTAGGTCTCCTCATTTTTGGAGAGGAGTTCAGTTTTCTTCTGTCAGTATCCAGTTTCTCATATAACTCTGAGTGTAACAGCAGAGGAGGTGCAAGGACTTAAAAAAAAAATAATATTAATTTAGAACCTCCAAAAAATGGATGCTGGGCTCTGAAACAGTGGAAAGTTGATATTAACTATAAGTAAACTGTGAGATATTATTTCAAGAGCTATTTTAGTAAAAGAAAATAAAATTTAGAGAAGGCTATTTTCAGGAAAGTTACACTCAGGCCACTTGTGTCATTAGTTCTGAAGTTAGTTGCATTTTTTTTTAGGAGAAAAAAAATCCAAATGGACCAAAATTACCTGTCACTAATACATGAGGTTTTAAAAATTCTCCATGAATAGAAAAGCAGAGCAATGGGCTGCTGGGAGGGAGGGCAAAGCTCGACCTTTTGCACACCCAGGGAGAATCTGGCCCTTGGTGTCAGGCACAGTGGGGGGACATAAAAACTTATTTCTACTGAAGGAAAACCAGAGCAGGGTGAGAACAGCCCCGTGTCAGGGCTTGACTCTCAAAGGTGAAGCTTTGACTCCTTTTGGCAGCACCAACCTTTCCCACAGAGGCACAGCTCAATCTTTGTGCAGCAGTGGGAAAGGAGCATAAATCCTCCGAATTCAGAGAGTTGTGCAGGCCACAGATTCTGCTGGGGATTACCAAAATTATGGACATTTTGTCAAATTATGGGGGCGGGAGTTTGTCCCCGTGTGGTTTTTTATTCACAAATTCTCTTGTCCTCTGAAGTGCAGGTTGCAGCTGGGAGTGCAGCTCCCTCATCCCTCATCCCTCCCTGCAGTTCCTTTCTGCTTTCACTTGAAGGCAACCTTGCACTGCTCATGGGCAGAGAAAGGGGCTGGGGAAGCACTGCAGGGTGGAGGGAATGCATTTACAGAAAATTCTCAAAGCCTGGCAGAAGGATCACACAGTACCCATCTGTATGCAAACCTTGAGATAAGAAATGCTGATTTAGAAAGGCCATGGAATAGGACAGGCGTTGTTGAGAGAGAAATGGAACTAGAAAAAAGTTTCAAAGGGTGGCCTTGCGAAAAAGATTGGATACTTGAGAGAAGTAGAACTATGGAAGATGCATTGTAGTAAGACCCACAGGGGTAATTTTAAATTATTAGCTTTAAAGCATTTAGCATAGTGTGACTAAAGCTAATAAGCCAAGAAACGCTTATAATGTAATTAAAAAATAATTACCTTCTGATTGTGATAGCGTAAATTATAACATCTGTGTTATCTCACCCTTCACATGAGACTAAAAATAGAAGAAAAGTTTTTAAACACCTCCCAGTTGCCCCATCTCTGAGTCTGAAAAAAGCATAATCTGACAGCAGGGACCCAAAATCCCAGGATGGGTGAGGCTGGAGGGGCCCACAGAGGGTCACTGGTGCCACCTCCCTGCCCCAGCAGGGCCATCCCCGAGCTCAGGGCACAGCAGGGTGTGCAGACTGCTCTGGAATGAGACCCCACAGCCCCTCTGGGATGTGTTCAGGGCTGGGCACTGCACAGCAGAAAGGTTTTTCCTCCTATCCAGGTGAAACTGCTGGGATCAGCTCCTGCCCATTCCTCTTGTCCCATTGCTGGCCCCACAGAGCTGAGCCCTGCTCCAAGCCCTCCCTCCCTCACAGCTGTAACAGGGCTCAGGCACAAGGAAAACCAGCTTAATTCCTTTTACAAAATCTAATTAATCAATATTTGAACACTGCTGATTTCCCAAGTAACTCCTCTGGAGTTTTTAACCCCTCTCTGCCCACAGCCTTGCAAGGAGCAGGGAAAAGGATCAGCAGCTGTAGGGGAACAAACAACCCCTGCCTTGGCTCCTCTCCTCACCTAAAGCCTCAACAGTGACCACAGCAGCAGGGAGAGCTCAGATCTGAGCTCAGAACCAGCTGCAAAGTGGGATATTCCCTAATCAGCTGTCCCTGAGGAATTTTATCCTTGGATCCTCATGGAGCTGCTTATCTCAGCCATTAGTGAACTTGTGAGGGACAGGTGAGATACAGCAGGCAGGCAGAGGGCAGAGGCACTGCCTGTCCTCAAAAGCAGGGGCTGAGAGCAGCCAGGCAATTACAGACCTGTCTGTGATGCCAGGAAAAAGCACCAGGAGAAATAAATACCTGGGAAAACCAAAATGAACAGCAGGGCCTGGGAAATGGTCGTGGTAATGGGGTTTGTGCAGAGGAAAAGAACAAAAGGAGATGCAGTATAGAAGAATTCAAGAGTCCAAGGTTTTCAATTTGGCTTTTCCATGAATTTCAGGGAACAGACACACTGATAAATTACACACATCCACTTCTTGACACTACTTTGGAAGGAACAGCCAATAACATTACTGTGCATGAAGCTGCATTTATGGAAGCACTCTTCAAAGCAGAGCAGTATTTAACATTTTCTTCTTTTCCTCCTGCTCAAAATGACCATCTGGCAACAGATTTTCTGGAAGGAAGCCTTTTCTCTGGTTTCTGTTTGGGGACAAACCTGTGCCAACTTCCAGCAGTTCATGTGATTTAGGGATGCAGAATATAGTTCTCCTCTGAAACGTGCGTGGGCTTGGAGTCAAATTCAGACAGTGAAAAGATCTGGTGTGAAGCAAGCTGTGGGTTGCAGTACAGTTTTCTCTCTGTGCATGCAATGTGCCAAACTGGAGAGATTTGTATCCCTTTCCCTGCAGTCTCAGGCCAAATGGTAAATTCTGGATATTATCCCCAGTTTTTTTACCCGCCCTAAGCACATCAAACCTGCCTGAAGTCTCATTTAAAACTCCAAGGAACTTTCATTTGGAACTGTAAGATGCAACATCCTCCTCAGATTTAGCAGGCACAATTACAGTCAATTAAATTTTCTTTAAAAATAGAATAAAATCTCTCTGCAAGAAGCCAGGAGGTCTCAGGGGCAAAATTTCCCATTTCAGGAGGGTGTGGGAGTCTAGAAGGACTATCCTAAAGTAAGAACAATTCTCTCTGTGCTCATTTTAGAAGAGACATCTGAAACTTTTAAGAGCTGAACTGTAGTGCCTGAGCTCAGCCACCAGTGCACACAGAGGGCCTTGGAGACACAGCAGGAGAAAAAAAAGCTCCTGTGATGACCTGCACTGCCTCTGCAACCACCCAGCCCCAGCTCCACCCAGTGTGGGGGCAGAAAAGAGGAAATGAAACCTAATTCCCTGCTTGGAAATTCAGGCTGGATTTCTGATCTTTTTTCCAAATGACAGAGCTCTGAAACCTGGCTGTGTCCATCTGGGATGGGCAAGGAGCTGCACAGCCAGGGCCTGGCAGAGCATCAGCAGGAGGGGGAGCTGGGCTCTCCAGAGGATCAGGCAGAGGACAGGGATCCCTAGGGAATGCCACCAGCCTCCCATCATTCCTCAGAAAAGTCTCCAGGAAACCCTCACTGAATAAAACTTTTCTTTTCTTAAAGGTTTTGTCTTTCTGTGTCTAAAATTTGGGTGGATGGTCTTGGAGGGTGTTGTTTTAATGGATTAAAAATAGCTTGGCTTTTATTGCTTGGAGATAAAATGTGGCTAAACAATATTTCCAAGGAAAGAGGTTTGTGTCTGAGCAGAGGAAAAGAAGGAGGGAAATTGTGCCTTTGTGAACACGATGAAATGCAAAATACACATCAAAACCTGGGGAAAATGAATTATACAATTCCTTTCAGCTGTAACAGTCACCATTTTGTTGTCATTTATTACAACTACATCACCCAGCTGCTCAGCCAAGGGATGTTATTTGTCAGGAAACCTCAATCACAGCTTTCCTTGCTCCCAAGGGAGCCACAGCTCCATCCCAGCAGTGCCTGCTGAGCAGGAGCCCTTGGGTGTTTGAAGGAGCACAGGTTTGCAGGAACTCCTCACAGCTGGTATTAACACGCACAAAAATCAAATAGTCGAGGGAAAAAACTCCATCAAGGCATTCACATCAAACAGGTTGGGGAAACTGAGCAAATCTGTGGCTCCAGCTGACAGAAAGAAAAGAGAAAAGCACCTCCCTTGCTTGGAGAAGCTGGCCTGGCTGCATTTCACCTGATTAGAGCAGAGGAAGCCTCAGTTCCCTGTCTGTGGGCACAGATAACAGGGAGCATTACCTGCTAAAATCAGACAGCAGCAGGAGATGCTGCTCTGCCAGAGGCTCTGAGCTTGCTCCCCAGAGAGCTGTCAGCTCCTGGGACACACCAGCTGTGCCTTGGCTGCCCCCACACCACAATCTGCTGCCCGTGTCAAATGTCCCCTTTCCCCAAGCCTGCAGGGCTCAGGAAACAGAGGATCCAGACAGTGCTTTATCTCAGTGACAACTTTTTCTGAAATCAGTTGGGAAAAACACGTCCAGCTATTGCCAAAAAAGCTCTCCCACAGCTATTGGCACCGTCAGCCCTCGGTTACGTGGCTTCCCAAGTGGCACAAGGGATGACAGATTCATATTAATTCCAGTCAGCAAATGGATTATAAATACTCCCCCAGCCAGTTGCCACCTGATAGGACTGTCCTTGAGTCCTCCAATTGTGGAAGGGACTTGTCAACTCTAAATTTACCCACCAGTATGTATTGTATAAAACATAATACTCTGTGATCCTTGGTAGACACTTGTGCTGCAGCCCAGCGTGGATTAGACCAGAAACTGCTGGTTCCATCAGCCAGACAGACATCTCACTATTGCTTATCTCCAGCCTTGGATGGCAGGAAGGAGAAAGGGATGGGTTTGACAGGATGCCTTGGTGCTCCGACCGTGGAGTTGCCACAGCGCTCGCATCGAGTCTGAGTTAACCAAGTGATCAAAAGCCAGGCCCACCTCACACCTTTCTGATGAGGCAACAGCTTCTGTTCCTAAGGATGGCCTTTCCCAGCAGAAAAATGTCCCACCACCACTGATAAAAGTGAAGCCACTCAGGGATGGGGTGTCCCAAAGCAGACAGAGCTGATACCGGCAGGCTGAGATAGCATTCCCTGTGAAAAGCAGGGAGGCAGGATGCTGCAAGTTTGTACAAATGGACTGTTCACTTGGAGAACCGTAACTAGATGGGCTTAAATTCACAAAATGGAAAGTAAACAAAAAGCAAGAAGGAGCTCCACTTTTTCTAGCTTTAGAACGGTGCAAGGGGCTGCAGGTGGAGCAGATGCACGTGTTGGTGGCACCTGTCTGCAGCAGATTTTCTCATCCCAAAGAAAGGGGCTGCCTGAGAGGGAGGACAGTTTGTAAATCATCAGTTCAGGGCATTTACCCAAGACAAGCTCCTTTTTTTCCCCCTGTTTCTTGTTCATGCACAAAAGCTTTCCAAACTGGCCAGCTGGAGAAGCTTCTCATCCCTGGCTCTCCACCTAATGCAGACTTGACTGATATTTCCATTATTTTCACTTGATAAACGCTTTTTAGCAACTGAGTCAAAAGGCACCTGCCTCTTTTTGGAACCTGTATCTACCTGCTTTATTTGGAAAACCTCAGGGGAGAGCAAGGCTGGAAAAGAATGCATCAGAAAAATCCCAAGAGTTTTTGCTTTGAGTGACTGTAACACATCTGTGCATTCGGGAAAATACTTCACCTTTGCACCAGGACCAGGATTTTTTCTTATCTACATGAGAATCACCTAAACATAACCAAGTTACCCCCCATTTAATAGCAATTTCTCCAGGCTTTCTCCATGCCTGGAATGCTGTAGCGTTGTTTAACTTCCAAAATTATTTTCATTCCCTCTGCAACAATCTCACATGGAGTACCCCAAATCCATGGGTGCTTTTAGCCTCACACTCTGCACCTTAAATCCAAGGCTAAAACTCCTGGTTATTTCCTCCCCACACATGGGATAGGCAAAGGCAGAACCTTCAGTGCACTCAGACACCCCTGAAATGAAGGAGGAACTGAAAAACTCTGAGGTTTAGAATCTTGCTGTGGAACAAAGCTGGGAGCTCAACAACAGGGATAAAACTAAATCTTGGATTGTTACTTTGCTGCACAAGCACTGTGCATCCTGTGCACTTTGGAGACTCGGGCTTTAGGGGGGAAAGGCAGAGCTGAAATAAACCCAAAAGCCTGACAGGGAATGTACACAACAGAGTCACATCCTGAGTGCTGAGGGCCTGGCTTTGCAGCTTGTCCCTTTCCCCTCACTTCTGCTCATGTGTGATACATATAAAAATCAGCTCAGAGTGACTCCAATCATACAAGGGGCTTTTCAAAATGGGGATTTACTCCAGGGCCAGTGGAGCTTACAATAAAAATGTACACAGAGACAGCAGCATTTACTGCCCTCAAAACGTAGAGCAGAAATCCCTATTGCAGGACATTTTATCCCACTGGAACTTTAATCCACCTAATGCTAACAAGTCATCCAGAATAAATATGCTGGGAATGAGGACAGGAATGGGAATCTCTTTCCAGTGGATCTCCACCATGGAGTTATCCCTGTGCATTGCCTCCTCCTGCACACCAAAACCCTCTGCACCAGCCCAGCAGAGCTTTCCCATCCCTGATGAAACCCAAGTTCCCAGGACAGGAGACACGTTGGGATTTTCAGCTCTGTTTTGCCACAGCTTCCATCACCTTAAGTGCAGAGTGCTGCCTGAATGTGAACTACTGGATCAGGTTCATATTTTGTAAATATTATTGTTCTTCCATGAACTTTGGCATCAATGAGAGTGAAGCTGGAGAGGCTGGAATATGACACAAGGCTTTGGGGCTTGGCGCTGTTATTTGTCCATTTTTTAAAAAGTGGGGAGGGACAAGGAAAAGGATAGTTTAGAATTGTGGTTAAACACTTTTTTTTCCTCTAGAGACATTGAGGATTTTGGCTTTGCTTTGTTTATTCTTCCTTGGGACTAAGTAAAGTCATATTTTTAAACATAGGACATCGCCCCCTTTCCTTTTACATGCTGAAATCCTGAGAGTTGCTCTAGACAGAGCTCAGGCTGCTCTGACTGCTTGGAGCCAATGCATCTTTCAGAGTGTTTTCTTGTGGCCTAAGAACATATTTATTTATTCAGTCATTCCACTTTGATGTATCTTTGTTCACTTTCCAGGGACAATTCAGTTTTGTGACTTTCTTTTAAATCACAATATGTCAGTAAAATTTCCAATTTTTCACCTCAGTTCTGTTATGAAAGTTCAAGCACATGAGAGATCCTTGTAATTCAGATATTTAAAATTTGATCAGCACTTTAGGATCTTATTGAATCAGTGATTCAATATTTTCTCTTATTTTTCTTTAGGAAGTTTATCTTTTTACTTTTTTTTAAAAGTGGGTGCCTGATCTAACTCTGACACACAAAACTAAGGGCACATGATTACCAAAGCATGTTTTGACAGTGCAAATCAGTGCCCTGGCTGAAAGCATGGGTGTACCCCCTCATTCCAGGATGGGAGCCATGGAGCAGCTAATCCTGAGCTACACATACAGAGGCAGTGATGGAAACACTTCTGTTGGACACAGCAAAGGGAAAAAAACTCAGAAAATAATTCAGGGTAGAGATTTCCACCTCCCTGGGCTGGCTGTGCCTAAAATCCAAGCCCAGGGAATGAAGCTCCTGGAGGAGTCAGATACTCAGTGTCGAGTATCCCGAGCTGGAGGTCGGGAATTCCTTGGGCACGGAGGGGCTGTGCTGGGGCAGCTGCAGGGCTGGAGAGGGGAAGGCATCTGGGAAGAAGCAGAGCAGGGCCTGACAGCTCAGAGAGGGCCAGATGTTTTCATCATTATGGAAAAAATCTGGTGGTGCCTCTTTGCCCAGAGAAACGCTGGAGGAGGAAATGTCCTCTTGAGCTCTGATCAAGGCTGAACATTAAAACTGCGCTGGGCCAGGGTCATGAAAACAAGAGAAATGAGAGGAAAGGATCTTTTCTGACTCCAGCTCTAACCTTAAACGTGAAGGTGCCCCAAAAAGCTTGCAGTGCCTCCCCAGGGAACCTTTTCCCAAATCAGGAAGCTGGAGAAACAGGGCCTGGAGATGGGGCCCGAGTGGTGTTTCTCCAGCACCATCAGCCCCGTGCTCTCTCCTCCCTCCCCTTCAGCAGGTGCTGCCGCAGGGATGTGCACTCCTGCAGACACACAAACCCTGGGGATGCTCAGCCGGGGGCTGCAAGGACACCGAGCACAGCAAGAACGCAGCCAGGGGCTGGAGATCCCTGTGCTGGCTTTAAAAACCAGCTCTGAGAGAACCCCGCTGTCCCCCTGCCCTTGGGGACACAAACCCCGCATCCCAAAGCCGAAATCCCAAAGCCAGGACCCACCCAAGCCCCTTCTCCCGGGCACTCCTCGGGATCCATCCCTTCCCTCAGATTCCTCCTGTCCCAAAACCAGCGCGGCCCCTCCAGCTCCTCGCACTAATTTTAGCTTTCAGGCACGGCAGATAGGATGTCATTAAAAAACAAAAGTAACTCCAAAGGACCGCCCGGGAGAAGAGAGGACAAAAGTGTGAGAAAGTGGCAGCGGCCAACCCCAAATCCTTTCGATTCTACAGCAAATAA
Organism: Peucedramus taeniatus; assembly: GCA_013400575.1. Classification (NCBI taxonomy): domain Eukaryota; kingdom Metazoa; phylum Chordata; class Aves; order Passeriformes; family Fringillidae; genus Peucedramus; species Peucedramus taeniatus. Next base: position 694,273 of record WBNO01009686.1, read on the forward strand.
ACCCTGCCCGCGAAATTAAAAGGCGATCAACGTTTTGTGCGTTTCACTTCGAATTTTTTGTTGTTGTTCTTTAATTGACAAATAGAAAAGGCGGCGGCGGCTGGGCTTGATCCGGGCAGGGATCGCACAGAGCTGGTAGGGAGGAAAGCACCGAGGCAGCCGGGCACTTCTCCCTCTGTTCCTCCAGGTTTTTTGTTGGATTTCCAAGATTCCAAGAAAAAAAAATTTAAAGTTTGCCGTTTAAAAGGTGCTTCCCCCTCTACCGCTGAAAAACGGGTTGATAATTAAGGCAAAAATTTGGGAATAAAAATTCAGATCTGGTTTTATTTATGCGACATTTTTTTGAAATAATAATAATAATTACTTGAGAAAATATCCAAAACTTGAAAATTTTACTCAGAATCGGGAAAAAAAAAAAGGATAAGGTAAAAACTTAGAATAACTTTTACAAGATTTTCGTTTCTTTCTACCCTTTTCTTCTTGCCATGCACTTGGAAAGTCTGTGTTTTATGTACGGTAACTTACAGATTCATCACGCTGATGAAAACCCTTTCTGCGTGTATTTTCCGGTTTCTTTTTCTTATATATTTTAATTTTGCAGGGATTTCTTCCCAAACATTTGCTTTCTACAAAAGAAGCCGCGGGAGCACCCGAAGTTTTTGCTTTTCGGAGAGGATGCAAAAATGAAACAATTCGGAGAAACCGATCCGTTCCCCGTCAAACCTTTACAAAACCCAAAAACAACGGATAATTTCCCCGCTTCCCCAAAAAAACCCTCTCAAAATCCTGATCCTGCTCCGGCAGGGCTGAGCTTTTCCCGGCGTCTCCGTTTGCGGGATTCGGGGGTGGGAAAAGAGGAACCGGCTCTGCCAAAAGGGCAAAAAAAATCGAGGGTCCGAGAGCTCGGCGGCAGCGGGGACTATTCCTTCTTTCCTTTTTTATTTTTATTTTTATTTTTATTTTGGTAGTTGTTGGTTTGTTGAATTTGGAGGGGATGTTGGGCGTTGAGGAGGAGTTTTGTTTTTTTGAAATTATCGATTATTACCTGAAAGAGGCGCGGCGCTCCCAGCAGGAGCATCACGCTGGGGAGCGGAGGAGCATCTCCCAGGAGAGCGGGGAGGCTCCCCCGGGGCAGCCCAGCGCCGAGTGCGGCAAAAGCAGCGGGAACGAAGCGGGAATTCGCTTTTCTGGAGCGAGGGGACGGGCAGGAAGGGCAGAGCGGGCATCCCGAGCAGGCCCCGCGGGAGCGGCGGGGACGGGGACAGGGACAGGGAAGGGGACAGGGAAGGGGACGGGGACACACAGCCCTCCCGCCCGCGGCTCGCCCCAGGACAGCCGATTTCATGGCTCTCCGGTTGTGGGTCACAGGCTGGGAGCAAAGGGGACACGGCCGGGAGACGCCGGAGAGGAGCCGGGGGTCAGGGCTTGTAACTCAGGTCACTCGGGTTCATCCTCCCATCCGTCTCGGAGGAGCTGATCCCTCAGGAAGGGGCTGATCCCTCAAGAAGGGGCTTTTCCAGGGGGTAGGGGCCGGGATGGATCCCGCTGCCGGAGCCCCGGGGGAAGGCGCAGCCCCCGGGTGAAAGCGGCGGGGCTGAGCCGGCACCCCCGGGCAGGGCGATGCCGGAACGCGGCCGGTCCCTCACCCCTGCGGGTGTGTGCGGGCGAGGACAGAACACTTTTAAGACAGATTAAAGCCCGAACACCCTCTCGTATCAAACGTGACTCCCCCTGAGCGGCCCTGCCCGCTGGCCCGGCCCGGCCCCCGAGGAGCGCCAAGCGCGCTCGGTGACATCGCAAGACGGATCGGATTTTACACGGCCAGCAGGAAGTACCCGAGAAATCAGACCTTTATCTCCTCTGGAAAACATCGTGCGGACAGACAAGCCGCAAACGCCCTGAAATCTTGCGGCAGTTTCGAGCTTCCCGGCCAAGCACCGCTCCCGTTCCCACCGGAGCCGGTGGGACCCCTCTGCCCGGGGGAGGCGGATGGGGACAAAGCCCCGCCGTGTTTAGAGCTTTGTCCTTCGAAGCAGCCCAGACTTCCCAGTGCCCGGAAGATATTTCGTTTTTGAAACTGTTTTCCTGTCCATCAGCGGACACCGGTGCGTCCCGGCCGCGGGACGCGTGTGACAAAGCATCGTCACATCAAAGTCTCGTCGGTCGTTTAATTCCCCGTCCCTAAAAATCACAGTATGGCTCTTGCCCTGAGTGCTTCCCCACGGAAACGTAACGAACAAGCGCTTTGGGGATTACCTGGACGCGTAAAAAAACTTTTTCTGGAGCGCAGAAAAGCGGCGGGTCCGAAACAAGCGCAAATAACGCGGCCGCTGCCCGGGGACGGGGAGAGGGCGACGGGGAGGATGGAGAACTCCCCCATCGCTCTCTGTTCAGCAGCGAACCCAGCACAGTTACAGGCAGGAAAGAAAAAAAAAAAATGTTACAGGCAGGGTAAAATTAAAGCTTTTCATTTATCTGCCCAGCTCCCAGCTTTCGCTTCAGCCGCGGGGGGGAAAACATTTCCAGCGCCCGAGGTGCAAGAACCAGCTGAATTGTCAGATTCCAGGCACGGAGCCCAGGGCAGGAGGGGCAACTCCAGGGAGGCATTTGCTCTCCAAGTCCTCCTGCCCAAGTCACCCACCCGAGTCACCGGCGGAGGCGGAAAGAGGCGACCGGGCCAGCCCCGGGCGTGCCCCCCCGGCCTGCGGACCCCAAAGCACCGGAGAGGCTTTACCGGGCTCTGCAGCGATTGTCCTGTACTACAGGGGAGGCTCTGCGGTGCTGTCCGGCCGCTGCATTTCGTGCTGTGCCCTGGCACGGCTCTCCCTGCGCTTTGCCCGGAGGGAAGGGGCATTTCCTAAATACCCGGCGGGGTGAGCTGGGATGCGCCAGCCGTGCCGAGGGTGGTGGCAGGGGCCGCCCGGTACCGGGCTCGTCCCGGAGGAAGCCCCGGGCTCGCAGGGCGGGGGTCCCGAGCACCGGGCACAGCAGAGGCCCCTCGCCAAGGCCGGCTCCACCTCAAGGTCCCAAACTCTTTTTTAGACGGCCGGAAAAGGCGAGCTTCGTTAGAGTTTGAAAGGACCGGCGGTAAAGAAGAGAATTTAAAAAAAATTTAAAATGGGGAAATAAAGAGGGGAAAAAAAGGTGGGGAAAATGAGGTTTTAGCAGCGGCGGAGTGGAGTGCCTGGACAGCTCCAAAGCGTTTTTTCCCTCTGCAGAATTCCAGAGGAGTGAAAGCAAAACCTTCGCTGGCCCCAGCCGCCCTCAAACGCCCTCCTGGAGCCTCGGTGGGACCCCGACCCGCCCGGCAGCATTTATTCAGCCAGGGCTCGCCGGTTCGCAGCACCCCTTCCCAATGGCTTGGAAAGAATTACTGCCCCAGGAATTACTGCCCGAAGGACCCTGGGGAGCCCTCGGGGACCCGCAGAGATGCCGGGGTCCCGGCGCCAGGGTGGGAAGCGGGAGATTGGCACCGCTTCTCGCAAGGAAACCCTAATAGGCTATTTCTGGACTACTGGCTCTTAACAAATCTATAGCACCTGAAGTGTTAGCACTCAATTAGTGACAAGGTTTCAAACCCCAGCGTTCACTGGCGAGGTATAAACAGAGTCCTCGGGAGATAGCTGGGAATTAGAACGGGAGGGGGGCCCTGGACATCTTAACCGGCTGGGATTAAGAGGAAAACTTTTTTAAAAGGTACCATCTCTCTCTCTCTAAACAGTCCGAGGTGTCGAAAGCTCCGAGGGAGAGAGGATGTGCCCTCTGGAGCTAATTGCGGGGTTGGGAATTTTTTCTCTTTGTTTGGTTGGTTTCAGCAAGAAAAGTTTTTGGTGCCTTTTTTTTTTTTTTTTTAAGAAAAAAAAAAAAACCAAAAAAAAAAAAAAATTACAAAAGCACACTAAACCCAACATTAATGACATCCAGCAATCCCGGAGAGAAGCAGCGAGTGATACTCGCCTGCGAGAGGCCGGGGCAGGCTCAGTCCCGAGGGGGCAGCGAGAGCAACCTGCAAACAGAGCGGAGCCAGGAGGGGACAGGACAGGACACCCCCACTTCCCCCTGACAGCCAGAAAAAACAGCAGCGGGTTTTCACCCCAGCTCATCTCCCCACTTACACCCCTGGGCTTGGGTCCACAGAAGGGGTTTCAGGGCGCTCCTCTGGCTCGCTTTACCCCTTTTTTCTTAATTTTTTAAAACGTTATTTAAACGCGATCAAAAACGAGTCCGCAAAAGTTAAAAGTGATGCGGTAGAATTCGGGGTCCCCACCCGCGGGGACACTCGGGCAGGTCCCCCCGGGCTGGGCAGGACCCTGCGGGCTGCGAGCAGTGTCCGGAGCTGGGGGAAGCTGTCGCCTTTGTCCCTTCCGCTGGACAGCCGGAGCCTGGCTTCAGCGGGCTGCTGGAGAGCCCCGGGAAAGGGAGAGAGGGGCTGGGAGAGGGGGAGGAATGGGTGCTGAGCCCCGACCCGGAAAGTCCGTGAGCTGCTGTACGTCAGTAACTTATTCATCAATCAGCCGGACACAGAGCAGACCTGGCCTCTCTTTGCGGAGTGTTTGCTTTTTCACCAATTATTGCGGCCCTGCAGCTCTTTTTGTTGATACAGTAGTTCTAAAAAGTGCTAATGTTCATTTATCAGGGGGCCGAGCCCGGGACTCCCACTAGTTGTGATTCTTCCAAAAATATAAACACGAAGAGAAGGGCTAAGGCTAAAGCCCCCATTTGTTTCTAAACTGCAGTATTAAAAGTGATGCATTGTTGAAGATAAAGCGGAGATAACGCTGTCTGTCTCCAATGAATGTCTCCCCGACGCATTAATGACATTCCAAATGATAGCTCCGGCTTATCGTTCAATTAATCACTTCCACCCTCTGCAGCCGGGCCCACATCGATCGGCAGCCGCCGTGCGAGCGGGGGGCTGGAGGGAGCCCGGCCATCCCCAATGAATCCCGGACCCCGCCGGCTTCCCCGGGCACAGGGAAACCCCCGGGGCAGGAACCGCCCTGCGAGCCCCAAGCCTGACCCGGGAAGGGCGTTTTGGCCCGGGATAAAGGAAGGGAACGCTGGAAGCCGCTTCTCCCATCCCGCAGGATGGGGATGTCGCCAAGGCGAGCCTGGAGGTTTGGGGAGGATGGGGATCGCTTTGTTATTTTAGCCCTTATCTAACCTATCCCTACAAGCTTGTAATAAAAAGGAGGCAACGAGGTTAAGAAAGCTCGCGGAGGGCCAGGGGTGCCGCAAACACTCTGAAAATCCCTCCGCAGGCCCCTCTCCCGGGGCTGCCTCCACATTCCCCGGGCACTTCACCCTTCCTCCTGCAGCAGAGGAGCATCCATCCCCTGGAGTTATTTCCCAGGGAAGTCTGCAGGGAACGCGGCGGCGAAGATGGAGCTGGCCGCTTGGCCGAGCCCTCCCCTCTTTAAATCGCAATATTTCAGGCCTCCCCCGTTCACAGGGATCGCTCCCACTGTCATCGCCAGATCCGGGGCTGGTTCGCCAACAAATCTCTCCCAGTTGCAGCGCCGGGGCTGCCGCTGCGGCTCCTGGCAGCACCGCCCGCAAAAACATCCGGAATTCAACTGCCTGGAAGAGAGCCCGGGGTGCCAAGACACAAAATCCCGGGGGGCAGCGGCGGCTCCGTCCTGCTGGGGAGGTGCTCACCTTTCCCCCCGCCCCGGAGGGTCCCATCCTGCGGGAGGAGAAAGGGTTTGCAGAGCTGTGACCGCGCCGCTTCCGAGAGCGGGGCTCAGCCAAGGCCCCCCAGACTCACCGCGTCCCTTTGGGCTTTCTCCGCTCTGCTCCCATCCCCGTGCCTCTCTCAGCCGGGCGCTGGAGCGCTAAAGGGGTTTCTTTCTTTATTTATTTCTAATTTTTTTCTTGCCCCCCTAACCCACAAAGCCCCGAACCGCCCCTCAGCACCTGCGACTTTGCAGCTGAGGTTTATTTGAGCGGCTCCACGCGAGTTCAGTGAATGAGCCCCAGCTCTGCCGCATGGACCCGGCTGGGCACAGCAGCCCCTTGCTTTACTTACTCCTCTCTTACCCCTGTGTATTTTGCAACACCTTCACCCGCGCTTGTTTTGATTGATTTTTAATTTTTTCCCCCCCAGACAGTGCTGCATTTTTTGTTTGAAAGCTTTACAAACAAACGTGAGGAAAACCCAATCGGCATTTCCCTCTCCAAAGCCGGGCAGGAGCTGCTCGGGGTCTTTCTGCTGTCAGCTGGACTTTGCAATCACTGCTGCTTTAGAAAATCTGTATAAACCCTGAGCGCGGATTTCCCCTTGAGCGCGCTCCACACAGCAGTGAACTCCCGTTTTTTAGTTCCTGCCATCGGATATTGCAGAATACTAAAAACGAAACCTCCGTTCTCTCTCGCTTAACAAAAATATTAAATCAGCACATATTTGGTTGATGGCTTCCTCCCGGCCTGTTTATTTAATCTGACTGTATGATAGATAGCATCAGATAGTGACTTTGTACGCATTAGGCCATTCTTTTCGTGGCTTTTTTTTTTTTTTAAAGTTTCAAATGGATGAACAAACCCTCCGCTGCAAAACTGGATAAATGCAGTGCCGCCCCTTTAAAAGAGCGGAGCTGTTTTTGAGATGTATTACTATATTAGGTGACATGGAACTTTGCATCTCTCATACCATCACCGCAATGTTGGCCAATAGAAAGCTAAAGTCACCCAAAAACTGCCTAGTCCCTCCTTCCCTCGCCTTATGGTCCGCTCCTACCTGCCCGCAGTGCACAAGTCAGGGCTACTCTCGGGAATGCTATGTGCCCCCTCCGGGAGCCCACGCTCCACCACTGCTCCACCTTGCCCGCTCCCCACCTACTTTTCCATGACCCTGGGCTGCGGCCGCTGCCCCGCTGTCCTCCGCAATGTTTCCTAGCCCTGTGACAACGACCCCCTTCTCGGTGAAGGATATTCTGAACCTGGAGCAGCAGCAGAGCGGCCTGGGCTCCATGGAGCTGGCGTCGCTGGCCTCCCCGTCCTGCATGCTGGCCACCTTCAAGCAGGAGGCGTTCGGCTCCGAGCCCCCGGCCCTGCCCGACCTGCGGGAGGAGCTGCCCGAGCCTCCCCCCGCCAAAACCGCGGCCGCCTTCCCCGGCTCCTTCTACGTGAAAAGCTACGTGGAGATGGACTCGGCCAAGGAGGCCAAGGCGGACAAGAAAGGTAAAGCCAAGCGCTGCTGCCGGGGCTCGGAGAAGAACGGAGGGCAGCGGGATGGGGATCCCCCAGAGGGGTCGGCCGGGGGTCCCCAGGGCTGCGGGGGACAGGGGACAGTGCGGGGGACAGGGGACAATGAGGGGGACAGGGAACAGTGCGAGGGACAGGGAACAGTGCGAGGGACAGGGGACAATGAGGGGGACAGGGGACAATGCGGGGGACAGGGGACAGTGCAGGGGACAGGGGACAATGCGGGGGACAGGGGACAGTGCGAGGGACAGGGGACAGTGCGGGGGACAGGGGACAGTGCCGGGGACAGGGGACAGTGCGGGGCTGCCCTCGGTGAGCCGCAGCATCTTTATCCCGTGCCGGGCCCTGCGCTGACCCCACGGCGGGAGGGTCCAGCTGAGCCCGGCCCGGACAGCCCAGCGGGACGGGCAGAGCTGCAGGGTGACACGCGAGGCCTCGAGTTTGGACAAAAACCGGGTGACAAATGCGATTGCTGGCTCGCTCGGGGGTCGGGGTGGGTTCCAGCACAAAGTGCGATAAATCCAGGCTGGGGCACAGGCGGGCGAGACTCACACCAAGGCACGGGGCACCGTTGTTTTCAAACAAAAAAGACGCAAAATTTGCTGCTGAGATACCCAAACCCGTTGCTGCAGGAGCTGGTGGCCACAGCGGCCTGCGAGGCCGAGGAAGAGCCAGGGCTCGCTCACGTTGTACCCTCTGTATTAAATACTGATTTATAATTTTTTTGCACATTTTTTTTCCTCCCCCTTTTTTCCTTCGCCCGTTTATTTTGCTGCAGAGCTGTGTTCCCTACACAAGAGCCTGGAGCAGGAGAAAAGAGACCTGGAAGATCCCGAGCGCCCCAGACAGAGGAAAAGGAGGAAACCTCGCGTCCTCTTTTCTCAAGCCCAAGTGTACGAACTGGAGAGAAGGTTCAAGCAGCAGAAATACCTGTCGGCCCCCGAGAGGGACCATCTAGCGAACGTCCTAAAGCTCACCTCCACCCAGGTGAAAATTTGGTTCCAGAACCGAAGGTACAAATGCAAAAGGCAGAGACAGGACCAGACGCTGGAAATGGTGGGGATCCCTCCCCCGCGGCGGATCGCGGTGCCGGTGCTGGTGCGCGATGGGAAGCCCTGCCTGGGGGAATCTTCCCCCTACAGCTCGCCCTACAATGTCAGCATTAACCCCTACAGCTACAACGCCTACCCCGCGTACACCAACTACAACAGCCCCGCCTGCAACGCCAACTACAACTGCAGCTACCCCTCCATGCAGCCCATGCAGCCCTCGGCGCCCGCCAACAACTTCATGAACTTCAGCGTGGGGGACTTGAATTCGGTGCAAGCGCCCATCCCGCAGGGCAACGCGGGCATCTCCACCTTGCACGGGATCCGAGCCTGGTAGAGCCGCCCGCGGCTGGGGGAGGCTGCGGCCGCCCTGCGAGCCGGGCTCGGGACATTTCCAGGCTGCAGGGGTTGGGGATGGCTCAGTGGAGCGGCCCGGTGGAGCTCACCAGTGTGGTGGCCATGGACCGGGCGGGTTTTTGTGTTTCGTGCGGGGTCAGGCAAGCACCGGCGGGGGATGCCCGCGTTTCCCGGCCCCTCTCGCTCCTCGTCCACCCGGATAATTCCCCCTGATAACTCCCCTCCTTCCTTCCTACAAACCAGCCGGTAATTTCGCGTGCCTTGTTCCCAACAACACCCAGCCAAGCCCTGCAACCCTCTCTTTTTTTTTTTTTTTTTTAACTTTTACTCTATACTAATTATTATTGACATCCACATTTAATTTTTGCACTTCCCGTACGGTCCCCGCTGTTCGGTCAGTTCGGCATCTCGGCACCCCCAGGTGTCCCTTGCGAGGCTGCTACTGCCGGCCTGGGCAGGGAGGAGGACGGACAGACAGACAGACAGACTCCCGAGGGACACAGACACTCCGGCCCGCCAGGTCCCGTAGGGTTCTGCACTAAAACGTGAGTTAGCATGGAAATGCACTGTCCGCCCCTTGGTACGTGTTGCCCTTTGCTGTACAAGCTGACGGAGATCAGCGAGTTGTCATTAAAGAGAGTGGCTGAACCTCGGCGTCCCTGGCGTTCTTGCGCATCCCGGGCCGGGGATGCGGGGCCGCCGCTCCCGGGGGCTCTCCCGGGCTTTCCCTGCCGCTCCCCCCACTCCGGGTTCGTGTATCCCTCCCGTGCGCTCGCCATTCGGGTTTTGCCGCCTGCAAACGGTGTTTGTGTTTTAAGTAGTTTTAAAAATCATTTTAAAGCCGCTTTTCGAGCTCCCAGCCTGGTTAAGCACCGGCCCGTGTCCCCGGGCTGGGACCGGGACCGACCCCATCGTTCCCAGGCTCCGGGAGCGCGGGGCCGATTGATTCCCTGCTCAGAAATCACTGCAGGAAGAAGTACCGACACCTCAAGTCGTAACCCAAATCCCCCAGCCCATCCGCGGGAGGTTTCCACAGCCCCTGCGCATCCTGTCCCCACGGGGAGAGGCGCAAAGGACTCCCCAGACTGTCCCCAAACTGCCCAGGGACAGCGAGCAGGCGGCTCCTGCCTCTCCTCTGCCTCCGCCCCAGCCCCTCGGCCGCTCTTACGGTAGTCGCTATCAAATGTCAATTATTGGGAGTGAGAAACAACAAACATCGTAATTCAGCGCAGTCACAACATCCTCTGAGAGTGTCTGAGGCTGCCGGGCCGGTGACAGGGCGATTAGGGGGACCTGCAACCCCTCCTGCCTCGGCCCTATCGGCCCCATCAGTAAACAGGGATGGAGACAGGGTGGCTGTGGCCCTGGGACAGAGGATGAAAAGCTGCCGGGGAATGGGGGCTGCCGGCAGCCTCTCCCTGCTCCCAGCCCCGCACACCCCCCGAGGCAGGATTGCACGGAGCTCCCACCTCCTTCCAGTCCTGCCAGCAAGAGCAGCCCTGGGTGCTGCCCACCGAGCCCCCAATGATGCAGGGTGGAGTGCAGACACCTCAGGGCTGAAAAAGAGGGACCTTCAGCCTCATCCCGAGGGGAATCTGCCTCGGGGAGCTCACCCCAGAGAGCCTCAGGGACAGGGGGGCTGTGACAAAGGGGACCCCAGTCTGCCAGCCTGAGCAGGGGACAGGAGGAACCAAAGGAGCTGCCCCTCACTTGGAACCATCTCCAGGGCTCCACGAGGGCTCTGCCTTAGGACACAGGATCCAGGTGGGAGAGGCAGCAGAGCAACTGGGAAATGCCCTGCCTGAAGAAAGCCAAGGGTGTCCCAATAGCTCCAGGAAAAGAGACTGGAGTGGGGCAGGAGAAAGCTGGGTTTGAACTGAGGAGTGGTGGGGGCAGTCACAGTTTGGGGCCACAGTTTGCCTGAGCTGTCAAATGGTCACAGTGGTGCCACCATGCCACCCCTGCTGTCACCCCTGCAGAGCTCAGCCAGGGTCAGAGCACACAGGGAGCCCTCAGAAGAAGGACAAGTCCTGAATTAACATGGGGGCAAGCATTAGGATTCAGCTAAAACCTGAACTTTCAGAAACTGGTCCTAAGCAGGGCCCTTCTTTAAGTGGGCTAACAAACAGCAGCAAAACCTCAGAAAAAGCCACAGGAAAAAGAAACTTCCCACATCAACACAGAACCCTTCTCACACACTCCCCACATCCTTTCCTTTCCTCAGACCCGTTATTTTCTCCAAACATGTTTATTTTCCTCCCATAATAACTCAGAGCTACAGCTATCAAGAAATCTGACTGTCCAGTGGGATTTTCCCTGCAGTGGCTGCTCTGGGCACCAGCTTTGGGTCTGATTTCCAGGCCTGCACTGCTCACTCTGCAGGGATGAAGGTCCCACAGCTCCTGCTCACACTCCCCTCCTCCCCAGGCTTCCCCATTCCTGCAGGAATTGCAGCAGGAGCAGATGCAGGGCAGGATAGCACAGGGGTTTGGAGCAGCAGCAGGAGCCTTGGAGAGGGTTCAGGAAGGGATTTAGGAGAGGACAGGAGCACAGCTGGCTGAGGCAGCACTGCCAGGGCACAGCAGCCACAGCTAAAGACCCTCAGTAGCTGGATGAATGAGAAGTGCAAGGAGATACAGCCTCCTGATGCCTCAGGTTTTGGCTTTTCTATTTTTCAGATTCTGTGCTGCTTTAGTGTGTGGGTCTGGGCTTCATATTATGGGATGGTGAGCTCTCTGCACAGAGCATGGAGGCAAAACAATTCCTTCTCTAGCTGGGCACCAAGGACAAAGGATCCAAATCTCAGCCCCAAGAGCACAAACAACGTGGGCTGGAGAGAGAAAAACAAGCAGGATGGGAGTGCATGGGCTAAAGCTGGAACTGGACAATGAACTCCAAGGTGCAAATGGAGCAGAACTGATCCAAGGGAGAGACCCCGTGCCCAGGAGTGCATTTTGGGACCATTTTGGTTCATCTTGGGTGCAGCCCTGGCTGGGCTCTTGTGCTGCCCAAGGTGCATCCATTGAGCAGATCCTTTAATAAATCCCTGCTTTATTCTTTAGCTCTGTCTGGTCTCTGCTCTAGCTCAGCCCTCTCAAGGCATCAGAACCCCCAGCACACTGATACAGGGGGCTCCCTGTGCTCACAGACCCCATTTCTCCAATTCCTGCTCTCCAGGAATTTCTCCTCATTTCCAGCTGCAGCTCCACAGCAGCTCAGGGTCAGGCAGGGGCAAAAGGTCCCCCCAGGACCTCCAGAAGCACCGGGGCTGTGCTTCTGAGAGCCCAGCCCTCTGAAAGGCTCAGAAAAACCACACACAGCAAATCCGAGCTGCTCCTGTCTGAGCCTGAAGGGTTTCCCATCTCTAGAGCAGCAGGAAAAGCCTGAGCCTAGGAAAGGTTATTCCAAAGGGAAGTGCAGGATCCTGGCGTTTCCCCAGGGAATCTGAAATCAGGGATCCTCCCCGTGCCCAGGGGCATGCTAAGGGGGTAGAAAAAAAAAGCTTTTAATAAGATTTGCACTTGGATTTGATCTCGCTCTTCCCTCAGATTTTTTGGGATTTCGCAGCCTGGCACTGGCACTCACGGCTCTGTTCAAACCCAGATTTCTTTTTTTTTTTTTTTTTTTTTGAGAATTCCGTGCCCCAGCTCCACCTGAAGGTGACAGGGTGAGAGCAGCCCGGTCTTCTTGAGACAAGCTGCACATGGCAAATTTATCCAAACTCCTTGGAATTCACAGAATTTGTAGAGGAACAAGTTGTCAGCTGTAAGGGACTGATACCAAATCCCTTGCCTGTGGCAGTTTTGTAGGAACTGAAGTCATTATTTTTCCCCAAAAAAACACCCGTGCGGTTCCTAAAGAGCCAGAATTTTATTCCTTGAGTCCAAGGGGTTTTTACATCGGAAGTTATTCTCTGGAGCCCGAAAACAAGATACGGTCCTGGCAGGAATGAAGTGTTCCAATGTTCCTGAGAAGCTCGGCAGGAAAACAACAAATCCACAAGGCTCTGTCCCCAGCCCCTAATTCATCTCACTGACATCAGTTTAGATCAGTATCAGCAGTAAGTGATTTCTTGTTAATGGGGATTATTAAGAAGAATCAACACCTTTAAAACGCCACTCCAAAGCGAGAGAGGGATGGGCTTTCAGGCTGGAGTCCGATTTTTCATTGCTGGGTGGTTTGTTATTGCCCAAAACACGAAATTAACGCTGCATCCTGAGGCGGAGAAGGGAAGCTGAGATTTCTCCCAGCAAATCAAGGCTGGCAACGCATTTGGGAAAGTTCATCCATCAAGGCTCAGCGAAGTGACACCGAGCACATCACTGCAGGATCTCGACCTGTCTCCTGCAGTCATTTTAAACGCTGCCACCCCAGCGTTTCATGCAGCAGGAAAGCCCCGTTCAGAGACAGCTCATCCTGAGCAGCCCATCAGCCACACTTCCCATGTCCTGCACAGGCCGGGCTGGAGCTGGAGCGATGCTGGGATGGGGAAAAACGGGTGAGCTCCTCTGTCCCTGCATGAAGGAGCTGCTGGAACTTCAAATTAAATAGAAATTATTTCAGTGCAGCCTGGAGCATCATGCCGAGGCAGAAAATAAACTCTTTCCCAGGAGCTGAGTACCCAGGAAGAGAAATTCACATGAGAAGAGCGTTTTTAAACCAGCTCTGAGTGTGAGCAGCTGGAGCACTGACCCCACTGAGACTAACACATCCCTTAACTCATCCTTGCTTAAAATAATATATATTTTTGGTGTCAACAAAGAATCTCAGTCAAATGGCTAAATGACAGGTCTAAGGCAGGAGATTGGGCATTTTTCCCAACCCCATTAGAGAGGGGAATTGTGTTTGCAGCATGTTCTGCTCAGCCCTGCCCACTGTCAGCAGTCCAGGGGTTCTCCCACACAGCTTGGAGAGTTCTCTCAATACCTGCTCGGTTTGGAGGGCTGGAAAAATAAGTTGTCCATAAAAAACAAGCAAAAAATAAATTACAAAAAAAAAAAAAAAAAAAAAAAAAAAACACAAAAAAAAAACCCCCACCCAAANCCGCCACCCCAAAAAAACCACAAAAAAACCGCCACCCAAAAAAAAAACCCACCCCCAAAAAAACCCAAAAAAACCCCAAAAAAAACCCCCCCCCCAAAAAAACCCAAAAAAACCCCAAAAAAAACCCCCCCCCCAAAAAAACCCAAAAAAACCCCAAAAAAAAAAAAAAGCCAAAAAAAACCCCACATCAAAATCCTTGTAAATGGGAATAAATCTTTCAGTGGTCAAAATAATTTTATTTCTTAGGGTTGGTTACGATTAATTGGTCTTGGGGAGACATCCTGGAGCTAAATTATTACTTGTGGAAATGGGTGAGCTGAAGGCAGGGGTGACACTGATGTGGAGTGGGCAAGGCCAGGAGTTACCAGGCTCAAATGGGGGAAAAAAGAAAAGCAGATTTGTTGAATATTTCAAATTCTGTGAACTGCTCTTGAAACTAGTTAGTAAGAAACATAATTTAGAAAGGAGTTTTAGAGTTTTAGTCCTAGAACCAACAAATCTGGTTGTTGAACAGGTTATTAATTTCCAGTCCAAACACCTGCTCCCACATTCTCCAGGGGTTCTGTGCATTTGGAGCAGGGCTTGGTGCTCCCTGCTGCCACAAGAACACACCAGAGTTTATTTTTGCACAGCAGATGTTTCCTAAATAGATTGTGTTGTCCTCCAGCATAAGCTTGGAAATAATCACAACACTGATTCCTAGAAATTGTCCCCAAATCCCACCCTCCTGGCCCAGGATGTTTCTGTGCTCTGTGCAGAAGAAAAGCTGCAGAGCACAGACAAGGGCAGTGCTGGCTGGGAGCAAGAGGAGCCATTCCAAAACAGGTCACAAAAAAAAAATCATATTCATTTCAGTCAAATAAACAAGTTTCTCATGTCTTTAAGCACCAAAAAAAAATCAGGGTGAAAACCTACTGCCTCAACTTCAGCCAGCCTAATGGCACTAAGGAGATGATTTATGCTGTTTCAAAGGAGGAAAACTTAAATCTCACTTGACTCAAGGCCTCTTGTGCTGCTTTGTGCAGCATCAGCTGCTGCTCCCCTCTGTGTACACCCCTCAGAGCCAGGTCCAGGTCCAGCCTGCAATCACACATTTCACTCTGCAGAGGTGGCAAATCCCACTGGAGATTCCCCAGGGGCAGGGGCAGGGCTGGGGGAGCAGCCAGCCAGGCTGACCCTGCTCATGTCTGGAACATTCCCCTGCCCAGGCTCCCCTGTCCTCCTGCTGCTTATTGCTGGTTCTGAGGGTTAGGGGCGTTTTCCTGTTTGTTCTGGGTTTTTTTGGAGTTCCACCAGCCAATTCCATGGCCAGGGAATGATCCACAGCCTGTGCACCCACGGGGAGTGCAGGACTCCCATCCTGGAGCCACAATCACACAGCCCTGCTCAGAATGCAGGTTCCTCACTGCTGTCTGTAGGAACAGCCTTTTCCAAGCAATGCAAAAACAAATTTGCTTTATTTAGGCATAATTCTGAAGGAATTAAAGCATAATTGCTGCCATAAAAAGAGATGCTCAACCCTATCTGCCATCCAACACTCACACTCATCCAGTGTGTCCACCTGGGAATAAAAATTCCCCTTTTAGATGCCCACAGAGAAAAATTAATTTAAACCCCCCCAAAACCAGTGAGAGCTGCTGATTATTGTCTTCTCTGAGAGCCAGGCCAGAGGTGACCATTTGCCTGGTTAGACACCAATTTAGAGCCCACCAATGTTTCACCTTGAGAATAGAAACCTAAATAACTTCTTATGCAATGAGGCTCTCAAATTGGAAATCAACTTTTTCACTCAAGTCCTCATGATCTACAGCATTTCATTTTTGTACACACAAGGATTATTTCCCATGTAACAAGGTGAACATTGCATTTTTCCCCACCAAAATCCCCAAAAGTAAGAGCACATGAGAGAATCACCCCCCATGCAGCACATGGAACAACAGGGACAGCTGCAGGTTCATTTCCAAATATCCTCTTCAATTTTCTCCCCTTCCTGACCACATTTCCAGCCCTGTTTGCCTCAATATTCTGGCTGTGGAAACGCTGTGCTCTGCCCCTTTGATCAGCTCCTGCAGAGCCCTTTCATGTCCTGCTGTCTTCATTAGCTCAGGTTTTAATTGCTGGCCTTGCCGGGGACAGGCAGGTGGTGCAAGGTCACAGCAGGAGATGATGGATGGCTCTGGGCAGTGCCTGTGCAGATGACAGCCACCAAAAACCCTCCTGTGGCAGAGCCCTGTCCTTGGGCTGGGAGCAGCAGGGCACCCACAGCTGCAGCCACCCAGGGCCTGTTTGGGTCCTGCTGTGAGGATTTCCCACCACACTTCCTCAGTTCCTGCTGGTTAGATTTTTCTAAGCCACCCACCCATACACAGTTATTGATGTCAGCATCCCTGTGAGCTCCTGGGGCCAGCATTTCACACCCAAAACATCCAGAAACAGGAGCTGAGCTCAGGTAAAAGCAGGAGTCAGGTGGCTGGGAATGGAGAGGCCATTTAAGCAATTTATTCCCATTTAGCCATTAATTTCCCATGAATTAATTAATTCCCATACACCATCTTGTTGTTAAGATAGGATCACAAAATGTGCAGATTTTGGCCTTCAAAACTCCCTTACCCAATGCTTTCAGAAAGTCTTCTTTGAGATCATTCCTATTTTATCAGCCAAGATAACAACATCCTATTCACTCCTGAGGGGAATGAAAGTAGAGGAGGTTCAAAATCACTTGAGAGAAAGTGTGGGCTTCAGGTCTTCACTCTGTATTTTTATTTTTTCCTTAAATATAGAATTGATAACTGGATTACGTTTTTGCTTTGAGTTACTGACATTTTGTGGATATTTTTTCTGGGGGAAAAAAAACCCTTAAATAAAAATCAGTCTGGGAAAATCCAGCTCTGCAGAGTGCTTGCTATTGCTGCAGCATCCACTGCTTGTTGCTTTGGAGTTTTTTGGGTAAACTCAAGAGTTTTGAGGTCTTGAAATCGAGAAGCCAATTTTAATTGCAGCTCTGACATTTGTGGAATATTGAAATTGTTGTTTCACCTCATGGCATTACAGAGGCAGAGTTCAAGTGAGCAACAAGGATCCTCCATCACCTGGAAAGGCTGCAAGGACAGAAACCCCTGATCTGGAGTGCTGGGATGGGGGGAAAAGGGATGGGGGAAAAAGGGGATGGGGTGAGGGAAGGAAAGCCTTTGCACAGGAACTGACTTTTCCAAAGAGAGAAGGCTTTTGCTGCCCTGAGCTAAAGATAGGATGAGCACAAGCAGCAGCTTTTTAAAGCAGCAGATCCCTCCTTATCACAAACCCCGGGAGGGAACAGCACTTGCACAGAATGTGGAACTCCACAGAGCTTTTCCTCCACTCCAGCATCACCCACAGGGTGAATCACCCTGCAGGGACCTTCCCTGAGCTTCTCCCTCCTTATTGCCCTGATTTTCTGCCTGGGTACCACAGGCTCAGCCTTCCTTTATCATTTTGGCTTTTGACCTTGGGCTGGAGGGGCTCTGCTGTGCCACCAGTGCTGCTTCCTCCCCAAACCCCCTCCCAGCCCAGGATGCTTCACAGGAAGGGCACGGTGCTGATGGATCTGTCAAGACCAAGGGTCAAGTTTATGTTGATCTACAGGTGTCAGGAGAGTATTGATCCTCTGCTGAAGGTCCCTGAGAGGTCACCATAAATCCTCAGGGGATGAAAATCCCACATAAGTCGCCTGCAGATGTTGCAGAAGGAGCCAGATAAAGGAGAGCAGCTGCCCAGCAAGTGCTAACAGACACCCTCAGAGCAGCAGGTGAGGCCAAAACCTTATTCTGCTCTAAGCAAGGGTGGCCAAACCTATAAAAAGGTGAAAACATCGAGCAATTCAGGCCCCTGTCAGGGCAAAATAAGCTCTTCTGTTTTAGCCAGAGCTGGGATGGTTTTGGTTTGCCCAGGACTGGAGGCAGCCTCAGCACAGACACTTTGCCCTCTTGGGTCAGCACTCTCCAGTCATTTCCCTGACAGTGGGGAATTATACCCACCTCAAAAAGTGCTTTTCTGCACACTCACAGAATGCTTTGGGTTGGAAGGGACCTGAAAGATCATTTCATTCCACCCCTGCCATGGCAGGGACACCTTCCACTGTCCCAGGCTGCTCCAGCCTGGCCTTGGGCACTGCCAGGGATCCAGGGGCAGCCACAGCTGCTCTGGGCACCCTGTGCCAGGGCCTGCCCACACTCACAGGAAGGATTTCTTCATGTACCTGACCTACATTTCCCCTCCTTCAAAGTGAGCCCATTCCTTGTCCTGTCCCTCCAGCTCCTGGTGCAGAGCCCCCTCTCCCCTCTCCCACTCTGGAAGGAGCTGTGGGGTCTCCACTCCCCCTTCCCTTCTCCAGGCTGAACATTCCCAGCTCTCCCAGCCTGTCCCCAAAGGAAAGGTGCTCCAGGCCCCTTATCAGCCTCGTGGCCTCCCCTGGACCTGCTCCAACAGTTCCATGTCCTTCTGGAATAATTTTAGAATGGGATAACTCAGTTGGAAGGGACCTACAGAGACCATCTCGTCCAGTTCCTTGATTTTGCAGATAGAAAACCCCTTACACCAGCTACAGCCACAGCAGACATGTAAAAAGAATTCCCTCCTGTGAATTTCCAGCTCTTCAAGCAGCACTGGAGTTCCCCAAAGCCTTTGACAGTGACCAACACCCCCCTGTGACCCCTGGAGCAGGGACCAGGCAGATTTTCCAGCAGCAGCAGCAGCTCAGGGTTCCGGGTTCTGGATGGTTTAAGCCCAGCAGCTCTGGCAGAGCGTGATGCTCAATCCCTTTATCATGTCTCCTCTCCCTGCAGCAGCCAAAGCCAGGGCTAATTTTAAAAAGCAGTGATATGGGGCTGCTGCAGGGACACACGTTGCAGTCGGCTGCTGGGAATTGAAATAGAAATGGGCACGGGCTGCTCTGCAGCTTGGTGTTGCACACTGACTCTGTGGGGCTGAGTTCAAATGCAGAGGGATGACCTGCTGGCTGGTTGAAGCCCAAAAGTTACAAAATAAACCTGACAAGTTGCCTGATTTCAGTAATTTTGGGGGATTAATAAACCAAAGATTGAAGTCGTTTCAATGGAAACAAAATGAACAAAACCAATTTTTTTCCTGACTCTGTTGCTTTGGAAAAACAATCCTTTAACACATTAAATCAAGATCAGTGCCTTGCATTTCCTTCTGGTGAGCAGTGACAGGACCCAGGGGAATGTCTGGAGCTGTGTCAGGGGAGGGTTAGGCTGGATTTTAGGAAAAGGTTCTTCCCCAGAGGGTGGTCGGGCACTGTGAGTAAAGAACCTTATCCCAAAATCCAGCCTAAACCTCCCCTGACAGCTTCATTTCTCCCACACCTGACTGTGAACCCAAGACTGGAGAAAGTTTTAAAGCCACCCTTGCTGCCTTTATTCCATCTTGAGCCCAGGCACGCTGGAATTGGCAGGTCTTTGTTCAGGGAGGCAGAACGTGGTGCAGAACTTTATTTCACAGTGCTACCTAGTGGTTTCTGCAATAAATGATCAGCTCCTCAAAATGCTCCTCCAGACAGAACCTCAGTGTGGAATAAATACAGATGACAATAAAATCTAAACTTCCATCTCTGCCTGAAATGAATTAAATGGCATGGAGGGGAAAAAAGAAAGAAGGAAAAAAAGGAAAACACACTTGCAAACCAATCCCAAGGGTTTCTGACTGGATATTCATGCACATCAACAACCCCATCCCAACCTCCCACAGCTCGATCAGATGCCAGGAAGGGAATTATTACATTTATTATATTTACACCAGGGTTACATTTATTATATTTACACCAGGATTTTTCCTCCCTCACCACTGCCAGGGACTGGCACAGGAACATGGAGCAAGTGGCACCAGAGCTCTTCAGAGCCTGTCCCTGCCCCTCTCCTCCTCTCCCAGCACCAGGGGGGATCCAGCTCTGTGCTCAGCTTTTCTGCCAGCACAGGGACACAGAGTGACAAATCCTCCTCCCCTCCCTCCAAAAACCCTTCCACGCCCCTCTCAACCTTTCCTTTGCCCCATAACTGGGGCTGCTGCATCAATTTCTGCTCAGGGTCACCTCTCCTTCCTGCTGCCAGCTTGGGTTGATTTTCACACTCATCCACACATTTTCCAGCACCACAGGTGCCTTGGCAGAGGAGCAGCTCTGCCCTGTGTTTGCCCACACCAGGGGCAAGGTGCAGCAGCACAAATTAACAAAACCCTGTTAAAACCTGACAGGATCCACTAGAAAAATGTTAAATCCCAGCCTGAGGCACAGCTGCTGGACCTGACAGTTCTCCTCAGTTTAGAAGGGGGAGAGCAGTCCTTGCTTCCCTGGGATCACCAGATGAAAGGAATCATGTAAGTACTAAGTAGTATTAATAGTCCCAGGCACAATATATATATATGAGAATAATATGGCCAAACAATACCTAACAGTTATTTCCAATAGCAGCATTTGTACAATGCCATCGACACTCAACTGCTGATAAGCTGGACACACTTAAGGAATTTTAATAAGCCTTTGAAAAGCTTTAACTGATGTGAATTAAGCCCCGAGATAATTCCGACGCAGGGCTATCATTCTCCAGTTAAAAATAATTGATCTTGGCTGTAAACGTCACATCTCGTGCCCCGGAGTACAAAGGCACAGAAAATGTCATTTGTCACCAGCAGTGCCCGGGGCTGATGGACTCGGAATTGCCCCGTGGGGTCAGGGTCGAGGAGCTCCGAGGATGCCCGAATTCACAACGCAGGGCTCTTCTCGCTGCAATCCCCTCACTGCAGTGCCCCCGGCCAGGGCACAAAGCTGCTGCTATCTTTTGGCTTTACTCCACCAAAATAGCTCTGCTGCCATCCCCCCCTTGCAGGGGCACAAGAGAAGTTTTCATCTGCAGTTTGGTTCTGAGCATAAAAGGTTTTTCTCTTTCTATATTTACTGTTTGTTGTTGCTGGACTGAGGCTTTCTGCACTGGCATTTCCTCACTATCTCTTCTGGAATCCTCTAACAGACACATTTTCTGACAAGGTGATAAGACCAGGAAGCTCTCGTTGAGAGCAGCAAAACCTAAATATAAACCCACATCTTCACAAAAATTAATTAACTTTCAGTAATGAGAACGTAAATTCCCACTTGCTGTCTCTCAGCATGAACATCACCTTATTTATTGCTTACAAAGTTATTTACCATGAAGTCTGTGAAAGATCAGGAACAAAGTTTGGGTCAGAAGCTGCAATTACCAAAGACAAAGCTATTTAAAACAAATGTACAGATAAAGAGAATGGTTGTTTGGGTTTTCTTTTTCCTCAATTAAAAAAAAAAAATGGTTCGTTTTGAATAAGCAGGTTACTGGCACAAGCCAGTCACTGAAAGCCAGGAGCCACTGACATTAAACTATTTTCATTTTTGCTGTAGCCACTTTCAAACATCATCTCTGTCATTTAAACAAACGGAAATAATAAAATGAAGAAATTGCAAACGCTGCTAAGAATATCCAAATGAGAAAGAGCAAAAGCAGCATCTTTTAAGAACACGACTGAGAAAGGAATCCTTCATTATTTAATTCAAAAACTGCATTTATAGATATATTTATAGATATATTTATAGATATATTTATAGATATATTTATAGATATATTTATAGATATATTTATAGATATATTTATAGATATATTTATAGATATATGTGTATCAACATACAGAACAGGGGAAGGCTTGGTTATATTTGAAACAGTGAGTTATTTATATATATATATATATATATTATATTTCTGTGAATATACTGAGCAAGGGGAGCCTTGTTTCTCTTGGAAACATCAAGTTATCATCAGACACAGGACAGGAGGCCGACCGGATCAATAGACTTACTCAATATAGAAAAATCTTATCTTGCTTTCAGGCTGGCTGGCCACAATGTCAGCACCCAGGTGCCTCTGACAGCGTTATCGCCCATCAGCAGCGGCAAAAACCGCTCAGTGCTTGGGCGACACCTACGAAAAGCCAATGACCCGAAGAGGAAAATTCAGTCCCGCTGTCCATTTTGGAGATAAAGGGACAGCGAGCCGCCCCCGGCCGCTCTTTGAGGCTTTATCAGGAGGGCAGAGCATCGCTGCACGGCCGGGCTGGGGCTCCAGCTCCATCCCCGCGGGACAGCGAGCCCAGAGCCCGGCGGGGTCAGCTCCCGACGCGTCCCTGGCTGTGACACTCAGCCCCGGCGCTGTTGAAAAGAAGAAAGCGCAAAGCTTTCATGTGGTTCTATATATACGCGGCTGTATCTGCGGGGGCCGCTGATGCCCCCCGAGCCGCTCTCCCCGCCTGCCCTTCGGGCGCTTATCGCGGCCCCGAGGGACACGCGCGGCCTTATCGCCGGGCCGGGCTCGCTGCAGCCGAGTGGCATTTTCCTTTCATGCCGCCCCCGACACCGGGCAGAGCCTCCCCAGCCCCGGCCGATAAGCGGGATGCGGATGGGGCAGCGGGGGACGAAGGTTGGCAGCGATAGCATCTGATCAGCAGCACGCTGCGGGTTAAAAATAAAAGGGAGCGCAAGTGGGAGCGGCCGCAGGCACGGCAAGGGGTCACAGCAGGATGTGCGCTCAGGGGAGCGCGGGTCACTGTCCCCCGGCTGGCCGGGGTCACTGCCAGGCAGGGCTGGATGGATCTGGGGCACTGTCTGGTGACCTTCACCAGATCTGCTTCTCAAGTCGGAGTCACAGAATATTCACACTTGGAAGGGTCCCACCCACACCATCAAGCCCAACTCCTGAGTAAACGGCCCGGGCATCAGCAGCAGCTGAGCCAACCAACCCCAGCCCAATTATTTTTGGTGCCTTTGCAAGGCTGCAGGAGCCTCATGATTCACTCAGCATTTCAGTGGCCAAGGCAGCACTTGCAGGTGCTAACCCGAGTGGAGATCTCAGTGAACACATGAAGGGCCAGGGTCTAAACCCAATTAAGTTAATAAAGATCCCAGTCCCATCTCCAGACTGCAGCTCTCTTTATGTGGGAGAGGATCAAGACTTCAAGGCACAGGCACAGTGAGGCACCACCTCCCTCAGCCCATCACCCAAAGAAACTGGCACAGAATCTTCATCACCTGTTCCTGTGAGAAAACCAAACCTCAGCTCAGTGGAGCTGTCATTCCCTTTGTGGCACAGAGTTTGTGCCATTTTATATAAGCTAGCAGATAATATAAAGTTGTGTTTATTCAATGCCCTCAGCCTGAACAAGTCCACAGTCAGCTTTCAATAGCAGCAGGATGATTTAGGAGCCTGGATGTGGTGTTTGGTTGTGGTACAAAGCACCTGCAGCCTGTTTGGAGAACAATTCTCACCTTTGTGGGAAGGAAACACAACAAGCCCTCACTCAGTGACACAAAGGGCTTTGCAGCAATGTACAGTCACCAAGACACCACACCTGGGTGGTGGAAAAAAAAAATTGCTTCAGGTTCTGTTCTGTGAGAACGACACCACTACAAACAGGGTGGCAAAGCAATATTAAAGCTGATTTCCATCCTCCCCTTTTTCCAAAGGAGAGCCCCACATATTTGCAGACAAGCATGCACATGTCCCCTGGATATTCTCAGCCCCCAAAGATTCCAGCCTGACTTGCCTGGCTTGCTCTGGGCCACTTGGCATGTGATAGCAGCCACACACATTTGGCAGAGACATTTTTAGAAACCTCCAAGCTATGAATTCACCTTTCCATTTTGGTAAAGGCAGTTATGTGGAAAGCATTTCAAAAGCACGACTTCAAATACAAATTTCATTTCCCCTTGATTCTTGGAGGGGAGGAGGGAATAAATAGTATTATACCCTTAATTTGTTTTATCAGAGTTATCCTGCAATATTTCTACATTTTATAACACTGCAATCAATAATAAAATAATTATGAGTCAGATCAGGTCAGTGTCTCTCAGCACATTTACAGTGTACGTTAAATTTCCAGTTCTCCTCAGGTCCACCTTTATTGCAACCACTAAAAGGCAATTTTCCAAGGAAATACAAACCTAACTGAACACTCTGCAGGTGACCCTCATGCTGCAGATTTCAGGGATACAATGGACACCTGGCAGGCACCTGCTCCTGCCCACAGGCTTCCCATCATGGCCACGTGGGAATGGAGACCAGGATTGGATCTACACCCACAGCCCATCACCCCAGTGCAGCCAAATATCCAACAGCACTGCCTGCCTCCTGACACTCCAAGGGGCAAATTCCAGCTGTTTTCCCCTTTTTCCACAGGTGCTCAGACAAAGCAAATTGCTCTCAGTGGGTTGGACTCCACAGCAGGACCTTAAATTCACCACAAATCTCCAAGTTTGAAACCTCTAAATGTGCTGAGGCATCAGAGCTGCCCCATCCTCATCCCTAAGTGGCTGCAGCTGCTCAGCCAAACACCCACAGCCCCTTCAGGGGCTGCAGCCCCTTTGCCTGCAGGACACAGTTAATGAACCACCCCTCAGCTAATGAGCTGGAGTTCATTAACCCACAGATTGTTGCCAGCTGCGTGTCTCAGCCCCACAGCAAGATTTCAGCCCTTTTTAAGCTCCTCGTGGTTCCTTACTCCTTGTTTTAAAGAAGTGTTCTTCAAAGGAGAAATTCTTTTATTGCAACTGTTTAGTGACAGTAAATCCCACCCTCCACTTGTAGGGAGGGCACCTGGTACCTTTTGGGGGGGAATGGCCCAGGAGTAACAAGAGCACTCCTGTCTGCTTTCACTCGTGTGTGAGCCCTCAACACTTCTCCAGAAGCCTGTTTCTTCCTTCCTCCCCAAACACTTCCCACTCCTGCACTCCTGGAGTCCCTGCTCTAAGAAGGGCTCCAGCCCTTACCTCCCAAGCCATGCCCAAGACCAAAACCACAGAGGCCATTCCCTTCTCACCATCCCTGATGGCTCTGCTGCACTTGGTAATGCAGACACCTAAGAAAGTGCTACTCCCTTTCAGAAAACCAACACAATTCCATTTTTATCCTTCACAATACAATACCTTGGGCACACAGGAACAAGGCCCTGAGACACAACATCCTGAATGCAAACATAAAACTTTCTGCAGATACAGAATAACTGCCCAGACACAACTTTCCACATTCCCTGGATCAGACAACAAAAAGGCACAACCACTTCCTCTTCCCAAAATGCTGCTCATGTTCACCTTGCCAAAAAAATGAGAAATCAAGTCCTACCTTCACTGCAGGAGCCAAGCCTGTGACCAGGAGCAAGGCAGAGGCCAGAGTGAGCCTGCAGGGAGGGTATTTGGGCAGCACCCAGCCAGCCCCAGCTGGGCACTGTCAGGGCTGATTGGGGCATCCCAGGGTGCCAGGAGGGACCAGGGAATCACCTCCAGCTGTGCTCTGCTCCCAGGAGGCACCTCCTGAGGTGTTACTATGAGTTCACACAATAGGTAAGAGAATTATGCACCAGATCACCCTTCTCACCCCAAGGAGAAATAACATTTATCTCACTGTCTCCACTGGTTATTCCCTGCCAGGTCTGTGGCCCATCAGGAGCCTGGGTGATTCCTGGCTGCCTGTGGAAGGAAATTATTCAAGAACCAAGTGCTACAGAGCAACCTGTTGCATCCTGGAATTTCTCCTCCTCCCCTCTCTCAAAAAAAATCCAGTAGTCCTTGCTATTTTTTCCCTAATTCCTTTGTCTCTAATTGTTTCTCTGTAAATTAACAGTTTATGCAGGTAGGTTTATTTACAAAGATTCAATTTTTGAAGCTGAGTAATTTCTCTTATTCAAACCCCCAGTGTGCACATCTCCAATTTATTTAGTTCTTGGTGCAATTCTGTATCTCAGGAAAGGCTGGGAGGAAGAACTGCCCTGAAATGCAAGGAATGAACAATATGGAAAGCACATCCACTCTGTCCAGTCTGCCTGTTCCAGGAACACAAAATAGGAGTAAAACCCTCCAAGTTCCAAATGCACACCTTGGCAGTAATTTTGCAAAGATAAAGCATGAAGTGAAATTATATAAAGAAAAGGACGAAAAAAAAGCTTTTAACAGATTGCCAATCTAATTCTCTTACCCATTGTGTGAATTCATAGTAACAAATGGGGTTCCCATTTTTGCTTTGCTCAGAGCCCTCCCAAGGCCAGAGGGACAGAGCCAAGCTGTGTTATGCTCCCAGAAAAACAACCCATAAGCAACCACTGCTGCTAAGGAAAAAGCAGAATTTTTACACTGAAAGGCTCCTTCAAGCCATCAGACTTTGTTTTTAAACAAAACTCTATTGACATGAATACAATAAATATTTTATTAATGGAATGTGTGAGTTTTTCGTCTTCCATTCTTCCTTTTACTCTCAGCACCTTACACACAGATGTCAGAGCAGCTTCCAGTCCAAGCCAAGGACAAAAATTCATTTCAAGGCAGAAATCAGTGAGAGGTTGAAAGTTCAGACCGGCACCTTTGAGTGCCCAGTCCCTCAAGTGTTTGATTCCCCAAACCCACAGGCAAATTGGCATTTCTTCTTTCCACAGCATGATCAATCCATCTCTTCTGAGGCAGCTCCCCAGCTCTGTGGGAACAGCACAAATTCCTGCCTACTCCAGTGCTCCTCCAGCTATTGCAATATCCCTTTATTATTTCATTTAAAACCCCCACTGTTATCAACCACCTCTTTCTGATTATTTTTTTTAATAGTTCAGCGATTGCTGGGAGTTTACAAAAACGGGAAGAGTCTCTTTTTGAGGATGTAGAGCACTGTGGCCAGGAAGAGGGCGAGGGCCAGGAAGATGAGCAGCTTGTCCGTCAGCTCGCGGCGGTTGTACTTGGTGATCAGCTTCCTCCCCAGCTGGATGGTGCCAGACATGGACTTGAATTCCTCATTTGCTTCCAGGATGGTTCGGGAAGAATTGGCTGAAATTAAAGGGGAACAGAAAAAAAAAAACTTCAATCAGCAGGTTGTGCTTCAGAAATAAACAGTAAAGTGTGTAAGGATGGGATGTTTGGTAACACAGAGTGCCTGAGGGATCCTTCTGGGTCAGGCTGACTTGTGGGTGAGACTGACACTGAGTTGTCACAGCTCAGGGGTGCAAAGTGAAAAAAGAGCACTGAAAAGATTAAAGATCCTACTAAAGTTCCTGAATTTTGAATATTTGGGTTAGCAGGTCAAATCTAGTTCAGGTTTTTCAGTCAGCAGCACTGCTGGAAGCAGAGTGAAATAGCAACGGTGCTAGAGAGAAAAATCACCAGCAGCAGCAGGACAGGGCAATATTTGAATATATTAATTGTACCACTGAAAGTGTTCCTCCAAGCCCCAGCAGTAAATCAGTGTGAGCTCGCAGAATTATTCAGCTCAAGCAGTTTTTAATAGTAATTTTTGATACACACGGCAATTTTTTGCCTAATAAAAATGAAAAGGGTCAACTAGAAGTGTGTTCGAAAACAAACACATGCCCCAAACTTCTCAGCCTTGCTCCTTTCAAATTGCTAAACAAAAGCAAAAGCCCTGGAATGCCCTTTTTTTCTGCTTTACAGAAAGCACAGCTGTAGGACAGTGCATTACCCTACAGTGCCCTGGCTGCTCACAGAGAGGTCAAATCCAGCATTGTCTGGTTAACAAAAACAGAGCAGAAATAGGTCTGCAATATTTTGCAAAACACTTTGTCCCATCCCATCTCAAGAAGCATTTTGATCCAAGTGAAAACAGAATACTTGTTTCCTAGAGTTAATGACAAAGCAGAGCTTCCCTGCTCCACAGCCTCAAACACTCACTGCATCCTAGGGAATGCTCAGGAAACAGGAATTCCCAGTTCTAACTCAGAATTTGCAGCTGGGTTTTGTAAATGACCTTTGGTAGTTTTTCCCCTTGATGAATTCCAAGTGCTGTTCATTCAGAAACAGGGTGAAAAAGTGCCTGCCAAACTGTCCTTTTAATGGGAGAAGGAACATGCTACTCCTGCAGCAACAAACTGTGCCCAGCTGCCACCCTCAGATGGGGCAGAAAGCAAGGAGGGAGAACTTGTGTTATTTATCCTTGTCTTTAAAGCTCCCTCCTGCCCAAAAGCACAGCTAGGAAGAGGCCCAGGCAGCAACTTCTGAATGCTCCATGAATCACCAGTTCTGACAGGTCACTTGATTTATTGTTTTAGGAGCTGAAGCCAAGAACTGGGTGAAATCTTGGTTTCACAGTGCCTGATGCACTGCTGACAGAGCAAGTGACCTCGGGTTCAAGGCACTTGATCTCAGTGTCTCAGCCATCCCAGCTGGAGCCTGGCTGGAAGCAGCCCTCCAGACACTCCTTCCTCTGTGCAGGGACTTCCATCCATGCTTTTGTTTGCTCTGCTATCCCCAAATCTGTGCCAGGACAGTGGCACAGAGCAACACCAAACACACTCTGGGCACTGTGTGAGCTCACGTTGCTTTTACAAGAAACCAAACCTCATCCTGACCCCTTTTCCTTCTCAGGCCCATGAAACAGAAACTCCACACAAAGTACACTGATATTTCCTGTTTATGTCCAGCTGTTAGAGGAGTTCTGCTGGCCAGTCCTTTAACCATCATTGTAGCACATTCTCTACTCTGCTCCTCTCCCCAGGCTGACAGAGCTGAGCAGAGGTGCTTCCATCACCCCCTCCATGCCCAAATTCCAGCTGTACCTAAGGTCTGCACAGTCTCCTCACTCTGCTGCACCTGCTGGGACATCATCCTGCTGATGCCCATCAGACTCTCTGTGATGTTGCTTGCACTCTCTGCCAGACTTTCCTTCGTGGTCTTCCTGAAAAGAGAAAAAAGCAAAGAAGGAAGAGGTAAAATTATTCTTTTGGATACTCTGGGAAAATGTTGCTGATGGGGAGATAAGACCAATACTTGGCACTAAACATCTCTGCAGTGTACAAAAAACACAACTGGTTTTCACTGCATGAGAAATTCAGATTATTTTCACTAAACAATAAAAATTATCACAAAATATCAAAGTCCTGAGCCCAAACAACAGCCCAGAATCTCACAGGGGCCTGTCCTTCATCACTTGTTCACCCAGGACTGTGTAACTCCATGAGCTGCTATGGGAGCACCAACACAAACCCATTTTATTATCCTGACTATTCCAGCTGTTGCTTTCAATACACAGCCTGCAGTTCTGTATGTAAAAACAGCTTGGATAATGACCCAGCTCTTGTTTAGAACCTATCTGGAATCAATGTAAAAGACAATATGTAAAGCTATGAAGGTTAATTTATCCCCTTTTCTGCTTAGACATGTCAATGCCAAGAAAGCCCAAATTCACCACAATCCTTAACAGCCCAAATCTCCACAAAAGGGAAATGCACTTATAAAAGAAAAGCTACACTCAATATAATTAAATAAATTAAAAATACGATGTCACTTCAATTTAAAATGAGTGAATATGGGAGACACTGCTTAAATCCCACAGTACAGTGGGACACTCCAATACCTTTGCCTTAAGATGTCTCTTCCCTGCAGCAGCTGGTCTTTCTCAGAGTTGTCAATAGCAATTTTGCAGGCCAGATTTGCCTTTCTCCAGGCTGCCTGGTTGCTGAAATCACAAGAGCAGAGTGTTGTAATGTGACGCAAGCACAGACAATTTTCACAAAGCAACCACCACTGTAACTGGGCACCCCTGATACATGCAAGGACCCTCAGAATCCAAAAAGTACTTGGGCTGGAAAATACTTCCAAGATCATCAAGTCCAAGCTGTGTCCAATCCTCACCTTGTCCCTGAGCACTGAGTGCCACCTCCAGCCCTTCCTTGGACACCTCCAGGGCTGGGCACTCCAAACTTCCCTGGGCAGTTCCCATGCCTGACCACCTTTTCCATGGGGAAATTCCAACCTGAGCCTCCCGTGGCCCAGCCTGAGGCTGTTTCCTCTCATTCTGGATGCCCACCTGGCTGTCCCCTCCTGTCAGGGATTGTGCAGAGCCACAAGGTCCCCCCTGAGCCTCCTTTTCTCCAGGCTGAGCCCCTTCCCAGCTCCCTCAGCTCCTCACTTTCTCTGTATTCCTACACACAACAACATTCTATCCTGACATTCCCATTCCTCAGTGTAGCATTTATGAAGCAATGGAAGAAGAGAACTGTGCCAGCTGTCAAACAACCCACTCCTAAACCACTTTCTTGAACTCAAGTGCTCAAAGGGACAGACCAGAGTTAGGAAGTCAGGACAGGAGAAGGGAGTTGCACCCTTTCTGTCCCTGACCTCTTGGTCTGGGAGAAAACACGTGTCAGTGTCTGTGCTTCCAAAGCAGAAAGGTTAGAGTGTCTGTGCTTCCAAAGCAGAAAGGTTAGAGTGTCTGTGCTTCCAAAGCAGAAAGGTTGGAGTGTCTGTGCTTCCAAAGCAGAAAGGTTAGAGTGTCTGTGCTTCCAAAGCAGACTGAGAGACGCTGCACCAAAGTCAGCCAATCTCTGCTTACAGCGGGAACAGCCCCAGCTGCCAGACGCACCTGAGCATTTGCTTCTTGTGGTTCTCCACCTCCCGCAGCAAGGCTTGTTTCTCCGACTCCTTGTCCTGCTCCTTCGCCATCTGCTCCAGCTCCTTTGGCGGAGAGCACAAACACCAGACCCTCACCGACCACCCGCAACCCGCACGGCCCAGCCCGGCCGGGGAGCGGATTCAGAGCAGCTTCATCTGATAAACCCCCAGCCCAGGGCTGCGACTCACCAAATCTCAGCCGGGACCCCCAAACCCAAGGCTGGGATCCCCCAAAACACGCGCAGAACATCCCCAAACCGCGGCAGGAAGCCACAGCTGGGATCCTCCAGCCCTAAAGCACAGCCGGTGGGCCCGGAGCACAGCTCGGTGCCCCGGCCGGGCCCCTCACCTGGATGCGGCCGCGGAGGTGTCGGAACTTCTCCTTCACGGCGGCATTGAGCTCCGTGAGGGCGCTGAGCGGCCCCGGGCAGTCCCGGATATCCTGGAACACAACGGCGCGGTCAGCGCGGGCCCGGCTCTCCCCGTGGCCGTGCCGGGGTGTCCCGGGGCTGGCGGCGGTACCTGCACGGCCGCCTTGATCTCCAGGTCGAATTTGACGATCTCCTGGTGGCAGACCCGCAGCGGCACCGCCGCGGCCGCCGCCGCCATCTTGGCCGGGCAGGGCCGGGCCGGGCCGG
>WBNO01009686.1:725959-750934 GCA_013400575.1 Peucedramus taeniatus
TTTTTTTTTTTGCATCTGCATGTGCCATCAGCCTTAAGAGTTCACCCAACCACAAATACTGAGCAAGTTGTTTTCCTTGGATATATAATATTCTGGGAAGATAGATTATTCCAATCAGAATGTATGAATATCCATCATTATAAGAGAGATTAAAATTAAGTTTTCTTACCTAATCAGAAGATTTTGATAGGGTGGGATGTGCTTTTTCCAATACCAAAGCCAATCCAGAAGTTTTCCTTACAGGAGCTAGTTAAATCACCCAAATTTGACTTTAAATATACCCAACTAAAAATTACTTTAAACTCCAGAAAAACTCTGAACAATGATGTTACCTAAAAAGTTTGGAATTTTGTTACTTTTTATGGGGGAAACAAAAAAATGCAAGTGTGGCTTAAAAGAGCTCTGGTTCCACTTTTAGCTCCACAGCTCATTAGAAAGACAATAAATTCAGAGTCAGTATTTGCTGCCATGGAAGTTCATGGATTCTAAGAGGCTGAGGATTATACTCAGAGTGCAAAGACACCTTCTCGAAGCACTGGAGGGAAAACATGGCATATTGTGAAATGCAAGTTGTAGAAAGACAAGAGATTTTTGTTTGCTGCAAAGATACAGCCTGAAAGTGCCATCTTTGATTAATGACATCGAAGAATCCCAATTTACATTGGGAGATATTCAAGAGTGGTGTTTTCTCAACAGACTAATGCCCTTAATACAGTTACAAGAAGGATCAGTCACCGAGGCAGCAACTGTTTGAAATGTACTTCACACGATCCCTGGGGTAAACAAAATAAACCTCAGCTGTGTGCAAGGCTGTGTCAACAAGCCAAGACCACATCTAGCAGCACACTCCACTAGGTGATTCCAACTGAAGCCTCCAACTTCAAAAGAAAATCAAATCATGCTTAGATGCACTCTTGAAACTCGGGTCTCAAGGCCAAATACAGATCCTGACATTCACGGTCCAGAACTGGGTTGTGCCTCAGCAGAATTTCAGGAAGACGAGCAAGCACGTTTGAGGAGCAGAACTGCATTTGCTATTTCTGCTGGAGGCAGCTTGGATATAACCCTTGGAAATTCTCCTGATAAAACCTTTTAGAGCTTCTTTAAAAAGAAAAAAAGCTATGTTTAAATGATTTATGGAAAAGCACATCCAGTCATTTTAGTTGTGAATAAGCTGTTTCATTAATGAAGGCAAGTATTAGATAAATATTGGGGGTGTCTTTTAAAAATAAATTTTAAACTGACACCTCTATATTTCCAAAGTGTCTGTTTGCTTTTAGATTAGTTAAAATAGTTTCATCCATTTTAGGTTGGTTTTTTGTTTGTTTGTTTGCTTTTTTTTAAAAACCCCAACTTTTCCCTGGCTTTCTTAGTATGGAAAAAAGTCAATCTATAAATTAGGAACTGAACACAGCTGAGCCTGACTCTCACATCAGCTTTACAGCAATGCAACTTTATTAAATCACAATGATTTCAACTGGTATGATAAGAAAATCCAGCCCATCCACACGTAAACATAGCTTTAGTAGTTAAGTCTCTCTCATCCCAAAAAACAAAAAGTACTCACCAAGTATCAGTAAATGTGTTCAATAAACCATAAAAGGAAGCGTTAGCAAAAGGGGTTTTGGGTTTAAAAACACCCTTCAGGAGCACCCCACGTTTTGCAAGGCCATTCAAAAACTGGTCTTCCATAGAAATACAAAAGGACTACTGAGAGAAACTGAAATCAGCCCTGTCCGCACTCGCTCCAGCACGCCTAAATCAGCTCTGATTCCATCTCAGAAGCTTTGACGAGTTCAGAGGGAATGAAAAACACTTAGTTCTAGATGTACAAGTAAGGCACAATATAAAGCCACATCATCATCTGTCATGAAGGGAGGGGAAGGACGAGGGTCATACATGGTACAGCAGAACAAGCAGCCCATCGATTCCAAGTGTGGCACCTACGTTCAGACTGACGAGATCTCGACAAGAGCAGTTATGACAGCATGCTTTTAATATGGAAACAAATCCTAGAGAATCCAGTGTATCAGAAAAAGGAAGAGCTTTCTGGTTGTATTAAATCAAAAAATAGATCATTGTTTTTGGATATAGGATTAAAAGTGAATATTCACAATGCCTACACTCAAAAACAAACAAAAAAAAACCCAGGACTTTGTTAAGATCCACATACTATGTATGAACACTGAAAATCTTTAGAAAATGGTCTTCTCTAAAGATCACCCCAAAACGCATGCCACAATTGCCAAAAAACAGAACATGTACATTTGTTGGTTTTTTATACCCTTATAAGATTTTTGTTTGTGATAAGTATACACTAAATGTATATATTTTAATGACACTAGAGGAAGCAGATTGTTACTGGCATTAAAGTACAACCATTTCTAGACGGTTTAAATGCCACAGAGTCCCCTGGTTAAAATGTAAAGCTGCACAGCTTGCCTATGTCACCTTTATGATAAAGTTAAACCAGCAAAAGGTCTTATCTTTACTCTACATTTTACTGCCAGGTTTTATTTATCTCAAGTATCGCTGCAGCATTCTGACCAGCCCAGAGTTAGCAGCAAGTGGCAGGAATCATATAAAACGCAGTTTCTTTTTTTTTTTCTTTTTCCTCTTTTTTTTTTTTTAAACAAAGTGCTTTTCTAAGATATACATACATATAAATAGTTACAAAATAAAGTGTCAACATTAAAAAGCTCAACTATTTCAAAGCTTTAACTTAAAATAATACATAGGAAACACTGAAATGCGAGGGTATGGAACTCACTAAAGATTCAAAGTCTACTTTGAAATGCGAGACCAAAATCATAGTCTGGTTTTCAGACAAAAATAAAAAGCTATAAAGTTGTGTGTTGCCCAGGATTCCCAGGCAGTAAAAAAAGGGGGGGCTTTTAAATACCTTGTCAGTTGAATTTGTCCCAGAAGTTTTTACCTGATTTCAAACTGCTCTCTCTCAATGCTCAGATGCTGCCTCGCCTGCAGGGTTTGGATGGAGCACAGGGACAAGCTCTGTGTGCCAGCCCTGCTCAGGCACAGCCTGCACCTCACAGGACACATTCTCTGTCGGGGTTTTTGGGGCCCTGGGCAGCTCCACAAGAACAAGAGGAACACACCAGACCCACTGTGGAAAGCAGCAGCCAACTCTCACCTCACCTCAACAACAACAACAACAACACAAACGCCTCAAAGGAAAACACCCACATTCCACTCAGATTTTGCAAGCCTTAAGTGGATTTACAAAGTTTTGCCTAAATTGCCCTGGGTATTTGTTCAGTCTCTTGTAGGAAAGACTTTCTGTACAGCTCAGTAGTGGTATTTTGGCCTCCTCCTCCCTTTTGAGTCTTCCAAAATATTTAGGTACAAAGGAAGCTGTGAGCGTGGCAGGGCCACCACTTTCACCGGCCACTCTTCCTGCACTGTTACCGATTCAGGCTTTTCTCTCTTATAGTACAAGCTTGGATATAAAAATAATCTACTTATAAACAAAAAGGAATCACAGTACAAACAAACTCAGACAAACTAGAAACGAAGTGGAGAAGTTCCCCAAAGGGAGTGGGGAGAAAGCCTTCATGGACTTTTGCATTTTTTTTTCAGCAGCTACATTTGAAAATATTTGGTATTTCTATTTTCAGTAAACAGTGTTTTGTCATCTTTAAATAGGGAGAGAAAGAACAGGGAGGAAAAGGAGGGGGGGTCCATGAAACCAGAGAATGATCTTGCCTTGAGATAAAGGACTTTCTCATCAAAGGCTAAAGCTTTTAATCTGTACGTTAACACTGACTACAAAGCCAACTCTTATTAGCAGAAGAGCAAATAAGAACTTTGTGTTAATATTCCTCAATCATAGAAACTACTGAATTAACAAGAATAAGTCACATATAAGTCTGAAGAAGCTAGTTTCGAAATACCTGTACAAAAATATAAAAGTCTATAAATTTTTTTTTGTTTTGTTTGAAGCCTGTGTTGATCCTTGGAAACATCACATGCATAATAATACATCAACTGGAAAAGTGGCAACTAAGGAATTAGATATTTGTAGCTCTTTTTTTTTTTCCTCTTTACATATATACACGTTACAATAAAAATAATTTTATTTTGGTTGTTTGGTGGAAGTATACTACAACAAGCTAAATACTTTTTTTTTTAAATTCTCAAAGTCGAAAACTATTTTACCAATAGCTTACTAAAATCCAAATATATTAAAATCTCCTACAGTAAGTGCAGAGAAAAAAGATTTAAAGACTCCAAGACGGCCACCAACTTATCTACCATGGAAGCGAACTACAAGAACAGCAAAATAATATTGTTATGTATGAATGCTCCTTCTGTAGATAATTGGACCCAAACAAAAAAATTCACAGTTCAGTAAGATCCCTAACCCTGACCTTTAATTTTTTTTCTTTTTTTCTTTTGTTTTTACATTCAGTACAGTATCATATAAGCTGTGCAAAACTTTACTTAGACTGGCAGTTCGCCATATCAGTTGCATTTGTCTTTGGTACAAAAATAAACAATCGCATTAATGTGCAAGTATTTGTTTTCTTCCGGCCAAAGTACCGAAATTGAATTTTCTAGAGCCATCTTTTATACAATACATAGACTCTGTGGCATATATCTACATTTTCAACATATTCCTATATACATTCAAAAATTTTAAGAGCTGGAACAAATACATTAAAACCTAAAATCTCACCATCTATACAGCTCGGTTTTGCCCCTCAGGGTTTTCTTCATACAAAACTTTACCAGCTTACACTGATAGCTCTCCCCACAAAATACAAGGCACAAAGAATATACTTTTTTTTTCTCTTGCTTGCACAGACATTTAAATACTCTATTAAGCTCAGAAAATTAAAGTCTTATATGGCACACTAGCTCTAATGCTGCGTGTGCTATGTACAAGTTAATGGTTGCAAAGAAAGCTTACTGTTTTTTTAAGAACAAGAAAGAAAATCCAATTATTTAAAAATAAAATAAAAAATAACAAAAAACTCCCTACATTGACTTTACCAAAAAAATGCTTCCTCTTACTTCACTTGGACCATAAACCTGTCTGGCAAATGCTAAAATATTTTCTCTAGCAAACCCATGTTTTTGCTTCTAAAACAAAAGTGATATATTCTGGTCCTAGATCATTTGAAAGAGAACTCTCATTTCTGCCCTTGAGCTTGAAGCAGCTTTGAAACTATCTGGTTTATGGTCCAAAAATGCTCTGCAGCATTTTCTACCACGTCGTGATTTGTTTTTCCTACACTGTAACTTGAAACCAATGGAACCTACAGGTGAGTGTTTACAGAATGCTAAGCTGACATGCAGACCAGAATGCCATTTACAACGAGGAACTCGGCAGCAGGGGCAGAGCCTGCCCCAGGAGCAGCTCCAGTCCTGTCCTAAACCTTGGCCATCGGTATCCGCAGCCCCACGAGGCCGCCCGTGGGGTCCCCCTCTGCTGTCTTCTCCAGGACCTGGTTCACAAACTCCGACGTCTGGCCAGCTACAGGAAGTCCTGAAAGGGAGGGAAGAGAAGCTGCTCTCAGGTCACTGCTCTTGGCACATTCCTACTGATGCCTCAGGTTTTAGCTTTCCTATTTTTCAGATTCTGTGCTGCTTTAGTGTGCAGTTCTGGGCTTCATATTAGGGGATGGTGAGCTCTCTGCACAGAGTAGAGAGGCAAAACAATTCCTGCTCTAGCTGGGCACCAAGGACAAATGATCCAAATCTCAGCCCCAAGAGCACAAACAACGTGGGCTGGAGAGAGAAAAACAAGCAGGATGGGACTGCATGGGCTAAAGCTGGAATGGGACAATGAACTCCAAGGTGCAAATGGAGCAGAACTGATCCAAGGCAGAGACCCCGTGCCCAGGAGTGCATTTTGGGACCATTTTGGTTCCTCTTGGGTGCAGCCCTGGCTGGGCTCTTGTGCTGCCCAAGGTGCATCCATTGAGGCCTTCTAATAAATCCCTGCTTTATTATTTAACTCTGTCCAGCCTCTGCTCTAGGGCAGCCTTCTCAAGGCATCACTACAGGTGACACAAAGCCAGGGAACATTTTGGTTGGGACAAATGGAATCAGGAAAGGGTACAATCATTCCTCTAGATCAGAAATTGTTTGCAATCAGATACAGAGAGCCCAGAGGAAGCACCAGGATGATCAGAGGGCTGGAACAGCTCTGCTGGGAGAAAAGGCTGGGAGAATTGGGGTTGATCAGTCTGGAGAGGAAAAGCTTTGGGGTGACCTCACTGTGTCCTTCCAGTGCCTGAAGGAGCCAACAAGATAGAGAGAGACTTTTTACAAGGGATGGAGGGACAGGACACAGGGAATGGCTTCACACTGCCAGAGGGCAGGATTAGATGGGATATTGGGAAGGAATTGTTCCTTGTGAGGGTGTTGAGGCCCTGGCACAGGGTGCCCAGAGAAGCTGTGGCTGCTTCTGCATCCCTGGAAGTGCCCAAGGCCAGGTTGGATGGGACTTGGAGCCACCTGGGACAGTGGAAGGTGTCTCTGGTGGAATGGGATGAGCTTTGGGGCTCCTCAGGGCATTTATGATTCTATATCTTCATACCCAGGTAAATGCACAAGGTTCTGCTTACCAAGAGTATCTTTAATAAGTATGTTCAACTTTTGTTCCATGTTGATTCCTCTGTCATCTTTAGGTACCTGCACCCGATTAACTATTTCTTGTTTGATGGAGTTGATGACAAAGAGTAAATTATCTACAAAGAAAAGAAAAGGATTAGCTTTACATCACATTCCCCTGGAAGGGATTCACAGTTACCCACACACAGCTGTGTCATAGGTGTCACATCACACTTACTGTAAAATTAAATGTAACAGTTTACCTCAAATATTACCAATATTTTCAAAAATATTTACAGAACATGCATACATTTACATAATTCACACCTGCAAAGTAGCTCAACATTGCAGGTAATCCAATTTACATTCACTTTATTCAATGGGCTGGTTTTGTACCAACAGATTTGCTGGGCTTGGACCAACTCTTTATGAGCTAGGTCACATCACGGTGCAAAACACAGATTTGCCCAAACAAAAGAAAAATTAAGATGTGAAGAGTTGTATTTACCATATTCCGTGTTGAGACCCCAGAGTTTTACTTTATTGGCTTCATACTGGGCTTTCTTTTTTAGTCTACAAGCCCTATGGCAAGAAAAGGTGAAAAATTAGAACACTACCAGAAATTCCAGAGTAGTAAGAGCCACATGAACTCATTAACCAACCCTCCCAGAGCTGTGATGCACAAACTCAACCATCCTCACCCACCTGCACTGAAAACACTCTGCTACCTGCATCTGCTCACATTTGACACTTGTGGAGTCTGTCCCAGCTGTTTGCCCCACAGCTAAGGAAGCCAATTCCAGTGGAAAAACATCCTTATCTAGGAAACAGGCAAACCACAGCTCCCAAGGTGCCAGCTGCTCTGCTTTTTGAGAAACTGGTAATTCCCATTTGATAAACTGGTAATTCCCATTGCAGGAGCTGCCACATGAAGCACAATTTCTTTAGGCAAAAATTATTTACATCTTTATCATTCACTTGGAGCAATCCACATTTTCTCACCCCTCTGCAGCTTTACCCAATGCATACCTGGAAGCCAACTTGTTCTTTTCTTTCCTTGACCTGGGTCTGGCAGTTAAGGGAAGTTCACTGACGGGTGTCAGGTCACTGATCACCTTATTCAGCTTCCTCAGCTCATTGCCAATCTGGAGGAGTTTTCTGGGGTTGGGAGTCAGGTCTTCTACATCAGTCCTCCGTGACTTCTTTGCTGCATATTTTCCTGTTTTAAATATGCAGAAAAATGGGTAGGGAAGTGACATAATACATACACAAACCTGTGAGAAAACACTCTAAAACAGGCATTTTTTGGGTGCAGTTTAAGTTCCTTTGTTCATTGCAGAAGAATGGGCCGGAATCAGGTGATCCCCATGGCCTCTCACAATAAAAAGAGCATTTCCACACAAAGAGCTTTGTACAATTCATATTCTATCCAGATCAGATAAGAGCAAATACTGCTGGCAAGGCCACTGGATGTGACAGAGAGCATACACACAACTCTGCTGAAAAATGTATGTCACAAGTTCAAACCCTGTTGTTTTGCTCTAGCTGTAAACTTGTTAACTCATATTCAGCCAAAATATCCTCCTGCACACTCCAGTGGATTGAACTCCTAAATCATCTTATTGCCAAAGTCCTGTACTAAGAAAGAGTGCTGAGGCCTGGTGCTGAAACAATCTTCAGCAATGCTGAGATGAAATGAGCCACATAAATGCCCATTAACTCATTTTATTATATGTATTTGAAGCTATTTAAGGCCTGGTTTTGCACTTGACTTAAAGGTCAAGTGTCCAAGTGTCTGAGGGGTTTGAGTCCTCAGAGCATGTTTGGTTATTTGGTGTTGGATAACAAATATAAAATAATGGAATCACAAAATGGTTTGGGTTGGAAAGAACCTTAAACTCATCTTTTTCTCTCCCTTGCAATGGGAAAGGACACCTTCCACTAGACCAAGTTTCTCAGAGCTCCATCATGAGAAAGAGCAGTGATAGGGACTTTAGGTACTGATATTTCACTACAGGATAAAGAAGCTTTTAAAAACTAAGGACATTCAAAGAAAAAAATGCTTTCTTCCCTGAATAAATCTACAGGTAACAGCAACAACAACAAAAAAGTCTTTTGATTTAAGAGAAGGCCAATTGCCATGTTAAAGGCAGTAATTTTCAACTCTAAGGGAACATTAACCTTACAACCAGGGAAGTTGGTTTAAATTGCTCCTTCAAAGCCAAAATCAAATGGAGCAGCCTAAAAGAGGTCCTGTGAGAAGAAAACAAAAATACCCCTAAGAGGGGTTTGTTTTGGGTGATGTTAATCATGTTTGTGGTGCAGTAATTGCTCACTGGGAATAAATCAGTTATTAGAGCAACTAGTTAAAGTTTCTAAGAGGGCATCTTAAGGAAATAGTTTATTCCCAGAGGAGTAACTGCTTCACTGTGCTGCATTCACAGGGGGAAAACAAGGAGGGAGGAGCAGAGAGAGACAGTTGTGCCTTAGTGCTTGTCCTCAGCTCATACCAGTCCCCTGAACTTGGCACCCAGAGCCATCCCAGCCTCCTGCTAACACAGGCAGCACTGACAGGAACAGCCAGAGCAGCAAACACCAGTCAAGTCACCATCCAATATTTACAGTATCACACTGAGAAAGCTTTGAACTCTCGGGATTTCCACTGAGAGCCCTTGGAAGTCACAATTCTCAATTCATCCACACTCCTCTGGAAGAAACCACACTGAAAGTCCCTACTGTATGTTCACTGTGCCTTCCCTGGGCACTGCAGAGGAGCAGACTTACAGTGCTTAAATTTTCATGGCCCAAACACAGCTCCTCAGCACTCACAAGGAGGGGAATTTGGCTGCTGAAGGTGTCACAAGGAGAAGACAGTCACTTGAGACCAGGCTGAGGATTTCTTACCATGGTGAAGCCCATTCTTCTGGTACATGTTGCTGGGCAGGGTGTCCCTGTCCCACTCGGATGGCCTCAGCATCCTCTCCTGCTGGGATGGTGTCAGCTGCTCGCTGTACTCCCAGAAGTATCTCCGCTTGCCTCTTTTCCGAGAGGATATTGCTGTCATTTCTTTTAAATCCTCCACAGAATCGTTTTCATACCCTAAAAGGATGCAGAGGGTTGTTTATATGCTGGTGACAGAATTGTTTGCAGCCCTTTAGCAGCGGACTGAGGATTCAAGTTAAAGGCAAAACCACATCCAGCTCTGTTTTGCATTATCTAACACTTGGTTTCCAGCATCAGCTGCTCCTGGGTACTTGCCTTAAATCCAGGATAGACACTGAGCCACTGATGGGGCTTCATTAGTTGAAAAAACTGAAATTATTGATGCTTTTAAAGTCCCTTTATATTCTCTGACCCCCTAAGCTGTAGTCCCTCACAATCACAGCAGTGCCAAGTACAGACAGCAGATGTTGGACCATGTTCTCCCATTCTGACAAATTTCTCCATGAATTGGCAGGAACACAATCCTAACTCGCCTCCACATTTGACAAAAAGCATGGAAAGAGAAGCAGATTAAATAAAGATGGATTAGCAAAAGACAATAAAGAAAAAATTATTCAATTATAGAACACTCTGAGTTGGAAGAGGCCCACAGGATCGAGTCCAACTCCTGCTGCTCCTGAGTCCAAAGACCTGCAGGGAATAAATCCAAGCACTGATCCCTCCTAGGCTGGAGAAAGGGGCTCTGTAATCAGCACAGTGACCAAAGGACCATCTAAAGGACCCACTGCTCAACCTCTTCCTCCTCTTGAGTGGGATGAGAAGAAATGATCCTCAGTAAAGCTGCACAATATTTTAGAGGTGAGTTATGATGCACTTGATATCATGAATTGCTCATGAAGGACATGGAAATTGTAATGCCACTGCCCACATCACAGAAATATTTTACCATAACTATGTAAATAGAAACCACAGGTTTTCAAACCCCAGATATGCTTTAGAAAATAAAGATAATCTATACTAAGGTTAAAAACAAATCTCAAACCACTGCATGGCCTTTTGTGCTAAAATGCTAAATAATAGTTTACATTTACTCAAAAAAGAAGCATTTCTAAACATCATATACTGTGATGGAGCTAAAGGAAAAGCCACCCATGCATGGACTGCAGGCTTAGCAAGCCTTGACCCCATATGCTTCAGCTCTGCTTCATCTTCCACCAGCACAAAGAACACTTTCTTCTTTTTAAAACAGACCATTCAATTAGTCTGTTTGCACTTGAAAAACCAGTTGAAAGAGGAAAAACAAATTTTCTTGCTTTGGTCTGACTCTCACATCATAACCCAAAGCAGGAATAGAAGTCAGGTATGCAGGAGGATGAAATCCATCCTGAAGTTCTACTTCTCATCATTTCATCAACTCATTTACTTGGATTCTCTGGTTTGTTGGAAAGGCAGGATTTTAAAGGCAAACCAAACAATGAAACATGCTTTATAAAACATTTGTGCTGTATAGCCAAAAATATTGACAATTTACATTAAATACAGTTTCAAATACCATAAATATTTGTGACTGTAGCTCCATTTTACTCAAATGCTGTTTGACATAAGTATCAAAATACACTCAAAAAGCCCACTCACTTTCCACCTTAAAAAATGCTATGTAGCTCATTATACAGAAATATATAAATTGAGCCCATCTTCATGATAACACAGAATTAATCCACCCAATGAAAACAAATCTCTGTAAGAGCTGAAGTGTACAAATGTACAACAAGGTTAAAATCAGGGCTTCCTGTTTGCTTATTCAAACTGTAATTAAGTTAGCAACTTCAATTACATTGACTTAATACATCCTGCCTTGCAAGCCCAACACTGACCTGCTGCCATTATAAAGTTACATAAAAGAACCCAGTGCAGTGTCCTAACCTAACACACAAACTTGTTCAGCTGCTCTGCACTGTATTTATTCCTCCTCTTAGCAAAGATCACACAGCAGGGCAGGCTTCTAAGAAATCTGAAAGGCTTCTTGTATTTAACTCTGAAGCCCTTCACAACCCCCTCCTAAAAGTCCTCCCTCACATCCCTCCCTGTGGTTGTGGTTTAAATTCACCAGGGTTAAATGAAGCAGAACAGAGAACAGGGTGCACGTGACTCCTGCATCTCACCAGGTGAAACCCAAAAATAGCCCCACTGAAACAAACCCAGAGCACTCCTCCTCCTCACCACTTCACCACAGAGGCTTCTGGCAAATCATTCCCAGTGTTTTTCCTCCAGCTGATGGTCCAGGTGCTCAGACTGATCTAATGCAGCTTCTTAAAACAATCTCTGTGTCTCTAGGAGTAATTTTTCACTCATTTCTTCTCCAGTGCTACTGACAACTGAATAAATTGCTGCATTTCCCATTTCTGGAATCTCCTGACTACTTGATGGCAGGAACAGTCATTTAAAAGTCTTTCTACTAAATGAGATAGGAAAAATATACTCAGTAATAGCAAAACCACAACGTTTAAGTGCTAGAAAAGGTCTGGGCTGGTAATTCCCATAATAAACTACCTTTGCAGGGGACCAAAATTGCTAAATCTGTGTCATGGTGATAATAAAAACACTGTTGTCCAAACTTGCCTGAGAGCCAGTCACATTTTTAGCTATTTCTCCTTCACTATATCTAAATATTTTCTCAGATAACACTTGAAGAAAGCATTTCATTCAGTCTAAAAGCATACATGAAGAATAACCAAAAGCAAATTATGTATAAAAAACCATTAGAGAGTCAGCAATAACTAGTATATTTTTTCCTTTCAGTAAATTATATCCTCACTCAAAATACCAACTCTGATTTTGCTTTCAGAGCTGTGGAAGGTTTAATTTTCCTGTGCTGTGCCTATTTTTAGATACTTTACCCATAGTATCTACCTTTAGAGGCAAAAAGGCAACTCAAAATACAAAAGTGACATGATTAGAATACCTGGAGATGTTATTTCCTAAAATGGACAAAATGTATGATAAAATTTTTAGTATCACCACATTTGAGGTGAATGGTTTTAGGCTTCATTCATGGAAGGGTTTGGCAAGCTTGGATAAGCCCAGATCCTCAGCTACTGCTGCAGAATGTGGATTGCTGGTCAGTAAAATCATTAATTAATTCATTCCACCCACAGCATTTAACACAACCTCTCTTTTTCAGGGATCCCAGGCTCCCAGTGCAACACATCCCCCATGGGCTGCAGAGCTGGAACAGCTGCTCAGGGCCCCAGAAAGCAGAGGGAGTTCACTCCAGAAGGGAGGAAGAGGCTTCAAAATGTTAATAAAAATGTGTTGTGTGCATGTGAAAGTAGCATAAAGGGCAGAATGCTTAATGAGTTTAATGCCAACGCAGGAAATCTAATTAGAAAATAATTTCATCTGAGAGTTCATTATGACAAACACTGACAAGCTTTAGGGAAGCTGCTGTTTTCAACAAGGAAAAATTTCAGCTGCTTTATCCCCTCAAAGTTACATACTGCCAAATGTCTGAATACTTGAATTCTTATTCTCTACTACAGGGCATTTATAAAATGTGAATATTGTAACACTTCATGAAATGAAATTAATACGTGGTTACAATCCTCTGCAGATTTTATTTTTATACAATGTTACTGTTTTATTACCTTCTAGGTGAAGGTTAGTTCTTATTCCTGCTCTTAGAACTCCATTTTTAAAGGCAGGAGAGAGGAATTCACTATCCTCTGAAGCCCCACTAAGTGTTACTGCTGAAAACCACCTAGAAATTATTCTATTAATTTCAGTCATTCTTTGGATTCTGTGGAAAAACTGTACCTGGAAGTAGGACTTAAATAATTATAAAATAATTTCACTCAGGATGTGATTTCATCCTGACAGATCCAACTCTGGGTAAATTCACAGCTACGAGAAGTGCTAGAAAGCTCTGCACATCCTACCAGAGAGCTACAATAAAAAAGAAGGCCACACTTGCAGGCAGCTGCTCTAACCTCAGGCTACAGCTGGGCTTCCTGTAGTCTCTATTATTACTTTTCTGCACGACCACAGTTTATGCAGTTTTCCATGAAATAGGGCAACAGAGACTTTGCATACTTTGAATAAATTGCATTTTGCAAAGCACTTAGAAAACGTGGGAGGAGAGTTCACAACTTAAGATGAGTGCTGCTCATCTGTAACCACCAGGAGTTCAAAAGCTTTCCTTCCCACTCAGAGGACAAACCCATCAACCCCCAACGTTACCAAAGCCCAACCATGCTGGTACCTGGTTCTGAGAAAGTATCGCTGATGTCATCGTCCTTATCATCCTCATAATCCTCTTCCTCATCATCATTCTCAGACAGCTCGTGCTCACTGCCAAATCCCTCATCGTGGTCCTCATCTTCAATATCATCCTCATCCTCCTCCTCTTCCTCAGGCTCTGCTTTGGCTGACTGTTCACCCAAAGTGTCTGTTACAAAAAGAGAATAATTGTGCTCTTCTTTCTTCTGCGAGGAGTCCGACACGGACGTGCTGGCGGAAAGGCTGCTCTCCCCCACAGCCAGCCCTGGGCTCTCCTGGGGAGGGCTGAGGAGCAGCTCTTGA
This sequence comes from Peucedramus taeniatus, assembly GCA_013400575.1. Lineage (NCBI taxonomy): Eukaryota > Metazoa > Chordata > Aves > Passeriformes > Fringillidae > Peucedramus > Peucedramus taeniatus. The sequence goes on from WBNO01009686.1 coordinate 740,060, forward strand.
GTCTCTTTAAAAGGCAAACCAGGAGTTGTACTGTGACCATGGGGGGACTCGAGTCCTTTTCTCTCCTGTCTCTTTGCTACAGCCCCACAGTAGCAGGTGTTTTCCTTGGCTGCGTCAGCGTGCCCCTGGCTCAGCACGGGCCTGCTCTGTGGCAAGGGGTTGATCTTTACTTTTGCTTTTTTAACGTAGTCTTTACATTCAACGTGAATGTTCACCTTTTCACTGCTGTACACGTTGGTCTTGGCCATGATCTGTGTACTGGAAGCAGGCTGGCTGCCAGGCTTGCTGGCCTTTTGGGCACAGTCCGACAGCGCGGCCTCGGCCTGCACGTTCTTGGAGGAACAGACCGGCGCCGCTGCTCTGCTCGCCATCTTTTTGCCAGGTAACAAAGAATTTAAAGGGTTTTGTTTTACACTAAAGAGCAAATCAGGGTAATAGAGTGAATCTGAGACAGGCTGGGAGTCCTCACTGTTCAGCTGAGCCAGTGTCGGTGTTTTGCTTATCACCTCTTCATCCTGGTATGGGCTTGAAAAGTCATCAAGGCCCAGGTAATCCACCTCCTTTGTTCCCCAGATGTCACAGCTGGTTAATTTAGTGTACTTAGTTAGGTCTTCACAGTAGGTATCCCACTGCTCCCACTTGGAGGTGAAAGCAGCTTCTTTGTCCAGGATGTCCGTAAAAGACTCCAAGTTCTCAAGGTCTTTGCAGTCCTCCATGAAAAGCAAGTTGTCCCTGGAGCTTTGCTGATAGTCCATTTCTCTGTCCTGAGCACAATAAGGTAAGTTAAAAGTTAATACAATGAAAGTATCCATCATCTCTTTCCTCTACTTAATCTGGTAAGGAGAGCTCAATTCCAGTGGAGTATGAGAGAGTGGTGACACAGGAAGAGACCTCAACTTTCAACTAAAAGTTACTTCTGAAGTCAGAATGAAGTTCAGCTCATGTGCTTCAGCAACAGGTCTTTCTGAAGACACTGCTCTTCCTATAACACTGTATTTTCCTGCTATTGCAAATCCATCTGCTCATCAGGAACTAAACCAGTACCAATATCCATGAATTTAAAATATGAAAGACATCACAGGCATCTCTATAATCTAGGTCAGTCTTTGCTGTGTGCTTAACAGAATATGCTTGAGTTTACAGTTCCTGGGAAGCCTCATTCTAACACAACCAATTAGTGACCATGAGTGACCTTTCTCCTTTGATGCAGGGAGAAAATGGAAAAGGGACTGCCCATATAAGTAGCTTCTGAGTTTTATTTTCCTTCCCCCTGCATTCACAGCTTGGGTGAAGCAGAACATGGCAGGGGGAAATTCTTCCCTGTGAGGGTAGGGAGTCCCTGGCACAGGGTGCCCAGAGAAGCTGTGGCTGCCCCTGGATCCCTGGAAGTGCCCAAGGCCAGGCTGGACAGGGCTTGGAGCATGAGTGGAAGGTGGATTTGAGCCTGTTTGAAGTGCCTGCTGAGGAACCATCACACTTGCTGGACAAGCAGCCCAGCTCTTCCCCAATCAGCAGTCAGCAATAATGAATAATTTTCCGGCATTTTTGAACCAACACCCCTTTATTCCTACAAGCACTGGTGTCAGCCAAGGAGATGAAATTCTGGGCACACACAGGTGACCTACCAGTTCATACATGAAGTCTGGATCCGAGCTGCTCGCCAGGAGATCCGTGCTCATCAGAGTCTGCTCTGAAAAGAGGTGGCTCCGAAAGGCATCCCCAAAAGGAGGGTCCATTCCACTCACACTGGGCTGCAACACAATGGACAGACATTTCAAACATGATGTGAAAAGGCACATTTTCATCTTCAACAAACAGAAAGAAGATCATCATTTCCTCCAAGTCTCTGAAGGTTTTACCATCACAGATAAGCACATCATTCCCCAGAGCCAGAGACTGCTTCAAGAGCAGCTGACAACAAGCAGGAGCAATCAAAGGACACATTTCTATCCACCACAGAGCTGCAGGAGCATTCACTGCTCCTTCATTCTTCCCTGTTGCTTTGAAAGTCTTATGTTTGCCAGGTTTTGGGATATGTTGGCTTTTGTAGAAGATGAGGGCCAGTACTAGCAAGATCTGGGAGTCCCTCTAATACAAGTAATTTTGTACTAAAGCAGTGTTGACTGTGTTTAGAGCCATTAGAACTCATAAAACTTCCATATAAAATTGTAAGGAAAGCAAAATTTATGACAACTAAATCTAGATTGTTACCTCTCTCTCAAGAACGAAGTGAAATTTGGCAAAAAAAGCATTATGCAGAATGACTGGGCATGCAGGGAATGGGCAGCAAGGCCTTCTGCTACATTTAATTCCAGACCTCAATTTCTCTTCTAGACGCTCTCACCCTGAGGGTTGGGAAGGCAGAAACACTGTGCTGCTGAAAGTCATTCAGTGTGCTCAGTGTGAATCACTGCAGTAATAAAAGGCTGTTCTGCTCTCCAGGCATCCTCCCTCATCCAGACACAACGTGGCTGAAGCTTGAACAAACACAGCACCAAGAGCAGCACCACAGCTTCTACCACAGACACTACAGGGACCCTACAAAATATACAGCCTTTAATCTCCTACACATCTTCCCTCCTAGTGCTGGTCAAATTTGTTCTTAAACAGAGGCAAAATTATTTACAGAAGCAAATAAAATCCTAGCAGACTTACCTGAGGCATTTCCAAGCCCAGATTCCCCAAATCCAATTCCAAACTTCTTGTTTTATTCACTTGTAGATTCCTTTCCAGCTTTACTTCAGTCTCAGGGAGTTTACACTATCCATGCAATGAAATTTTTCTTAGGATAACTTCAGTTCACCCTGATGGAGCTTTTCTATTTGTCGACTTCTGTGCAAAATAAACACAGCAAACCCCCAAGGAGGTGAGTAATCCTTCACCAACAAGGTGAAAGCTTAAAAAACAGCCAAAGGCAAGAACTTCCCCTGAAAATTGATTTTTCCTCATGCTGGAATGTATAGAAATTTTCTTCCCCTGCCATCTTTCATTGAATGAAAAACCACATGCTACAGAACAGAGTTGCTGCAAAAACATTTTTGGCCAAGTTACATTTTGTTGCCTTTTTTCCTCTCTGCTGAAACCAGCAGCTCTACAGACACACCTGAAGAGAAAACCCTGCCAAATTGGGAACAATAATCAGCTAACTGCTGGGTATCCAAGAGAAAGACAACCTTTATGACTAATGTAACAGAGCCAATAAACTCTAAAAATGTCTCAGGCAAAAGTCTCAAAATACAAATTCAGAACAGGCAGAAATGCTGTTTCAGTGGTATCTCCTCCTTTTCCTCAGGGATGAATCCATCCAGCATCAGATAAGATTACATCAATCACTCACACAGCAACATCTAGTGGTAGAGGATCACAGAAACCATCCAGCAGGAGAGAGGAAGAGACAGATTTCCCCAAGAGAACAAATTAAAAACTGCCAAATTCACATCTGTCTAATAAAATATCTTCTCTATCAATTCAAGTAAGGCATATGTTGAAATTGGACCAATTCATTTACTGGTAGTTTTACCAGTTTAGGAGCTTCTACAGACCTGCTCTACTTCAGGTGTTTGTCTAATGACCCTTCTGAGCTTAACCCAGCATTTTGAACAGTGTAAGGAAAACCCTCACTCAGCATTGCTCCTAAGTCAGACTTTGCAATCTGCACAGGCTGTGTTTATTCTCCTCTTTTGAAAAACAAATAGTAAACTCTAAGTGTTCTCCCACAGCTCAGAACCCTCCCCCAGCAGCACATGACAGCATCCCCGTGATTATTCCCACTTTCAGATGGTATCTCAGCTAGTTTGTCCTCTTTAGCATATGGACTATCAGACTGTGGTAAAAACAGACACTATGCAAAGAAGCCTTTACTTATCAAAACAGCCTGCTTTGCAAAGAGCAGCTGGAATACAAAGAACAACAGTCCCAGGTCCAGTTCCACAGGAGTTCTCAGCTGAACCCTCTCCACCCCTGCCAGAGCGGCTGTTCCTCCCAGGGCCCTGTGCTGAACGAGCCAGTTCCCTGTGAGAAAAGCTCCTTTCTGCTCCAAAACCTCCAGGGAACCCTTTATTTATTTAAAAGTGACATTTAAAGTGGAGTTTGTGCCTCAGCAAGCCCATCTCCCTTCACCCAGCAAAGGCCACACCACAGCAGGATGGTCCTTCCCAGGTGGGGACATGGCAGGAATGACTGAGTCACTTCACCTGGGCTGGGAGAAAGGGCCTCTTCTTCCAAACAAACAGGGATGTTCTCAGACACCAAGAGAGAGGCAAGGTTATGATTCTAAATACCTGAACACTTTCTTTCCATGCACATTGATGCCTTTTTCACCAGCACATCAGATGAATACTTTGACATCACCAAACCACCTCCTGCATTCACAAGGAGACTGCCAGAGTTCTCCATGATGCAGAGGGCAAAGAAAGGAAACATTTGCTGCTTCTTCACTGGATATTCTTTGTTTTTTGCCAGAACATTGGCCTCAAGCTGTTCCACACACAGTCAGCAAAGGGAGATGAAACTTCCTCTCTGCTGACACTGATGTCAGTAACAACCAACCAACACTTCCAGGTGCCAGCTTTTGGATCATTTCCAAATCCTCAAAAGAAACACTAAAGGCTCAGAATAATTTTACCATCCCCAAGACTGGAGTGATAAACTTCTTGCACTATTTAAGAATGCCAGTGCATGTCCTCTCAGGTCAAAGCAGTGTATCAGCTAACCCAATTATTCCCGTAAATCTCTTTATATTTCACTCTTGACATTTTATAATATTAATATTTAAATGTGACTTGAATCTCAGTAGGATCCAGTCAACGATTCCACAATGTAGGATTTTTCTTAGTAGCTCTGTGGAGGGGGAAAACACAGTGAGGCCATGAAAAGAAAGACATTGCCTCAGGGAACTGCATAATCCAGATATCCTTCATGCTCCCAACTAAGCAGCCCTACTTCCAACTACTTTCCAATTTCCCAGAAAGATCAAGGTCATCATTAAAAACCTCCTGCTGCTTACACTTAACTACCAGTGTTTCTTCATGAACTGGTAAATAAAGATGTATGGCACAAGCCAATGACACATATGGAAGCACAGGTGTAAAATCAGAACTTGCTGTGAAAGAAAGTAATTTGTAGGCTGCAGTTAAAGTCCCATTCTAACAGAATTTATCATTACTGGCACTTTCAGCCCAAGACTGAGTTAGAAAAGAATACTCCAGCTGTTGTGTTATCTATAATGAATGCAGCTCTGAATGAACTAAAAGAGCTGTGGCAGAGCTCAAGTACAGCAGCACAAAGAATTACTGAAGATAAACATAGCAGGAATTTCTACTTCAGGACAATTTCCATTAATGCCTTCCATCAGCCCTTCCCAAATGCAGACACAGGTGGAATACAGAGCCCCAAGCAGCGGGCAGGGTGCCTGCTCCTCTGGCAACAGCCTGCAGGGAAATCAGATTAAGGTGATTAAGGAGCCAGGCCCGGAGCTGGTTCTGGGTCTGCAGGTCTGGAGTCACATCAGTGCCCAGCTCTGCTCCTGGCAGGAGGCTCCTGCCTTCACTGGGGCCTGAGGAAGGGCAGGACACCTGAGGGGAGCCTGCAACACACATGGAGAGGAACTCTACAGAGGCTGGAGTGACAGGACAAGGGGAATGGCTTCACACTGCCAGAGAGTAGGGTTAGATGGGATATTGGGAAGGAATTCCTCCCTGTGAGGGTGGGGAGGCCCTGGCACAGGGTGCACAGAGCAGCTGTGGCTGCCCCATCCATGAAAGTGTTCCAGGCTGGGCTGGATGGGGCTTGGAGCAACCTGGGACAGTGGAAGGTGTCCCTGCCCATGGCAGGGGGTTAAAATGAAATAATCTTTAAGGTCCCATCCAGCCCAAACCATTCCATGATTCTGTGTTCTCGGGAACAGCTGTGTCCCTCTCACATTTAAGAATCTGGGGCTACTGATGGAGGCATACACATGTACATTGGTTAAAATCCCATCAGTCATCAACAAGGAACCAAAGCCTGTTCTGTGGAGTTAACACCTAATTAATCTAATGACAAATCCTAATTAAAAATGATCCCCTGTATTTAATATTTACTTTCTGAAGAGGTACAGTGGTTCCAACTTGCCCAGGAAGACTGAATTTCCCACAGGGGAGCAGCAGGTGCATTACCTGGGATTACTGGTCTAACCCAGCCTGCAGCAGGAGCCAAACTCCAAACATGCAACATTTAGGACACACAGTGCAGCTCCTGTGCATGTGCTGTCTCTTGGGCCACTAAAACATCCTCCTGCCCCAACACAGCACCTCCAAAGGAGCCCCTCCAAGAGAAAACCCAAAAATTCAGCTTTTAGCTTATCACCTCTGAAAGTCTCCCTCAGTCGCCTACATGAATCCTTTGTACCACGGCTGTAAAGAAAGTTTCTATTTCTGGCCCAGTTCAGCTGTGTGTTTCGTACCACTGGAGAGGCACATGGAGTGTGGCTGTGCTGTTCTGCTGGCTGCACAGTGCTCATTATCCCAGCAGCTAAATGCCTGCTGTAAGTGCATTACAGGAACAATTACACTTCCACGATGGTGACTGCATCACACAGCACAGCTTGTCAAAGTCACAGTTTTGATGCAGGTATAAAAAAATAGCTCACGAGAGCCTGTCAGTACTAAACTAAAAGCTCAAGCTGAAACATTCATGGCCAGCTCTGAATTTCAGAGAAAGCACAAAAACTACACCATGTGCTTGGAAAGAACCATTACGTACCTTGCACTGTCTGCTGTATCTGGATATTTTATGAAATACTGGAGTTAGAGATGCAAGAAGTTCTCCTGCACATCTCTTAAAAACATTTTTTCCTTCCACAGTTTGTGCCAACTTGTTTTCTGTCACAGAACACCCTCTGCTCAGGGCAGTCTTCAAGCTGAGAACGTGCAGACTGCCCAGGGTAGAGTCCATCCCTGGAGGTGTCCAGGGAACATCTGGAAATGGCACTCCAGGCTCTGGTCTGGGTGAGAAGGTGGGAATCACTCACAGGTTGGACCCAATGGCTTTGGAGGACTCTTCCAACCTCAATCAATGTTTATGTTTCTTACTTTTGCTTCTGAATAATGTTCCTTTTTTTTTTTCTTTCTGCATGATACTTCAGTGATTACCCAGACTTAATAAAATTATTTTACTTTTATCCCCCACCACAAAGACACTAAGTTTATTAGCCCTATTATTATTTCATAGCAGTGAGCAAAGGCACTCTTTTAAAATGTCTTCCTGTATTTCCAGCCACTGCAGTCTCATTCCTGGACTCACAAAAGCAGCCAAGTCCCTCTTGTTGATGAAGGACTGTTGGTGAAGGATTTCTATTAAAATGCCAGCACAAGCATCTAAGGCATTATGCTCTTTGCTTTTTCTGTCCTGGAGAGAAAACAGCACCTGCTTAAAACCCCCAGACCCTGAGTCTGATGGAGCATTGCCACTTAAAAGAACTAAAGATATTCAGACTGTTTCACTTCTTCTAAGCCTCTTCCCTCCAGGAGAGGGAAACTGTTACTTCACTGTCTCTGTTCCTGTTCCTCACTGACCATCCCTTCTCCCTCCAGTGTTATTTTTCCAATCCTACTCGCCCACAGCAGACAGACTTCAAGACCTGGAAGTGATACCTCTAAAGAGCAGCTCTGGTCTGCAATCACACACACCACCCCAGGCAGCAGAGCCCCCAGAAGAGCACAAAACTCATGGACCCCCCCTGCCAACACCAGTTCCCAGCTCTGGGGGGGCTCCAGCTGTGTCAGCAAACAGGCAGATCCCAGAAACTGATGGAATCACAGAGACACAGGTTTGGGCTGGAAGGGACCTTAAAGCTCATCCAGTGCCACCCCAGCCATGGCAGGGACACCTTCCACTGTCCCAGGTGACTCCAAACCCTGTCCAGCCTGGCCTTGGGCACTGCCAGGGATGCAGGGGCAGCCACAGCTGCTCTGGGCACCCTGTGCCAGGGCCTGCCCACCCTCCCAGGGAACAATTTCTTCCCAATATCCCCTCTAACCCTGCTCTGGCAGTGGGAAGCCATTCACATCCCCTTGTCCTGTCACTTGTAAATTGTCTCTCTCCATCTGTCCTGCAGGTTCCCTTCAGGCACTGTGAGGCCACAGTTGTGTCACCCCAGAGCTTCTCCTCTCCAGGTGAACAATCCCAGCTCTCCCAGCAGAGCTGCTCCATCCCTCTGATCCCCTGGAGCCTCCTCTGGGCTCTCTCCAGCAGCTCCAGGTCCCTCCTGTGCTGGCCCAGGGCTGGGGCAGCTCTGCAGGTGGGGTCTCACCTGAGTGGGGCCCAGGGACACAATCCCACCCCTTCCCTGCCCACTGGGGACCAGCCCAGGGCACGGGGGGCTCCTGGGGGCCAGGGCAGGTCCAGCTCTCACCCACCAGCACCCCCAGGGCTGCTCCATCTCTGCATCCCCTGCCTGTGTTTCTATCCCAGCCTGCACTGATATTGGCCATCATGAAAGAGGCAGAAGCAAAAAGGAGTGATTACTTTTGATACTAACAAACATTCTGCATCCACATATTTTGTAACAATTATGCCCAGATGAATATATTCCTACTATAAGCACTTTTCTGTATGTTCTGGAACAAAGACTGAGATTTTATTCTTATTTTAGTGCTAAGAGTGGGATGTGCAGCATGTTAAACTTATTTGAACTATATTAACCGACTTTAATTAAAAAAAAAAGTTAAATTTAAAATATTCATAGCATAAACCTTATTAAAATAACACTGCAGAGTTAAGAGAGTTGTTTGCACACGCGAATTAGTAGTAAAACTAACATTTTAATTTTTTTTAAGCTGTAGCTTTCCCCTGAAGTAGAGTGGAGTGAAAGCAAAGGCAAAAAAACAAAAGCAAAACTAAACAATGATTCAGTTTCCAATCTCCAGCATTATTCTACATCCTGACAGGATGGCTGTTCCAATATTTTTTTCTGACAGAGTCTTTCAGGCTAAGAGAAAAATTAATTCTGTAGTTTCCAGGAAAAAACAAAAAGCAACACAAGTCTTATGATGAAGGGAACGGTACAGTCTGGTCTTCTCTTCATACTGTGAAATTATGATTGTTATACTCTTGTTAGAAATGGGGCATCTGTACTGAATACTTCAAAGGCAGCAGAAAGTGCAAAAAATGCATCAGTCAAAATTGTCCAAAAAGTGAACAGAAACCAGTGTCTCAAGAGTTTAAAACCAGAAGGATTAAAAAAAAAATAAAAAAAAAGGCAAACCAGGGAGATTATTATAGCAAGGTCCAAACCTTAAATTTAAAATTGTAACAAAACTTTTGGTTTAACTTCCGTGCCAATGCCGACTCTCACGCACTTCTTATGCAGTGCTAAATTTCCTGATCAAGTTTTGATGTTAAAACATTCAGTTGAACTTCCCAAATCACAGAGACATGCAGGCCATGGGAATCTAAACCTGTGGGTTCCCCTATTTATCCCACACTATCAGTCTATTATGGGACAAAAGCTTCTGTTTCTCCCCAATTAATTCCTGCAAATGCTGACTTCAATCTGACCTTCAGGAGGCTGTTTGCCTCTCTCAATATTTAAAAACCACCTGGGGAGGATGCTCGGGGGGGGGCCTGATGCCTCTGCTGCAGATTGCTCTTATCAGGGAACACTCCCATCAATTCAGAATAATTCCTTCTTGGCTCAGGTGAGCTATTGGCTATGGACACTCTGAGGTCTCTGAGCTACTGTTATTTATGCATTTAGAAAGGAATCTCACTGAGATTATCTTAGCAGGAAAGGTTTCTTGCAGAACAATCACACCCAGAGCAGCTGTGGCTGCCCCTGCATCCCTGGAAGTGTCCAAAGCCAGGCTGGACAGGGCTTGGAGCCACCTGGGATAGTGGAGGGTGTCCCTGCCATGGCAGGGGGTTGAAATTAAATAATCTTTATGGTCCTTTCCAACATAAACCACTCTAGGATTCCATGATTTATTTTCCATAGAAATTCTGACTTCTCATTTAAGCAGCCAACAATAGAAATCGCCCACATTTCTAAAGCACCTGCATCTGCCTCTCCGTAATTTTTACTATGAAAACACATTTAATAATAATCATAATTAACCTTCCCCACAAGGATGCTCAGAAGCGACCTTAGAGGCCTTTTAAACACAACCTTTAAAACCTTTAGAAGTGTTTAAAAGACAATACGAGTATCTGACTCTGCTCTGCCTGTTAGGTGGAGCATGATTTCAACAAGTCACCCCTCGCGTGGCAGCGACAGAGAGATCACGATCACTTTAAGTGAGAATCGCACATTTCAGCTGGCAGCGCTGAGTGCTCCAAGCTGCAGCCTGTTGTATGGGGAATCCTGAATAAACACCGTGTGTTTTATACGGAGAATGACGGCGGAATTATCCGGGATTTCGGATCCCTTCCAGCAGCCCTAAGAAATGCCGCGGGCTGCGGGGCCGGCAGGGAGGGCACGGCGGCGATGCCGCGGGTGGGGAATGACGGATATTTGGGGGAGCCTGGGGACAAAGGTAAATAATAAAGATTGGGTTTGAGTGCTCGGTGACACGAGGGGCTTCATCCAGGGGTTCCCGGCTAGGAAGCTGCGAGAGCTTAGAGCAGTCACCGAGAGGTGTCCGACCCCCGTGTGGGGACACGCTGAGACCCGCGAGGGGCTCCTGAGGAGGCCGTTTTATAACGCAAATCTGTTTTATATCCCTAATCTGCGGGGACGGGCCGGGAGCAGCAGACGGGAACGCGCCCCGTCCTCCCCTCAGCGCGGGGAACGGGACCCCCGTGTGCGCGGGCACCGCCCCGGGCCGGTCCCGACGCCCAGGTGGGACAGCCCCCCTGAGGCAAAGCGCTGCGGAGGGACGGGCACCGCGGGTGGCTCCC
>WBNO01009686.1:751974-764377 GCA_013400575.1 Peucedramus taeniatus
CCTGACGGGTTCCCGGAAATCGCGTGACTCGACCCTCACGTGGCCCGAGGGGGCGGGCGCGCGCGGGGGGCGGGGGGAAGGGGGCTGCGCCAGCCAATGACGAGGGAGTGTCGATGTCACGTGACGGCGGCGCGGCGCGCGGGGGGTATTTAAGGCGGGGAGGCGGGTGCCCGCGGGCAGAGCGCGGTGAGGCGGAGGCGCGGCCGCGGCTCCTGAGGCCCCCCTGGGCTCGCGTCCCCACAGCCCGGTCCTGCTGCTCTGCGGCTCACGCACTTACCCCCTTCATCCGTCCGCCTCCTACCTGCAGCTCTATATTTTTCCTACTGCACAACCACCTTTCACAGTGACAGGTAGCTGGACTGGACTGCTTCAGACACAACTGGAGAAATTATTACTAATAAACATAATAAAAAATAGACCCACCCGTTCTTATCTTGCTCTTCGTAAAGAATGTCTTCTATTCTTTAAACAAGTTTTTGCATTTCACCCCATTTCTTTCATTTTTGCCCCAGAGAGTCCATAGCGTTTAATTGTGGAAAAAAGGGAGCAGCCACCCACCTCTGATAACTCAGCCCTTCACAGGAGTAAAATGCTTCCATGATCTCCACTAGAGGAAAAGTAAACTTCTATAAAGTCTGCAGAACAATTTCTTGTGAGGGGCAGATATTTGCAGATATTTGCATTTCCTAACTTTTATGAACAAAAGCAGTTAGATGCATTTCAAATGATGATGACCTGAACTCTCACTCTACATGTTACCAGAGTTTATGACTTAAAAGTCTTCACAACTTGACTATGGAGTCAGCTTCCTTCACCTTCCTCGTTTTTTACCCAAATATCTTTCAACACAGGCACAGGTTTTCCGTTTCAAGCACAAACTTCTTTCTTTTATACTTGAACATTCTGCGTTCTCTTCTGCTCAGAGGGATGTGTGATTAATGCTCTGGTACCTGCACTGTTGGTTCAACACCAGTGGCTGAATCCCTCTGTTCTCATTTCCTGAAGTTATGCAAAAAAAAAAGAAATTATCCCAAGCAGTGTTAATTCCTGGCAGACTAACCACCATGCAACATCCAGCAGAACAGACACAAAACATTATTCTTCCAGCTTCTTCAGTCATGCTACCACCTGGCATCTGTTTCAGAGGAAACATTAACCACTCTGGAAAAGGGGAATGTCTTTCTGGGAAGCACCTAGGTGAAAATTGCTCTATGGCTTCTTTGTCCTGGCTTGGAATAGCTCTTTCCATTCAATTCAGTACCAGTGAGACACCCCATGGGAACTCTGTTACTTCTCTCTTCTAGAGCAAGTGACAGCTTAGAACCTAAAATAGAAAGCTTGTTAAAGACAGTGGTAACACAATAACCAGCACTGTTTGTCACTGAGGGTTTTCTCTTGGGATATTTCACTTCAGGCGAAATGTGACAAGCAGATCAACCTATTTCAAAATCTCAAATCTGTCAACGATATCTTGAAGTATTTCTCTCCTTCTCATATAATGTCAACATATTTTATTTTCCACATATTTCAAAAATCAAATAACAACTTTTTTATTTTGGTTTCAATTTTCCTAGGAATTATTTGGTACAGACTGTGTAACGTGACAATGTACAACATCTTGCAGGGTAAAATACAGCTCTTAGAAGGTAACATGACAAAAAAAATCCACCATTCCAGTTCCAACAGCTGCTATGCTTATTTGTAATATTGGGCACGTTCTTCCTTCTTTTGCAATTCACACTGTCCAGTTTTGGATCACTGCAAGTTACACATCAGAATCTTGGAATTTCCTGTGTAGTAATGAGTGCTGTCCCACTGAACAAGTCAATGGTGCTATCCAAGAGGGAAAAAGCAAATAAAATATTAACCATTCCATTATGTCCTTGTGCACAACAATAAAGGGAATAATTGTAATTTATCTGGACATGAGGTAAGGAAGCATTCAGGGAGCAGCATTTATACCCTTCCTTTGAAGTGCTCCTCAGCAAACAACTGACCAGACCCATCCCAATCCCACGGACTCAGCTGATGCTGAGGAGCCTCAGGAACCTCTTGGTATTGCCATGTGCTTTCCCAGGTCTGCAATTCCACATGCAAGGGTCAGTCAGTACAAAACAACTGCAATGTTTGCTGTTCAATTCAAACCGTTTGCTCCTAAAATATCCTCCAAATGTGCCAGGGATTAAATCAGCCTCCAGTCAAAATCACTGTGAAGGCTTCATCCAAATGAACCACGTTACCTTTGCTACTCTGAGTCGCCCTCAGACAATGGGAAGTTCCTGGAAAAGAGGCTCTCAAGCCAAGCATTCACTTATTCCTGCACCTTTCAGCAATTTTAAATTGCAAATTTAAGCCTATTATAGATCTAGCCCAGAGGTCTCAATACAGGCAACAATCCCCCATCTATTCCTACTATTTAACTTCATTACAATTTATCCATATCATCTAAATATCCTCAGCTCAACTCCAAGTATCCAATTAAACCCACAGAAAAATAACAGTTAAACATGGCACGAGAACATTTTGTATCAAGCAGAGGATTAGTTTTATTTCCAGGCATGAGAAATTTAAGGCCAGATTTCTCAAGAATACAATTCATTTGAAAAAACAAACAAAAAAATTGCCATCAGCACGTGGTACCACTGTTTCTCCTCTCCTCACAGTTTATTGCACACATTTTTGTCCAGTGCAAACAGAAAAAAGGTGAACAGCACAATGACAAACAAGCTAAGACCTGCAAATATAAAGAGTTATTACAGATAAAATGAACAGGAAATGTGATTCCATGACCCGTAAATATAGAAGTTTTCATCACATCTGGAGTTAACAGTCAAAAATTAACAGTACCAAAGAGGAGTATAAATTGCATTAGGCACTCTGTTAAATGGAATAGTAGGAAAAAACACAGGACTTAGAAGAAGCCACTTGAAGAACATTAGAAAAGTTAAGGCATTACTGCAGGCTTCGGATCCAACCAGCTACAGAAAGGGCACCTTTGGGTCACTGGAGGTTTTCATCTCTCCTTCACCTGCAAAGCAAGAGGCAACTTCATTATTCCTTCCATGGAGAGAGTTTGTTAATTGCAGGCCTGGCTGTTAACCACAGCTATTTCCATTCCACAAATGCACTGAGCAATGGTCAAGAACTGGAGATAATTCATCTGTGGGGATGTTTTCTTGGCAGTTTCATTTCTGAAGTTACAGCAAGCAGTTTTAGTTACATTATAAGCTGGTAGAACAACTATTTCCCTCAAATGTTTTCATTGCTGTAACAGCACCCAGCGAGCTGGATGACAGCCCTTCTCCTCTTGCACAAAAACAGTTCCTGCTCTGAGAACACAGATTGTGAACTCACCAAGCTAAGGAGAAAAGGCACTGTTGGATCACAGTTTGGAAGAGTGCACAGCCTGGATTTACCATGGCTACAGAGCTCTGTGTGCTCTTACATGCTGCTATCCAAGCCATTAACTTGGTGATGTATCAACTGAATTGCTAGAAAATCATCCCTTGGATGGGAGGGAGACTGCCGAAAACACAGAGCAAACTTGTGGAATTTGGCACAGATCAATCAAGCCAGCATATGCAGAGCTCCTCAGCAGAACACGAGGAGCTCACTGGAGCATTTTCAGGCTGCTCAGTTAAGTAAAATGGGTTTGCTTTAATCATCCTTATTTTTAAGGATCTTTCCACTTTGGGAGTTAGCACTTTATTCTCTTTGCATTTTCCATACTAATCCACCCAAACCTCAACTGAAAGGAACAGGAGGCAGAAACAAGTATAGTACATGTCCTCTGAATGCTGGAAAAGCACAGCTCAAAATCCAGAAATAACTGGTTGCTACACTGATGGGAATCCATGCAGTGTCAGAGATATCCCAGCTCTTATCAGATGGAATCTCCCTCACAGCTCCTGTCTAGGCACAAACTCCACATGGAGCCCCCCAGCCCTGCAACAGCACTCCAACAACACTGCAATGGTGTGACCTGGACAGCACATTTCAAGCAACAAAGAGCAGATATTTGGGGAATTATTACATGCTTTTACTTTTCTAAACCTTTCTTTTTCAGAGACAACAACCTTAATTTTATTCCAAAATCAAGCCAATAAAATCAGATGAATGGTTAAAACAAACTCTTTCATGCAACAAAACAGCATGTGCTATGCAGGGCTGAAATGCTCCATTAATAAGTTTAAAAATGACAGCTCCTCAGAAACTCTGCAGTCATCTTCAAACACACAAGTTCCCTCTCTTCCTTGGTACAAATTTAACTGCAGTTCTCTGGAAAATCCTTCACTGAAATGGAGGGGAAAGGCCTGGTTCTGTTAGCAGGAGTCCAGAGGTTGTGTCTCTCCTCCTGCCTGTCCTTGCTGCTTTCAACACACAGACCATGAAACCCAATTTCTATGGCCAGATAACTCCAATTTCAGATCCCAGGCAACTGAATCATCCTATGGGATTTAGGGATCTTTGTGCCCATTACCAAAACACACTGTTCTCTGTTTTAGCTAAATAATTATATGTTAGCACCCAAGCAGTGAAAATGCTCCTAGGAAATTCTGCTTGACTGACTTAGCTAATTACAGGCCTGGAGTTGAAGCAGGGCCAAGTCTACCTTTAGCTTCTGCTTGGAGCTTAAAAGGAGCTGCAGACACACACACAGGCCCAGTCTGACAACATCCCAGTTCACAGGAAGCCTTCTCTGGAACTGGGGAGCAAATATCCAGGACACTTGGCAGAAAGCATTTAACAGAGCTGTAACATCAACTGTAACTGCCTGCTGCACCGAGCTGAGACTGTGTTGTACAAGGACAAACAAAAAATGTGTTTAATTATTCAGTTACCAGCTTAAAAACTATAATCATGGCTGCTTGTTTCCACATTTCCTTCATTTGAACCTTCAATTCCAAATGCTGCCCTCCTGAACAAGCCCAACAGCATTAAGGTACTTTTAGCACAACACTTTATTTTTGCTGGCCCTGTCAAAAAGCCCAGGAACTGCAAGAACCACATTCCAGCAGCACTGCCCAGATAGCAAGCACCAGGCTCACCTGGGATTAAAGCTGCACACAGGCTGTCATTAAAAACAAAATAAACCATCAAGCTGTGAGCTCAGGAGATAAAGAACATTCTAATGGCAGCTCCCATTCCAACTTCCCAGATGAATGAGGGCAATGCTGTGTTGCCTTGGAAATCAGGACAGGTCTTAGAAGAAATGGTAGCAGGCTTGAGGAGAGGTTTAACAATTGGTAAAGATTAGAAAATCCACTTATGTTACCCCAGTCCAATTATATCTTTTTTTGGAAGTAATGTTTTGCTCTCCTTACAAACCCCTGAACACAGCACTACATAACAGAAGGAAAGATGGAAGGAAAAATGATTGTCAATAATTCAGTTCAAGCTTTTCACGTATCCAATCAAGACTAACATCCAGAATGTTTAGTTGCAGCCTACAGAAAGACAGATTTCTCCTACAAAAGAGCTCCAGTAGTTTAGGCACACTGCTCACATTAGTATTCAATCTCTCCTGAAGCTTTAACACACCAAATATATCAATAAATGTGACCATACTCACCTGTCACTGGACTGCAGCACAGCACAGGCATCCTCAAGGCCAGTGATATCTAAGGTACCAGATTGTTTCATTGCTCAACTGCGGCCCAAAGAGGGGGTTGAGCTGAGCCAGAATTGCAATCAGCCAACTGCAAGACAACCCCCAACCCAACAGAGACAAATGAGCCAAATGACAGCTTGTGACAATGGAAAGGTTGTCCAAACATGAGGACTATGAGAGAAGAAAAGCTATTTTAGGAAGGTCTAGGTTCAAATAAAAGTTCTACTCAAGCTCATACACAAGGACCAGCCACCAGCAATGAAGTTACTGCACCAAATCATTCTGTAACTGAAATAGATTGTCCTGGTCAATTGAAAGCAACACAAAACCACCTGACAGCATTGCCCTCACACCTCTCTTTTGACAGGAAAGTGTTTTGACACGCATGAAACTCAGGTATTTGAGGGCTCAGAAGATGGAAACATAAAAGAGACAGAGCTTTTTTCAGTGCCTTTGAAGCATCCTTTAAACAACAACCTCTGAGAAACGTCCTCTCTCTCACTGCTTCTCAGTGCACGACAACCTGCCCTTGCAGACATGGTATATTTTTCAGAGACTTAACAAAAGTGAATTTAAACCTGGCACAGAGGTCAAGAAACAGAGACCTGAAGTAAAAGGGTACAAAAGAACACAAACAAAAGACCAAAAAAGAGCCCCACAAGAACAACCCCAATGTTACACAAACCCCAGCTCATCAGCAAAGCAGCCTTGTCACTGGACCAGAGCACAAACTAACACTGCAGAAGCCACAGCCAGAACTGAGAACAAGAGGAATGCAGTTTGTGGAAAATATCCAGGAAAGCTAAACAGAAATAAATATTCCACTCTTAAAAGATATATTTGCTTTGTAAACGTTACAAGAATCAGAAAAGGCGATGGATGCTTTCATGGATTTAAATCTATGTTAAATACTAACTATATAAACACATTTAGTGAACACACTGGCTCATCTGTCTGCTATTTCTAGAATGCTTTGTAAGGAGGAGAAAAAGCAGAGCAGCTTTGTAATGGGAGCTGCCACAAATGTATCAGAGTGCTTAGGCAGTCATGGAAAATTCCACACAAACCTTGATGCTCTGACCAGCAAACCAAGTGCAGGTCGGCTGCAAAATGCCTGCAACAGCCACGGACAAAGATGTGGGTCAGACTTAAAGAAAACACATCAATCCTCTTCAAATTTACCAATATTTCTTTGCAATGCTCCTTTCAGTTTTGCACGGGGTAGAGCTCCAGCTAAAACAAGGAGCTGAGCCTGCAGCAGTTCATCAGTCACACAAGCCTTGGAACACGTAGCAGGCTATTTCTTTGAATTAAAACATCAGCAAGACACCACGGAGAGCAGCCAAAAACCTTTAGGTTGACACGTTTCTACTTTGCTGTCCAAAGCAGTGACAACAATGTATTTTGAGACCATGGTGTTAAACCTACTTAAGGGAAAAGCAAATTACTTCTTAAAATGATCAGGGAATTTCTTTTGTGAGGGTTCATTTTTCAGATCCAACAGACAGATCCAAAGAGCACTGTGCCATCTGCCTCCAGCATCCTGAAGTAACACAAGTGGGAGGAGGGTAGAACACTAAAAGCCTGTTAAAGCACATTATTCCTTTTGTCACTGCAGAGCAGGAAGGAACTCCTTGCACGAATCTCTCACCTCTCGCTGCTTGCCGAGCTCAGGCCCAGCAGGGCTGTGAATTAAAGGAGCTGGGAGCACATTCACAAGCTCAGCCAGTGGAACCAGGCTTTGGGAAAAGCAGCGTGGAGGTTTCAAAAGGCATTTGTTGGGGCCGTGCTGGATACCCGAGCTGGGAGCCAGGGTGGCATTAGGGCAGCAGCACATTCCTCCCCCCTGCTCTGCGAGGGCTGAGGAATTTAAAGCACTTGTTAGGCTGCAACTGCCTTGCATTCAAGGTAAGTCATGAAAAAGCTTTGCCCGTGTTTTGCTTAAGTGATGCTGCTTTGTAAAATAATCCAGCGTGACAACACGCAGCAAAATGCAGCATTCAGAGTAAAACAAACCTCTGTATCCAAGATGCAATGTTCCAGAGCTGCTAAAAGCAGGTATGGCATTCGAGCCACCCACAGGTCCTTAAATTCTACCAGATCCCTCTTAGAACAGTTACTGTTAATTATCCAGCTCAGACAAGGAAATTAAAGTCCCTTCTGTTGTACCAGAGAGATTTTATAAAAAGGTCTTCCCACCACAACTGCCATCTGTGCTCGTGTTACAAATTAAGGTCCTGCTATCTCTGTTTAAATGTCAATTTGGGCATCCATATTTTAATCCTATTAGAATCAGTAGCAAATAATATGATTTTCCAAGCACCCTGTCCTCTGTTAGGACATGATGACACTGTTCAGGAACTGCTTTGTGCACACCAAAACAGATTTAGACTCTGACAGTACCTCACAATATGGTGCAACCTCTAATTTCTGCAGCAGTAACTCCTTGGACTTTGCCTTAGATTTTAGGAGGTTCCTGAGAATGGTTTATTCTTCAAAAGGCTGCTGGGTATGGGATCTGGGCACAAATCAGATGCAAATATCTTCCACAGAACAACCAAATGAATCCCATGTAATCAATATGGTTATTCAAAATTACCACTGTTAAATCTAAATACAGAAGAAACAGCNCAGTTATTCAAAATTATCACTAAATCTAATTAATTATCATTAAATCTAAATACAGAAGAAACAGCTTTAAGTTGAAATGTGATTGACTTCAAGTTCAGTTCAGTGAAAATCAATTTGTCAATCAAATGGTGTTTAATGAAGACAGGAAATTGTTTTTTCCCTACTTTCAACTGGAAAGGTAACTCAAAGAGAATAAAAGCAGGTCTAGCAGAGACTAAACAACTGTACAGAGGAGCACTGAACAGCACCAGCCACCTGCTAAGGACACACAAATACCAGGGATAGCAGAAATTATTTTAATCCTAACATATCTAACGAAGAACCCCCAGAAACAATTCTTTGGGCTTCCTTCAAGGCTGGTATGAAAAATTAATCTCTTTCTTTAACCACCAAAATGAAGGTCTTAAATGTTTTCAGTACCTCCTCCCCCAAAAGGAAAAGAATGCAAGAACAATAAATTTCCAAATGTTTGAATAAAACAGGAAAAAAGGTTGGACCAGATCTTTTGAGACCCTTTTCAACCAAGGCTGTTTTACAATTTTATACAGAATAAATGAGCAAATAAAAAATGAAAGACTGTGTGATGAGGCAAGTTCTGTCTTGGAATATGATGAGAAAAAATCTGCTTTTTGTTGCATTCTGGCAAGCAGACACTACAAATGCAATTCATGTGGTTGGGTACAACTACGGAGGGTTGAAAACATCCTAAGATTTTGCTGCTTTTTTTTTTTTTTTGTTTCCAAAGTATAATTGGAGAAAGCCAAAGGAAATTTGGCTTTCAGAAAACAAGTTAGAGCCCACAAAATTATCAAAGAACCAAAGAACCCCTGGACACACAAAAGAGCAGTTTATAAAACACATTAATGACAGCAGGCTTTATAATGGGTCTGTTTAGATAAAAACATCAACTAAACCTACAAGTGACATACCATACATTTGAAGAGTTCACAGAATTCAGCCAAAAGTTAAGAAATTCTACAACAAACACATTTCACATCACAATCCAGAGGATGCTGCAGATGCCACACAGCCTCTACTTCAAGGAAAACTCTCCTTTAAACTATACAGACACCAAACCCTAAGCTCAAGGGTTTTACAAGAGTGGGACATTATTTCTGTAGGAAAAAAAAAACCCAAGTGAGAAGTTTAAATTTAAACAAAACCAAAACAAAGCTCAGTCCTCCTCCTAATTAAAAACCACCCAACTTACTGTAAGATAAATGCAGCAACCCAGTAAAAATCACCAATAAAGTTGTCCTTTCCTAGCCAAACATTTGGGATCTGTTATGAGACTGGGCTGCTACAAACTCCATGTGCAGGGCAAGGACACCTTCATAGCACTGAGATTCCCAAATTTCAATCCCAAATTCAAGCTGCTTGCACAAATTCTCAAATTTCTATATCCACTCAGCAAAACTTAATATTAAAAACTTCTGTGGATACAAAACAGACCCAAGTTTGCTGGACTTTTGCAGTTGAGCAAGGGTGAATTCTTAGGAGTTCACATATCAAATACTCTGAATAGAAATAAATTTTCTAGAGTATAAACTGATACTAACCCTGAATATCAAACTCTTAACCTAAACCAAACCTGTGTAAGTTGTACCACAGTCTAACCCAACAGGCCTCTCCTGGAACATGTCAACACTGAGATGCATTTCTCTAAATATTCAATTTCTTTGAATAGCATAAATAATGCCTAAATAGTTCAAGAAAGTACAAATACCACTCAGGTTCAAATGGAATTCCAAATGATAATTTTTATAACAAGTGAACCCTTAAGATCAAACCAGACTTTTACCACCTTACTCTCCATAACAAATTCTTTCAAAGTTATTTCTGCACAGCAGATTTTTTTTACAAGATCAGTCCATACAGTCTTTAAAAAGAGAGAGAGAAAAACACAAGCAAGCTTTGTCTTGCAGTCTCCAGCTTCAGCTGGCTTAAATCCTGATAAAAAAAACATTATATGAAGAGCTCTCAACAAGTCACTTTGTAATTGCTACTAAATCTCCCACAGAAAGGAGGCAGCCTCAAAATACACTGTGCATTTCAACAGAAATTGTCTTAATATATCAAAGTCTCACTAAAAAAGCCCCATGCAGCAGCTTTTCCACCCACCACTCTACCAGATTTTGAGAATATATTGAAGGAATTTAAAAGCAAAACTGTTCAGCGAGTTTGAATTAGTATTACTTAGAATTAAATATAAAATGGAAAGGAAAAAGGCAAAAAAAACCCTAAGAATGAGGAAAATGTTAGAATTGTCATTATACTTGTGAGCAAATGAGGCAGGGAACTGGAGAGGAGGAACAGCAAGTCCATGCAGAGGACAGCTCACAGTTATGTGTCAGAGGACAACAGGAGGAATTCAGGTTCCTTTGAATTCAGCATTTTCCAATGGGAAAATTCCTTCAGCACACTGAAGGCCTTTAGAACTCAGAACTCCAAGAGCTGTCAAAGAACGTGTCTAAATCTCTGTGACACATCCAAAAAGCTTCTAACTGCTCTGAGGCTGTAAAAAAGCAACTTGTGATTACAACAGCAGTGGGCCTTGTTAAGAGGCAGGACATTATTTGTACTTACAACAGGTAGCAGCAGACAGCACAGGTCACCAGCATGGTGTTGATAACTCTGCCAAGAGGAAGGAGAAATGTGATCAGGTGTGGTGTTGTGACTGACCACAAGATCCACAGGGAAAAAAAAAAAACCCACAGCCAACAAGGACAAGTTTAACTTTGATCATATGAAAGATGACTCAACGTGAATGTTCTGGCTTCTTCCAGCTGAGTAAGCTGCAGAGGCTCAGATCTGCAGGACTGACACAGCTCTGACAAACAGTTTACAGCTGGATTTAACAAAATCACTGTGAACAGCAGCAAAATCTGATGCAGTGTCCTTCACATTAGTGAACCACTGAGGCTGGATGCACACAAAAAATGCCTTCTCCATTTGCTGAATTATACCTCAAGAAAGTGTCAAATTGTCACTTTCAATTTTATATAATGAATGAGGGGTCTACAAACTGAATACAAAACAAAACCTCAAAGCTGTAGTGTAAATTTTTCCTTTCTTGGTGAAACACAACTGTGTCAGAAACAATTGGAAAGCTGAAAAGAAGGAAGAAGCAAGCTCTTGAAATTAAAAATGGTAAAACTGCAGCTACACACACACACAGATGGGTTTGAAATGGGGGGAGAGGAAATGGGATTTTCTGCAGCTCGTGGAACTCAGTGGCAAAGTGGAGTGTTTTTTTTTTTTCTTTTTAAATTATAAAAAGGCATTTCCATCTATCCTCCCCCAGCTGAGTAACAAAACCTCATGGTAGGTCAGGAACTTCTGTTGGTGAGGCACAGAATTCCCACACTTCCATGCCTGGAAGCCAAGGTTTTTCCAAGGTATTTCTGAGGACAGGCACGTTTCCAGGCATGAAACACACATCAGGTTTGAAAGCTAGGCAGGAAGAGCTTGAGGAATATTGAGGGTTTAGATAAAGAACTGAGAGAAAAGACAGTTGGTACCTGTGGAGCAGAGGGAGTGTCAGAGAGAGGAAGAGAGATTAAGAAGCCATTATCTCCTAGAGAAAAGAGAAAGACAAAAACTTGTCTGCTTTTTAATCCGAGCAGCCACCAACACTGCAGGAAAACCCTCAGCTCAGAAGCCCTGCTGCTGTCCCCAGCTACAAGGGCAGCAGCACACATTTAACCCAGAACTGAAATCCTCCCCTGCAGCCTTTCCAGTCTCGCCCAGTGCGAAACCAGAGGACAGTGGAGTAAGTTTGGAAAGGTCAAGTAAGGAAAGAAAGAGGAAGCTGTTGCTCAAATACCGCCTGACAATGAACCACCTTGAGACAGGACGTTCTGTCTGTCTGCAGAGGTTTCACAGAATGGTTTGGGTTAGAAAAGACCTTAAACCTCATCTCGTTCCACCCCCTGCCGTGGCAGGGACACCTTCCATTATCCCAGGCGGCTCCAGCCCCAGTGTCCAGCCCGGCCTTGGGCACCGCCGGGGATGCAGGGGCAGCCACAGCTGCTCTGGGCACCCTGTGCCAGGGCCTCAGGGGAAACCCAAACCCGCGAGGGGCTCGGGGGCAGCGCCCGGCTCGGGCAGCCCCGGGAGCGGCTGCTCCGCTGCACCGGGGCCGGGCCCGTCCGCGCTGCG
>WBNO01009686.1:770490-828947 GCA_013400575.1 Peucedramus taeniatus
AGACACGGGATAGAGCGGGGACAGACACGGGATAGAGCCGGGACAGAGCCGGGACAGAGCCGGGATAGAGCCGGATAGAGCCGGGATAGAGCCGGATAGAGCCGGGATAGAGCCGGATAGAGCCGGGATAGAGCCGGATAGAGCCGGGATAGAGCCGGATAGAGCCGGGATAGAGCCGGATAGAGCCGGGATAGAGCCGGATAGAGCCGGGATAGAGCCGGATAGAGCCGGGATAGAGCTGGGGCGCATCTCGGTGACACCCAGGACACAGCTGGGACACAGCTGGGACACAGCTTCACATCCTGGTACCGGCCTGGCACCATCTCCTGGCACTGTCTGGGCAGCACCCCGGTACAGACCCGCTGGCACTGTCCCCAGTGCCACCTGGGCATGTCCCCAGTGCCACCTGGGCATGTCCCCAGTGCCCGCTGGGCACCCCCTGTCTGTCAGTCCTGCCCTGCTGCCCACCAGCAGCTCCTTCTCTCCACCAGTGAGGGTGACACTGGTCCCTCCTGCCCAGCCCAGCCCAGCCCAGCCCAGCCCCTGTCCCCCAGCCCCAAGGGACACCAGTGACACCAGTCCCATGTCCCTCTCTCTCAAGGGACTCCAGTGACACCAGTCCCATGTCCCCCAGCCCCAGGGGACAGCAGTGACACTGATCCCCTGTCCCCCAGCCCCAGGGGACAGCAGTTCCCCTGCCCAGCCCCTGTTCCTGTCATTGTCACCTCCACCCCTGCCCCATAACCCAGCTCAGCTGCACAAACCACTTCCCTTTCAGGCAGATGTGGCCCTAGTACCCATTTCCAGGACACAGATTAATTTATTCTCAATTAAAACTGGTAGAAATTAACTAATTAATTGGCTTGGTGGGGTTTGGGTTGGGTTTTTTATAAAGATATGCTGGAAAAGTTTGGGACTGAGTTGCAGCAGGCTGGGATTTGGACAAGCACCTTGCCCAGAGCCTTTATTTCTCATTTCCAGAGTAAGGGACTTTGAGCAGCACCCATCCCTTGTGGAAATGTCAGCTCCAGCCACTGGAACAGGCAGGATCTCCTCCTTCACAAAGATCTTCCCAACATAAAGGGAATTGGTTTCTTAAGATGGTGCAGATACCTCGAGCCCAAACTCACTGTGCTGTAACCCTTTATTGTTTAATATTTAAAAACTGCCTCAGACATTTATTTCTAAATAGTCATGAAGCAATGCTAAGTGGACATTAAAAGGGGGGGACAAAAATTGGGTTATTTCATATACCAAGGAGCACAGTGACTAAAGGCAAACCCAGCAAGTCCCAAGCACAGTCCCCTCACCTTTCCTTAAAAAAAAAGATGTTTGGGACACTTGGTACTGTACAAACCCAGCACTGAATGTCCAGACATGACTCAGGGCTGATTACAAAAGAGCCTCGTGCTAACTTTCACCACAGTGACCTGGCTCCCAGTGATTTCACTGTGTGATAATGCTCACTTCACTGAAATCATAATTAACAACAAAAGAAAAAAATGCCCCTTTGGATTGATTTTGCAACAGGAGCGCAAGAAGAAGCCAATCAAAACACGTCAGAGTTTTATTTTTAATTATGGAACTAAAAAGGCTAATAGTTTATTAACATAAGGTTGCAAATTAAAAGGACAAATGCCAGAACTCCTTAACAGTCTCCACTGTAGAAATGTAAAAGACTTGTGCTTTAAACATTGCTGTACCAGACAGGGCAGGGCTGCTCCTCTCTCCCACATTCCAGGGACAAACCCCTCACTGACCCCCAGCCTGCAAACTCAACCAGCTCTGCTGGAGCAGGGGCTCAGCACAGCCACCCCCAGCCCAGCAGCCCTGGGGCACAGAGGAGGAACAATAAATGACAAATACTCAGGAGCTGGAGGCAGGCAGGGCCACCTACCCTGCAGATCTCATTTTTCACAGCGCACACAAACGCAGGTATTTGAGAGATCAGATCACACATTCACAGGCACATCTCTCCTGGGTTTTTGTACCCCATTTCCATTTTATTTTCTTATAAAAATCCCCTTCAGCAGTCCAGATATTGCCTAGAATACACCTAATAACTTTCCCTAGAGCTAGAAGTTTTTAACTCCACCATTGCAAAGCATCCTATGCCTCAAGTTCTCACCATAGGGTGGAGTCTGGATTACAGGGAATAATTTAAAATGGGAGCTTCAAATATTTCCTACAGGGATGTCTTTCTTGGAAACTCAAATACTTCTATCAAAACACTGAAAGGGCAAAATCAAAACCCCACAACTGAGGGTTTCCTTCTGCTCTGACTCAAAATTTGTTTGTTTGCAGGGATGTTTAAAAGCACAACTAAGCTCATTTTCTCTTCAGAAAATTCAGAATAGAAGTGAGATCTCATGGGTGCAGAGGCAGTGACTGCCTTGCTTTCACATCTGGAGAGATGAAGAGCAGATTCTGCTGTAAACACACAATGCAGTACCACGGTGTGACCCTGAGGGACAAGCTCACCACAAACCCCAGCAGCCCCAGAAGCACTCAAAGGCTTAGACCTGGTTTAGAGAGCCCAGGTACAGACTGTTCCTCCTGCCAGAAATTCAGTACAATTTGGTTTCCACAACTCGCAAAAAAAAGCAAAAAAAAATTGATTAATTACCTTATTGCAGGGGATGTTTTGGCAAAGAGAGCAGGCACGCTGAAGTGTGTTACTTCCAAAAAAAACACCCCAAACAAACCAATTTCACTGGTCTGGTTTAGAGAACTGGCCTGGACTGCACAGGAGGCAGTTTAATACAGACATGGAATGGGGAGAAGGATGGGACATAAAGAATCTGCAACCACCTTTGTTTGTGTCAAAGAAATTGTACCAGAGGAGAAATTTCAGAAAATGAACTGTACTGCAAAGATCTCCCCTTGCCCAGCTCAGGAGAAGGATGCACTAAATAAATCTCAGTGTAAGGAAGATGCTAAAATATTAAAAATCTCATTGTTGTAATCCACTGTGTCAGCAAAGACTCACCAAATCCAAAAGGAAAAATTAGGACATTTTAGCTGTGAGTTTGAGCTGGTCACAGTGGATTAGAGGAAATCCTTCAGGCAGCAGGAGAAGCAATTGCCATGGAAACTCCAAAATCCCACACCCAGAGGGCTCCACTCACAGGCACACACCCCAAATGAACACAGGCATCTCATTGGAAAAGTTCATTTTTGTAAATGGGAAAAAGAAAAAAAAGTAAAAAAATCTACCCATACATGAACAGGCAGAGGAAGTTACACAATCCAGTTTGCACTTAAAGTAAAAGCAATCAGTCCAGAGAAGAACAGGGAAAAATTCCAATGCTGTCTGAAGTCACTACAGGGCAGAGCATGGCAGGGGGAGAGGAGCTGGCTGCTTCTTTTTGGTGGGTGGATAAAATTGGCTACACCTTCCCTGCTTGCAAAGCAACGGGACAATTTCAACAGACAATCAGGAATTCTTTTGAAATGCATCTGACTCTAACAATAACACTGAATATTCAACAATTTGTATCATCACAGCATAAAGTCTGGATATTTTTGCCTCCAGGAAAAGGCAATGGGTATCATCCAAGAGAAACCCTGCACCCATCTTACAATTTACAGCACTGAGTTCAAGATTTTTATTATTATTATTATTTTTTAATCCATCCTGAAAGACTTCAAATCTGTGTATCCTCAGCTCAGACATTCACAAGGCATGCAGAGACTGTCACTACTCAAGGAACATGGATGAGGCTCTGGAAAATGCACTGGTGAGCATCTGGTCTCATTTTTGGGACCTCATGCCCACCAAGACATGCAAGACACCCCTGGCAGGAGTTTTCCCCTCACACCTCTCTTTTTTGGAGGCTCCAGAAGACAAGGCTTGAAGGAATGGACAGGGAAGCTCAGGAATCTTTTTAAGGGATCAAACAAAACTCCCAGCGAGGGTCAGCCTGTGGGAATGCTGCCCTGTGTACCTGTGGGAGAACACTGTCAGTCCAGGGCTCAGAAAAGATGCCTGACTGAGTTTTAAAGGAAAAGGGAGGCACCTTAAATCCTGAAAAGTCAGAATTCCTGTGTTTGACAGGTGTATTGAATACACACACACAAAGCAAGAGAGGAAGCTGTGCTCATCCACCCAGAGGGCTGCAACATTTTTCTGAGCACAGAGAATATAAAACCTCTTTTCAAAAGAAAACAACAACAATAAAGCAGAAGTGCAGAATCCAGACTTTTGGGTGGTCTGTGTTTAGAAACAGAAGAAAGAAAAGCTAATGCTGTAAAGACAACTATTCCCTTTCAAAGCAAAGGCCACATAAAACTGTGTTGCTCAGTTTGGTTTTTACTTCATGCCACCTGTAAACACAAGACTGGATATTCAGTTAGTGGGAAGGAATGAAACCACTTTTACATCCAGAGTAAAAGAAATGCCCTCCACTGCTGGGATCACAGGTTACCTAGGAAAAGGTAGCTGGGGAAGGCTTCCTGTTCTTTTTTCACTTCATTGGAAAGGTTGTATCTGAACAACTGAGCTTTCAACAGAAGCACAAAACATTTCTTGATGTTATTTCTGCCCTCTGTCTCTTAGGTTTGCTGTGGGGACTAACACTTTCCACTCCTCACCAACAGATACATCACCTTTTTGGCACCACGGGTGGAATTTCTTCCTCATGTGTAATTTTGCCCTATACAAAAGTCGATTGTCTGATCATGCAAATCCAACAGAACTCCAAAAAGTGCCACAGGACAGTTCAGCTCTTTGCCATCTACTCTCTAGATTGTACACTGCCAGAGGAACCTCCCAGAGGACAGACTGCCATCCTCACTTAGCTGTGATATGGCATTTCAACCTCTCTCTCTGGGGGCAGGGAATCGAAATCCACACCCTGATTCCACTGATTTTTCCCTCTCAGAGCTCTGAAATGGAGATTTCTTTGATTTGTTGAAGACGTCTTCACTGAACAGCCTGATTAGAGAAAAACATACTGATTCAATCAAATAGAAAATAAAGACAAAAACAGGTAGTGGTAGATTTCTCAATCTTTGCTCCTGTCCTTGGAGTCGAGGGTAGAGTTTCCCTGCTACTGCATTTTGCCCAGCTGGATCTTCTTCCAGGCCTCTGATGCTGTGAAAATGCAGGAGTCAAGGATCCCAGCTACAGTAAATGTTCCTCCAATGATGGCACATATCTGGAATTACAGAGAGAGGAAACACCTTTGTCAGCAACGAGGGAAACTTTTACACAGCTTGAACTGGAGGAGGGACCCTGCTGCTGGGGTGTTTTCTGGAAGCACAGTAAGAACTGGGTAACAGCACTGGGGATGGAATTCCATGAGGATCATTCACAAAAACCATTCCCTGCAGTGGAATAAATGAGTGCTGAACTCCTCACAGCCTGAGCCCATCACAAATCCCAGCTCCCACAGCACAAACACTGCTCCCTTCTGGGCTAAACTCCACCTAACTCAGCTTTCTAGAAGCTCTGTGTTGCTCACACCTTCCCATAATGTTTTCTGTTATAAACACCACAGTCCTGTAGTCTTTTCCCCATTTCACAAGATAACAATTTACAAACAGGCAGAAAATCTGAACAAGCAGGTGAAGGGCAGTGAGTAACAGAGAAACCCAGCTCCCAGTGACACCACAGCTCTGCCCAACACTTTCCATGACAAGGGCTGCTCACAGCAGCCAACTTAACTCTTTGTGGGACAGAGATTTCCACACAAGATGTGGATCTTGGGTCAAATTAAACCACATTATTTTTACAATTACTTCCAAGAACAGGGTTAGGAAAAAAATTCATCTCCTGATTAGCGTTAACAGCACTTCTGAAGTGCTACAAAAACATAGAAATATTCTGTGCATTCTGTCAAACCAGAGTCTTTGTGGAAACAGAATCACAGAATCATTTAGGCTGGAGGAGCCCAACAATACAAAATATTTCCCTGGCTCACTGGTTTGGGATTACTCTCTCCTTCAGCTCCTAGCTCACAACAAATCCCCTTTTTCCCAGGCAGGCCCTTGTCAGGAGATAAGTTCCAGATCTTGTTCCCCTTCTCACAACCCCGTTGTTATTCTCAGAACCACCTCATCCTACACAACATAAAAGACCAAATTAAAAGAGCATCACAGTTGTGAAGTAAAAAATGTGGGAGTTGGGAAGTTAGAGCTGTGTAATTAGAACATGGCTGGTAACATTTTTAGGTTGCATTGTGGTGTGTCACACTGCCTGGTGGCACCCTGGGACTTTCTTCCCCTCCTGTGGTGTTTGACTTCTGCCTCCTCACCAGGTGGTTTGTATGAAGTCAGTCTTGAGGAGAACTCAGATTATTTTGTATGAAAAACAGTGAGGCAGCAGGAGCAGGACAGGGACTGTCCCCTGTGCTGGCACTGCTGAGGTGACACCGTGAGTGCTGTGTCCAGCTCTGGCCTCTCATGGTGAGAGAGACCCTGAGGGGCTGGAGAGTGTCCAGGGCAGGGAGAGGAGCTGAGGAATGGGCTGGAGAATCCCTGAGGGAGCTGGAAAGGGGCTCAGCCTGGAGAAAAGGAGGCTCAGGGGGGACCTTGTGGCTCTGCACAATCCCTGACAGGAGGGGACAGCCGGGGGGGTCGGGCTCTGCTCCCAGGGAACAGGGACAGGAGGAGAGGGAACGGCCTCAGGCTGGGCCAGGGCAGGCTCAGGGGGGACAGCAGCAGGAATTTCTCCATGGAAAGGGTGCTCAGGCCTTGGAACTGCCCAGGGAGGTTTGGATCACCATCCCTGGCGTGCCCAAGGAAGGGCTGGAGGTGGCACTGAGTGCTCTGGGCTGGGGACAAGGTGGGGATGGGGCACAGGCTGGGCTCAATGGTCTTGTAGGTCTTTTCTAATGTAAAAAATTCTATGATAAATGTTATAAAAGTGCAACACAGCTGGCCCAGGAGGGAACTGGTGCCACACCACACACACCCTGCCACGTCTCTTCTCCCACACAGCACCCCATGGGCAAAGTCAGACAAAAAAACAACGTAAGAGCAGCAGCAGCAGCGCTGAGGGGAAGGAACAAACAGCTCATTAGCAGTGAGTGAAGGCAGTGAGAACTACAGCTCCTTTCCATGTGTTTTTATAACCAAGATACGAACATTTAGTGAGCTCAGTGAAACAAGGAGCTGCAGGAAATGTGGCTTTTGCAGGACACTCAGCATTCCAGCAGATCGAGGCTGCTAAAACCAGAGCACCAGTCTGAGGCAAAGTCAGGATTTTTAGGGGACAAGTCCAGCCCCTGCTCCTGTACCCCCTCCCTGCTGTCCCTTGGGGTGTGACACAGGGTGATTTCCCAGGGGAATGCCCACCACAGAGCTGGGTTATTTCAGCTCAGAGCAGCTCAGCTGACGGGAGATGTCACACCACAAACACAAACCCCGCAGCTTCTGCATCACAGGCAGGAAAATCTGACTTCAGTGCAGCAGCACAAGGGGCTGGGGAATAGAAAAAAAATATATAAATTCATCTGCAGAGCTCTGTAGTGCTGAGTGGGGATGAGTCACACACACCTGGCACTGGCTCGAGGCCTCCTGCACACACAGCTTTGAGTGCTGGTGACGAAAGAAGGGCTTGGAGGGCTTGTGACCAGTGCTGGGCTCTGGGTCAGCACAGGAGCTGCACCAAATGTTCCTTTATCATCACAGCTCTAATACGTAGGGGAGGCAGGCATCTGGCATTCCCTGGATTTAATGGGATGAGTTATTGGCAGTGATCTGCCTTTAGCTCCATGGGGTCTGTGGGACTCAGGCCCAGTTGTGAAAGGATGAAGGGAAAGAGACACTGAGGTGGAATAATCCCAGCAGTGAGAGCCCTCTGGACATGAGGAGTGCACCTTGAAGTCAAGGAGATCACAGCAGAGTGGGATGCAGGCTGGTGCCTAAAGGAATACACAGGAGGAGGCAAGGTTGCCAGCAAGGTGACAGAAAGGGAAGTGTCAGATCCATGACTGTGCTCCTCTGGGATGTCCTGAAGTCTGAAAATTACTTTTAAAGTCAGAGGGGACCAGTAGGACCCTCAGGCAATTCCTAAGAAGGTAAACTGCAGAATCCCACCTAGAGATTTTCAGCACATTTTGCATTATTTGGCTTTAAAAATGCCACAGGACTGAGTCTGTGACACCTGCCAGTACCAGTTCCCATGGCTGAAATTACTCTGCAACCACTCTGCTCCAGTTCCCACCTTCCATTATTTCCAGTCTAATTTTTTTTCACACCTAGAGGCCAGATGAGTCCTCTCATACCTGCAAAAAATATTTATTTGGATTTTGAATGCTTCAGCAGAACTTTGGCTGTTTTTTTGCCTGGTCTCCCCTCCCAGCCCCTACACTGATCTCATGGTAAAACCTTCTTTCAGTTTGGCCACTTACAGGAACTCATGAATTTTCAGCAGTGAAACTTTTCCCCTTGCTCCATAACCTCAACCAGGAGGTCTTGAATGCCTTCTCTTTATGAGGGATGAGTTGATTTTAAGCAGTGCAGTTTGACAGGCAAAAAACCCCCAGTGTTTAACACTCTGCCAAGTGTCTGTGGTTAACTCCAGGATCCCTGGCAAACCCATGGAACAGTGACAGTGGCAGCACTGACCCACAAGAAATATAAAATCTAATTTAGTATTGACCTTTTTCAAAAGTTAAAAAAAACCAAACTTATTTTAACCCAAAGTCTTTGCACAGGAAGCACCATTCACATGGTACAGAGAATTAGGAAAATTCTTCACATCACAAAGATCTAAGGAGCTGGCCTGAGTTAGAATGGGGACAGGGAGGATGTGGGAATGCTGCTACAGGGCTGTAACTCTGCTCTTTGCAGTGCTGAGGTTTTGGAGGACAAAGCCATGCAAAGAGCATCAGATAACCTTGCCAGCAGCAAGAGATGCCCCTGGCCCTCTGCTGAACAGCCAGCACCCCTCTCCCATGGGATCATCCCTCAGCAGTGAGTCCTTCCCTCCATCCCTGACCCCCCTCTCTGAAGCCCCCAGCATCACCCCCCCAGCCAGGACTAATCTGAATTTACTGAAAGCCACAGGGGAGCCCAAGCAAACAGTGAAGGAGCCCCTATCCCAGAGCCTGTTTTGTGGTTTTTAAACTGAGCAGCTGCTGCTCAGAACAAGCTGCTGCTTTCCATGGCCAGGCAGTGACTCCAGCCCAGTCCCTGCTGGCCCTCAGCCCAGTGCTGGTCATCACTAACTGGTCTCCAGAGCAACTGTGATGCAAAAGGCCAGGCTGGAGATACAGGAAGGGGCTAAAGAACAGATCATGTCATGCAAACAGGGCAGGCTGGAGGAGCTCAGACCCTCTGCAGTGCTGCTTCCCCTCCCAAGCTGCTCAGTGCCACCTGGGAGGCTGTGAGGCTGTGCTGCAGAGCCAGGGCTGCTCTCCTGTACAGCAACCCTGGCCCAAAGGAGGCCAGAGCAGCTCAGCAGGGCCAGATGGCCCAGACTGAGCCAGGATCCAGCCCCTGCAACAAGGCTCTGCAGCCAGGAGTGTCTGTCACACCTGTGGCACATCCTGACACAGCCACCAGCATCATCCTCATCCCCCAGAGTGAGGGCATTCAGCTGGAGCAGCCCCCAGGGAGCTGCCTGACACCACAGCCATTCACAGGACCAAACAAAGCAGCCAAAAATCAACTGCAAAACTCTCCCTAAACAGCCAGGAAGTGCCTGGCTACCTTTAAAGACAGAACAGGGCAAAATCATCCTGGGGCCAGTGATTCAACACTCAGACTGAGTCCAGGAGGAACAGGGTGTGTGGAGAGGACTGTTATTTTGGGGAAGAGGAGATACTGAAATTCTTATTTAATGAAAATTAATCAACCTTTAAATCTTTTCAGAAACAGAAGTGGAACTGCTGTTCCATTTTGGGATTCTCAGTAGGAAACACACATTTCAGTTTTTGAGGTTATGGGATACAAATTCAAATGAGATATAAACCCAAAATGTCACTGTGGCAAGCAGGGAGGAAATTCTCTCCTGTAGTCCCTTATGTCAACTCAGAAGCAGGATATCATTCAAAAAAGATGCTTTTTATAGTCATATAATGGCAGATCAGCAGTGAATCAATGCTGATAAAAAAATTCAAGAATAATCCCAGCTATCAAATCATTTCCCATGAGAACACTTCCACACCTTCACCCACAACAAGATGTGTAAGAAACTTCTGGCAGCACAATTTTAGGGAAAGAAGCAGAGGCAGAATGAGATGCCAAGTCATGAAATGCTGATGTTTGACCTTTTTTAGGATTATGTTTTGAAGCCAAGCAGAGGTGCCAAGAAAAGAAAGTCTCTCACCATGACATTTAGGTTTTACTTCAAGCCCTGTTATCTGGTTATTTGTGTATTCTATTCACTGTCTAAAGTTCAGTGAAGGGAACTTGCTGTTTATCAGAAGTTGCAAAATCAAAATCTTGAAGTGCAACTCCACCACTCTGTTTATATGAATTCCAGTTAAAACAGTCAAACAGTTTAAAATCAGAATTTGAGGTCTTCACTCCAACCAATTTATCAACTGCTTCACATTCCACCATGCCTCACTGGCACAGCTCACTGCAGCTTCAATTTTAAGCCAACTCCCTGAAGACACTTTTTTTTTTTAAAGTTCTGGAGGATCTTTAAATAGCTCTTTGCCTAATGAGCAGTTTGGCCAGCACAGCTTTGTTCTGGATGCTGAGATCAGGACTGCAGGATGCTCTCTGGACAGATCCAAATGTAACTCGTCAGGAAAACACCTCTGGAATTTGATAATGCAGCTCTTCTCCACTTCTACCCAGCAGTAAATGCCTGGAACTGGCATTCCCATATTAAGCCAAGCAGTAAAACTCAGTGTAAAAAAAAAAATAATCAGTGTCTTTTAGGAGAGGAGAGAAGTGGGTGCTGATAAAAATCTCCACTGCCAGCTTTCTTCCTATTTACTGTAAAAATCACCCAAATATCAGCAGATAGCAAGGACAAGGCAGCTCTGTGTAATCTAACAGCTCTCCTTCCCTCACTTGAACAAAGGAAAACCCTCTGGTGAGAACAGGATGACTTTGGGGTGGAAAAGGGTGGGCAGGCCCTGGCACAGGGTGCCCAGAGCAGTTGTGACTGTCCTTGGATCCCTGGCAGTGCCCAAGGCCAGGCTGGACAGGGCTTGGAGCAGCCTGGGACAGTGGAAAGTGTCCCTGGCCATGGCAGGGGTGGAATGGGATGAGATTTAAGGTTCTTTCCAATCTAAACCATTCTGGGATTCTCTGCACATTTGATCTCATCATTACTGAGCAGTTTATTGCAGTTCTCCTGCTCAATACATCAGCTTTACTTCCAAGCTTCTGACATGCTGTAATAGAGCCCATCCTGCCTAAACAGAGCCTAGCACTTCTGGAATAGGTTAATTTCCCTTCTTTTTGTGCCCAGCTATTAAATCAAGTTGTCAGAGCACTGGACTCACCTCCCACTTCAGCACCACCCCAGCGATGAGCTGCTTTATCTCCACCACAACGCCCTGAGGCAGAAATTCAATCCCTCTGGACAAGAAAGGCTCAGGAGGGACATGAAAGGCAGGCAGAGGAAGGGAGAAGGAGAGGTTTGGGTAACTCACCGATGTGATGAACCTGTACAAAGGCTGTCTCCTCTCTGTGTACTTCACTGTGATGGGGCTCAGGTCGTAGCGGAACCAGATGGCCGGGATGATGCGGCCTGTGTGGCTGTAGGCTACATATTCCTGGGGAAAAAAAAGGGAAAAATGGCACAAAATGTGAGCAATCTCATTCCAGACAGTGTCTGCCATGAAACTGCCTCTGTGGGTTCGGCCTTCACCCCACTGTTTTGCAGCAGTGACCAGATGGAAAGAAGCAAACAGTGAATTCCTGTGTGAGTGCTCAGCTGCCATCCTTATCAAAGAGGAAAACAATCTCTTTACAGCCTGATAATGAAAGAGGGGAGGGACAGAGTGATGGTGATTGCTCTCACCTTCATTCAGAGTTACAGCACTAAACAGAAAGGCTGTCTTTGATTCTCCATCCTAGATCTGCTCTATTTAAATACAAACAGCCTGGCTGCAGGTGAAGTTTTGGTTCTGTAAATCACATGTATGTCTATATTTTGTATATAAATCATTCACCAAACAAATGGAATTTAGTTTGTAAGAGCCTGAAAATCCCTCCTTGTCCTTTCATTCATTTGTCAGGCCCCCTCCCCACTGGCAATGGGAATGCTTTGCCCTCTTAGTATAAATCATATGGAACCATGTTCAAACCACATTTAAAACTCATGCTGAAAGCCAAGATGAAACTGTATACAGAAAAATATGGGATAAGGTTCAAAAAATATCCCAAGCTGGTTAGGGAGAAACATCTTCCAGATTTCCAGTGCCACTCTCCTTTAATCCATTTGTCTCCTAACAGGTCCAGTGCCAGCCATGCCCACAGGACAGCACCCAGCAGGACACACTGCCCACTACCAACACCAGCTTGGTCACTAAAGCCACATCTTCCTGAGATAATATTCTGTTTATGCTGTCAGTGGAGATAGGTATCAGTTTTCAGACATTCACAGGGTGAAGAAAAATCCCAGGAAAGCAGGCTGGGGACCCAGCAGTGCAAGGAGAGCCCAGTGTGGCACAGGCTGCCTCTCCAACCAGCTGCTCTTCCCCTCCTCACTCTGCTTCAAAGAGACTAGCTCACATCTCCTCTGCTGGTGCAATTCTCCTTCACAAAGAGGCAAAACCAGCCTCAAATACTTCAGAAAGATGAAAAAAGAGCAAGCAACAGGATGCTCATGAGCATGACACAAAAAAATTTAGTTTGGCTCTCTGTGTGCTGGTGAAACAGCATTTATCTTCAATCATCTTATATAAATCCCAGATTTCTCTATTTTTAGGTGGTTCATCCCATGATGACAAGCGAAGCAGAAGTCCCCAATCATGTAATTTTCAGGGTTTTTCTTGAGTTCTGCAGCTCACTTTGGGACAGTGGTTATGTGGGAAGTGAGGAGACAGGAACTAAGAGAGCAGATAGAGTTTATACCCTTCAGACTCTCCTCATATCAGCCACTCTGTGCCAGACTGTTCAGGGGCTTCCCATTTCCCTTTCCCACTGCTCAGTGTGGAGTAAAGGACTGGAGCACCACGAGAAGCAAGCACAGAGGCAGCAGTGCTTCTCAGCACCTCAGTTTTGACAGAACTGACCTCATTTTTTCCTTCCTCTCCCCTTCTCCCCATCAGCAATCCTGCCCTAATGAGTCAGACTTGGCTGAATGCCCCAATTTGCAGCCAAGCTCACAGAAGTGTCAAAAGCTCCTGCTATTTTCCAAATTACTTTCAGAACTCCTGTCACAGGAGTCTTATCAGAACAGCAGTTGTGACATTAAGCAGAACAAATATATTGTAATCTGAACAGAGGGAGACAAGCAAGCCCAAAAGTCACCAGTCAGGAACATTCATCTGAGAACTAGTCCAGAAGAGTGTGTGCTTAATTATCAGTTAGGGCAAACTAGAAGTAATTAGATATTACAAACAGATTTTGGACTTTCATTTAGCACCTGAATGGCAAAGCATTTCCAACTGGAAGATGCTTTCTACAGTAAAAAGTAAATAGGGTCCTTTTTTTTCCTTAAAAAAAATCAATACAATGAATTATTAAAATGCTGGTGTGGCACTCATGGTCTGGGCTGGGTGACAAGGTGGGAACTGGTCACTGGCAGGATTTGGTGATCTTGGATCTTTTCCAAACAAATGGATTCTGTGATAATTCACTATCATAATGCAGGGACTGTGAAATGCTCAACCAGCACATATTTGCTGCTACAGTTCAGTGGCTTAATGTCTGAAATCAACATTTGCAAAAAGCTAAAATCTCTGCTGATTTATTTGTCTCAACCACCCATCAGAACTGAGACTGTTTAGTTGCTAAAATCAGGTGTAAGTGATGTTTTGTGTGCTCAGCTGGATTAGAGTTTCCATTCAGATGCATCTTGCCAGGCACAACAGGAGTTCCTGCAGCCTGCAAACACCTCCCACACGGTTTACAGAAATCCACATCAGCTAAACTGGCAGGTGAGAACGCCAGGAGGAAGAACACCTTCCTCAGGAATGAAAGCACCACCACCACCTGCTTTGGCAAGCCCTCACAACCCCAACCCTGGCAAATGCCAGCAGCAGGAAAAGCCCCACTCTGAGGAGCTTCAGTTCCTCCTTCTCCCAGCAGAGGCTACTGCTCACCTACAAACCCACAGGGCACAGAGAGGAGCAGGAGGGGAGGAATGGTGGCTGAACATCCCCTGGGATGCAGAGAGGAGCCTCGTGGATGCAGAGGCAGCTGCTCCTTTACCTTGTTTGCCACCGTGTACTGGTAGGAGTAGCGCTGCTTGCCGCTCATGTCCTCGTACACCGTGGGCACAATCTTCAGGATGTAGTCGTGAGAGGCAAGGGCTGTGCTCAGGGAAGGAAAGGGAAGGTTAGCACTGAGAGAAAGGAGCCAGCCCACAGAACAAGTCACAAAAAAGGGTGTCTCCCTCCTCCTTATCTCAGTGACAAAGCTTCACGTCCCACATTTGTTGCCTTTTGTTCAGAACTCTGGCAGGGACTTGGGTGACACCAGAAGCCGCCCACCGCTTCTGTAGGACCACAACCCACCCCAGGTTTGGGTTACTCCAACCTTCCTAACTGCTTGCAACTATAAATGGTAACACTTTTATCACCACCACAAACAGCCTGGTTAAATCAGGAACTGGCTGAGGTTAGGGCTGCAGCCCACTGAGATAATTTTGACAAAAAACCCAGAAGTATCACAACCTGTGTACTTCCATTTCTTTCTTACTTTCTCATCCTTCTTCTCCTACAGCTGCTTAACTCTTTTTATTTTTTCATTATTTAAATGGCTCATTCTGGTTTTTGTGCCTGCTAAAACAGTTCTAAAACAGAATTCTAAATGACATCTCTAAAGGATCCTCTAGACAAGTGTAACATTTGGTTCCTGGAGAAAAAAAAACAAAACAACCAAACCACAACTGTACAGCTTCAGGAACAGCCATAGAAATTTTGTTCCAAGAAATGGACAGGACTGGTGTCCTGGAGGAGCCTGAACATTTGAGAGACAACTCTCTACACTGAATTGTAGCATGCATTGAACTTTCCTTTTTGTGCTGGGCCATGGAAATGTCCCTCTTGCCATCCACAGAGTAGAAATTTCAAGGTAATTTGCAACACGAGTACAAGGCAAAGTTCTGGTGAAGTAACAGCAAAGGGACACTACAGGAACAGGATATGGATAAAAAACTCCATAAGGGCTGCAAAAGACCTTTTGGGCTAAGCCTTTTCTGTAGCACTGGAGGAAATGGAAATGTCAGCCAGCAATGTCTGGATCATTTTGGCTAAAGAGGCAAATTGAAGACTTCTGGATAGAGCTGTGCTGCATGAATGGCCCTGCTTTCCCTCCTGCAGAGGGTGGCTGAGAGCTGCAGTCCCCAGGAATACCCACGGTTTGAGCTGAGCTTGTCTGCTCCCTCCAAGGCATTGAATGCTCCGTGAACGTTATGGACCTGGAAAGCAAAAAGGAGGATGAAGAAACTCTGCTCTGACTTGATACTCTTGACCTTTGCTTCCCTACCCTGTAACCAGGGGATCAGCCTGATTCAACCTTTCCAAAAAACAAAGCCTCAACCCAGCAAAAGATGACCCCAAATATCTTTCAGTGACCATCATCACAGTGGTTGGCTCCAAGTGAAAAAGCTGATTTCACAACATCTCACAAGATGAAACTCCAAAACCACTCCAAAGCTAAAGGAATTGCAGTTGGAAGAGGCCAGTTGTGAAATTTTCACCATCAGGTATTTCCTAAGAGCATTGCAGAGTTAACTGTGAAATTAATTTTATCAGGCTGAAAGGGAAATAAATGGGAGTCAGACTGGGGTTAAAACTCAGCAGTTCTCCTCTAAAGGTGGCTCATGTCAGAGCAGCTGGGTCTGTACAACTCAGCCTTGGAGATGGGAAGGACACATCCCAACACTGACATCCCTTCAGCTTTTCCTGCAGTTGATTTCAGACCTGTGAGTATCTGTTTGCCCAGAATAACAGGATTTCCATGCCCTGCACAGGCTGTGACCTGGAGTCTGATCTCCAGCAGCAGAATAATCCATGTGTGAACTCTCCAGACAGGGAAAAGCCCATGGCAGCAGCTGTGGGTCAGAGGTTGTGCTGCTCACAAGGTACAAAGAAAGGACAAAGAACTCCACAACCCAGAAGTTCCTGACCTTAAGTCAGACAACAGGGAAGAAGAGTTTGGATTTGGTCATGGGTGTGACAGTTTCAGCTCACCAACAGGGCAATGCCATCTCCTTCCCAAACCCTCTCAACAACTGACAGCACGTGGATGTGTCTGTCTCATCCCAATGGACATTTCCCTGTTCCCAACACTACAGAGTGGATGAGGGAGGAAGCAGCAAGTGAAGCAGTTCAGCTCAGCAGAAAGGAAATTCTGGAGAGACAAAATCATCAGCAAATTCAACTGGAAGGTGCTGGGAACAGGAGCAGAGCAAAAGCAACAGCTGACCCTTCTGCTCTGCTAGAATTTCACACAACCACGACCATTCCCAAACTACATCTGCAGGCTGTGCTCATTCTTTACTCACTGTAAAAGGCATAAGAAGAAAAAGAAGCCCCTGGAGTGGGCTACAGTGTTGTGTTCCATTCTTGATACAGCTAAGAAGTCTCTTACAGAATATCCGGGCCAGACTTTAAGGTCCACTTCAAAATTGTGGTAGATTTTCTCCTCATCAAGACCAAAATTCAAACCAGTGAGTTCCTACCTCCAGCTGTCAGGTAACCCAGTAAAGAGAGAGATGTGGAAATAGGAGATGTTGCATTTTAATCACAATTTCTACTGAGTTCTATATTATGGTGTTGAATAATCCTGGCTTTAACCTTGTCAGGAGAGTCATCTGCCCCTGACATAAAAAGGCATCATCTCCTGCTCTCCTCATTTCTCTCCTTACTGGGTTACCTGACATGCAGGAACTCCCTGCATCAGTTTTAATTCTGCAGGTTTTCATTCTGATCTCATCTAAATGAGGATGAAAAATCTACAGGAAGTCTGCCACTATTGTGCACCAAGTACTGATGAAGACTCAAAGCTCATTCAGTGCCAATGATATTTAAATCTCTGCTTCAAAGAGACTGGTTTTTCTGTAGAACACAGCCTGTCCCTCAGTGGATCACTGTGGCAGAGTCAGTACCAACCCACAAAGAACAAACTCCCAGCACATGACACAAGTGAATGAGAAGCTCCTCACCCTCTGTAAGGAATACAAGCTTTTATTACATCAAAGCAGGTGGAGACAACCTGAAATATTCAAAGGTGCACCTAGACAGATTTAAAGCTCCCCACACTTGCTGGCTCTCACTGCTTGCTGAGTCGTGGTAGCACCTGTTTGGTGAACATATCCTGCTTTAATTTGTGCTGCTGAACTGCCTGCAGCACCTACGTGCTCCCTCCCTGAGCACCCAGACCATGAGCAGTTGTCCTCAACTCTGAAAATTCTCATCTGAACGTGTCCCAATCAGGAGCCAACTCCACATTTGCTAGACAGGTTTTTCACCACAAGAACTGAAGACACTTGCTGCTTGTCTCTCCAGGCTCCTCCTTTCCTTCATGCTGATTCACACTCCAGCTGCCTTACCCCAGCACTCCATGATAAAACAATGGGAATGCTTCCTCAGAGCACCCATTTCCCACGCAGGCTGCACAACTCCCTATTACCACTCACCTCATATTTTTCATAATCTCAGTGTGCTTTACAGTCGTTAAGCCAAGCTTATTTATACGCTAATATTTCCTAGTTCCCACACAAGATAATTCCTAAAAGAAGCCGGGAGCAGAATCAGAAGACTACAAAGCAACGCTTAGGCTTGTTAGCATGAAAAAGGGTTTTGGAAGTGGGTGTACAAGGAGCAGACTAATGAGACGTCTGTGCTGAGGAAAGAAGATTACAGAGAGACTATGGGTAAGCAATGTTTAGGGTGAGTCTCAAGCTGGGTGTGCACATGTGGAACTCCCACCTGTGAGGGCAGCTCCTTGGAAGTAGGCTAGAGAAGTGCTGTAATCTGTCCTTATTGAGAAATCAGGTAATATTACATAACTTGAAGCACCTGGTGAAGCTCTATCCACTGGGCAAGTGCATGCATTCTGCTTCTTCCCAGCAGGGAATTGGCAGTGCTGAGTCTAACTTGTGTTTCACAGAGCAAATTTGACTAATAGGTGTCTGCTATACAAGTAGAGTGAAGTGAATTAAAAAGAGCTTGACTGCTGCTGTGGTGAGCACAGTAGTGATCACACATCTTCCCTTAGTGCATCACTGCTCCTCCACAAAGGCAGAAAGGTTTGTTTGCTGTGTTCATGCTAAAACCAGGATCTTGCTGAGCCACAAACCCTCATTTCTAGCTCCCTGCAGGAGTCTTCCAAAAGCATTCTGAGTTTCAGAAGAACACAGCAGAGTTGCTCTGTGACTGGACATTGCTCCTGCCCCAACCGGTGGCACCTGTGAACTCTTCCAGACTTGAGCTTACGTTGCAGGGACACACAGGCCTTCCATAAAACCAAAGTGTCTAATATGAAACCACTCTCACTGCATTCCCCTACAGCCAGGGAATTCTCAGGACTCACCTGTAGCTTGTCCCCAAATGAGAGCTTGTGGATGATGTGAGTCATGTCGGGGTTCTGGGGCTGCGCCGTCGCGCTGTGCGTCGACACGTGGAAGTTACCAGGGACCTAAAATTAGCCACGACAGGGAAAACAGGATTTCACATTTTATCCCTCAAGGCATTGCTAGGCTCTGTGATGTGACATGGGAATTCCATCCAGGAAGATGGAAGAATCTGTGATACCTTCCTGCAGCTGACCAACACCACCACACTCAAGTCCTGCAGCCCCCAAGTCTGGCACCCCCACACTGCTGATGTTCCTGACCAGGGGAAGATGAGTGGGTCACTCCCAGCTCCAGGGATTCCCAGCACTTAAGGCTATGTCTTTCATCCCTATTAAAATAAAATTCCTGTCTCTCTTACTCAATGTCTTACTCCCACATCTGGCATTTGCAAACGGGCCCACTGCTGCAGAGCAGCCCAGGAAGATGGGGATGTATTTCTCTTCTGGTACCAGCCATGAGCAACTTTACCTCTGAGACTGTGTGTGCAAGAATGAGTTTTATATAAAGAGAAAACCCACCATCAAACCCACGTGGGCATCCTGTACAAACTAACCAAGATCTTTCCCTTTTCCACCTGGCAGGAGCCAGCAGGAGCCCTTCCTTTTAATTTTTTTTTAATGGAGGGAAATACAAAGAACTAAAAACCACAAGTTTCACCTAAAGGCTCAGTTCCAAGACAGAAAATGAGCCCTGGTGTCACTCTGATGGCACCACTCCACATGCACACAATTTTCAGGTCACTAGCCCTGAAGTCCTTCAGCAGATACAGCTCAATCACTGCCATGGAGGGTGCAGGAATATTTTCCTATTGAGAAAAGGTTGTGAAATGAAGCAACCCTGAGGAGCAATCTGGCAGGGCCCAAGGCAGGAGTGGGAGGGTGGTTATACAACTGCTGCCCAGCGTGCTCTCTGCAGAGACACCTCACCAGCAGGGCCATGGGAGGCCACATGCCCTTCCATGTGCTTTCAGGAAAGCTGATTTAATGACCTGAGGAACAGCAGTGCACTCCTGGGAACACTTTCAGGTGTGGACAGCAGCTGTGTCATAAACAAGCTGAGCAAACAGGGCGTCAGGCCCTGCAGCCAGCAGCACACAGCATCATCTCACTGTCACCCTGTCCTCCCTCAGCAGCTGTGACAGCAACACCCAAGTGCAAGCCTTGGTCGAGTTTCCAAGCCTGGCCAGGTCCCACTCCAGCTCCCAGCTCAGCCTGTCCAATTCCTGCCAAGGCACTGCAGACTTCCAGGTCACACACAAGAGATTTGGGTTTCCAGAGCCAGAAGCCCTGGGGCAGCTCCCCTGCCTGTGACAGCTCTCCCAGTCACTAAACGAGACACAAATTAACAGTGGAGGAAGCTCCTCACTGCTACATTCTGCATTCATCCCCTTCTGGAGCTGCTCTGTGAGCAGGACACACCACATCCAGCAGACAAACCCCCAGGTATCTCAGCTCTGTGTTCTGGGAATTGTCTGGACAAGAACTACCTTGCCAGAAGCCCTTTCCCAGTTTTGTGGACCACCAGCAGCCAGCAATCCTGGTGGCTTGGAGATGAGGAAAAAGTCCTCTTTTTAAATCCCTAATCCTTTCCATGCCACAGAATCAGCAAGAGGTCCTGTCTGTTATTTTTAGATGTGCTTTAACATGACCTGGGAGGAAAAGAAGGAAGTAGGATTTTGTAGCCTGTGGTACATGAAGAGGAGTGAATAAAGGGTGTGCCCTTCTTAGGACATCAGCGGGTCCCACCAGTGCCTCCCCCACCCCAGCAAGTCATCTCCAGCATTACATAGCAAGATTATTCAATCTTGAACACACCCATCCCAAAGAGGAGCCTCCTCCAGGCCTGGATTTTCATTCCTTGAGACAGAAGCAGAGCATCCCCACCAAGCATGCGTGGGGCCACGTGTTGTATTCCAAACATCCCAGCACGGAGCCCTGGCAGCCTCCAGCAGGAACATTCCTGTCATTCTGCAGCTCTCAGAACAAAAGAGAGCTGGGATGCAGCCACTGCCAAAGACCTCTCCACACTGAGTCAGGTTTTGGAGGTGCAGAAATCGTGAGGAGTAAACACAGAAGCCCTTTGGCATCTGCAGGGTTTTCACACATCCCCTGAACATCAGGCTGCTGCACAGAGCTGCTCTCTCTGTTCAGCAATTCTGTCTCCATGATCTGCTTTGGAGAGTGAAGAAAACCCCTGATTTAACACATTCCCTGTGGGTCTGGCCTTGCAGCCTCCTCTCCCCACACTGACTTCAATTTCTGTCTGATCAGGGTCATAAATACACACGGCAGGAGAGACACAGATTTCCAAATTTTCATTTTTACAAATGGATCCTGCCAGCATTTCTCCAGCCAGCAGACCCTCACCCACTGTCACTGCCACTCACCTTGTTGATGCTGAAATGGCCCTCAAACCTGCAGCCATCCCCATTATTGAGAGGGATCTTCATGGAGTTGTCAATGTGACCCACTTCGTGCCTTCCCATTTCATCCTGGATGTCCAGTCCAACCACTGCAGGGGTGGGAGGGAGAAGACAATGAAAAAAAAAACCAAACAAAATAAGTGACAGGAAGGTTGCATGGGAAAAGCATGTATTGCTTTTACTTGAAAAAAATCCACACCTTTTTTCCTGACATTTGACTAAAGTGAGGTGATAATGTCCTTTGTCAGAAATTGTTATACCAGAAAAGGTTTGTAACCAAACTTTTCACGCTGCCTATTTGACACAAATACACCTCCCATGTTCTGCCAGCTGCCTGCAGTCCCCATCACACAAACAGAAAAACTTCAGACAGACAAGGCAGGTGACTTGGGAAGAGCCAACAACCAGCTGGTGCATTCAGTTCCAAATGGAACTTGGGAGGGTTCCTGCTCCCAGACACAAAAAGGATGCAATAAAACAAAAAACAAACAAAAAAAAAAAAAAAAAAAAAAAAAAAAAAAAAAAAAAAAAAGAAATGAGATTCAGAAAGAAGCCACTGAAGGAGATGAGCC
Source organism: Peucedramus taeniatus (assembly GCA_013400575.1). Lineage (NCBI taxonomy): Eukaryota > Metazoa > Chordata > Aves > Passeriformes > Fringillidae > Peucedramus > Peucedramus taeniatus. The sequence continues at coordinate 792,149 of WBNO01009686.1, forward strand.
ACTAACACATGGTCCAAGAAAACAGGTGCCCTGGCCTGGAACAGAAAGCAATGGGATATTGGCAGAGGCTGCAGCTACTTATTTCCATCCTGTTACAGAAGAAGGGCCACTGTACCAGTCTGGGCCCATTTCAAGTATTACTCAAAGCACAAAGAAAAGCTGCTAAGTGGAGGGGTACTCACATTCACAGTGCAGGTTTGGCAAACTGATGTTCAGGTTCACTTCTATTTTCCCTCCGCTGTCTTTGTCTGGGTCATCCACGTAGAGCTCATTAACTCTGAGGGCACAAACACAGGTGGGTTCAGGCACAGGGCTGCTTCCCACAGGGAAAACCCAAAAACTTGCATGGGGAGAGGGAAAAGAGACTGGAAAGAGGAGGTTTGATTGTGTGGTGGCTACAGCAGAGTTACAGAGAGGAGGGAAAGCTCTCCAGGATGGAATGGGGGCAAATCACAGCTTAATTTGACTTCTTGCTTGGCAAGTGCAGGAGGCTTTAAACAAGTTCTGCACCAGCAGAAAGCAAAACTTCTGCTCTGTGCTTCCTGTACCCTTCTCCACCCTGAGGTTTCAGAGGTGCTACAAAACAAGAGTTTAATGCTGAAGAGGTGGCAGGTTATTGATCCAACCCTTCTCTCCCCCTGGGCTGCTACTCCTTTTAGGCAGGAGGGAAGCATGTGTTTTTCCATTTGTTCCACAAATAGTTCTAGAGAAAGGCTGCTCTCAACTACCCCCAGGAAAGCTTATTTGTGTCACTAATTGCCTTTTGTTATTGCCACCCAGCTGACAGCAGCAGCAAGAGAAGGAAGGCAGTACGACATATTTGTATTCTTCTCCTTTATATCACATTTCAGTCTATGAATGGTAACCAAAAGTGGTGACTAAAATTGAGGAGAAGGGGATTTGAGCCAGGAACAGATGGGAAGAAACATCCTGGACAGCAGGATCTCACACACTCTACACCAGCCTCCCAAAGAGTAATGTTGTCTCATTGCACCCACAGTGCTGGCACGCATCTCACAGGAGACAAAACACAGAGAGGCAGAGGAATGCAGGAGTATAAATATTTATTGTTGGCACATACAATCCATTGGACACGTAAAAATAAACCAAAACAACCCCAGTGCTGAATTTGCTGAATGGTCCTGGAGAATCCACTCTGGGGAGACTCACCCCATTGAACTGAGAAGATGGTGAGATTACCTAGAAGCTCTTTTCCCTGTTCAACAAATAAGATTTGACAATTTATCTTCCAACTGGGCAGATTATAAAGCTATGGGAACTTAGATTCAGGCAAACTACATAAAATAAAACTAGTAAGTGCTCTGTAGCATTTTTATTTTACATTCAAAGTACACTAAACTCTTTGACAAGTCCCACTGGAGACTCCACATGCTAAGAGTCAAAGCAGACTAAGGCAGCTACGAGACAGATTCAAAGTGATTTTGCTCTGGTGATACATCTCTGGGCCACGGTGAACTGTTTGCCCTGTGGATGCAGAAGAAACAAACCTTCACACTGAGAAACACACCTGCTGCCAGGTTTTTTGGAGGCAATTACTCACAGGTCAGTGGGGTTTACAGACACTCATTTAAAACCAGCACAGCATTTGTCTTCGGCTTCACAGCCCTACCTTTCCCTGGTTTTAATTGGCTTGACAAGTTGCTTGCAATCATTACTCAACCTATTTTTCAAGTGATTAATAAAAATGACACAGAGGGAGGGGAAAGATTGCTCATCAGTGACCTAGTTAGCAGCTTTTTGGCTGAGCCCTCTGCTCCTGGGTGGAATGCATTCTCTCCTCTACGTGTTCATTACTGACAGATTGGGCAGATTGAATTAAGTCATATCCAAATAGGGCCAGAGCTCCAGCCAGGATGGGCATTAATCCCCCAGAGCAAGGCACCTCTCAGTGCTGCCCAGTGCTCCCATCCTTTTCCCAGTTCCAGCCAGCCCATTTCAGAACCCCTGGCTCCTTCCCAGAGCTGTGCTGGCTGAGATGCCCAGCAGTGCCACAGGCACCTTGGCATTCCTGGCTAAAGGAGCATTCACAGCAGGGTTGGCAGAGCACAGCCAGGTCCAGCAGCTCAGCTGAACATCCCAGCTCTCAGGAGAAAAGCCCTAGTAGAGTCAGTGCTTGTATTTGCTGATTTCTAACCTGTCAGAAATTGTGTGGCTCCAGCAGTGAAGGCGCAGGAGCCTCTCAGTGATGAGCGAGTGAGAAAGAAATTTCTGATTTCTCTGGCAGAAATCAGAGGATGAACTGTGCATGAGGAGCCCGTGGGAGCTCTGACATAGGAAGGCAAGTGCTGAGGTCACTTGGCTGCTCACTGGATCACTGAGGCACAGAGAAGTAGGGCAGCCTGTGCAGGTCACACAGCCCATTAGCTGCAGGTGAAGCAAACTGGTTTCCTGTCCCGCAGTCTGGCCACTGGACCAGTGGCTCCCAACCTGGCCCTTGGGCAAGGCTCACTGCCACTTCTTCCTCCTCCTCTTCACCCAGTAGCCCCCTGCCCCTCTCCTACTAATGTTCCAAATTTCATAGCCCAATCTATCACTGCACAGACATCAGGCAGCTCGTGACAGAGGATCCTTCCTCTCCTTCCCCTCATTTCAACCTGCAGCCTCACCTTGCATGGAGCACTCATCCAGCTGGATCCTGCTTCTCCCTCCCAGCTCCAGCCACTGCCTCCTCATGGCATGGTCAGCTCTTGCTGAAGGCCCAAACTGACAAACCCAGCTCCAAAGTGCATCCTTTGTGTGTCACTGATATTCCCTCTCACTGTGGGGAACCAAGGGTACAATGACAACACAGACAGATTGCACTTGTTGGGGCAAACCACAGAACAAGTGTTGTTTTCAATGAACTAGACATTTCTCTTCCAAATATCTGGAGTATTGGAATTCTGGAAATCTCACAGATAACTCAAATTTCCATGGTCAAGGCAATTCCTTCCAGTGAACCACTGGCACCCAGGTTTGGGTGGCAAAGGGCTGGCACTCACATGTCCCTTGCCATCCTCCTCCCCAGGGCCACAAAGACAAATTGCACACAGCCTTCCTACTATTCAATCAGACTCTCCTGGGATGTGAGGAACAGCACTATTTACCCCCTCTAGCCACTCCCCCTGAAGAAATAACCTTTCTGGTGGAAGAGAAGAAGTTGACTCTAATTTATAGCTGTCTGTCCTGGAATACAAAGTATCCCAGGAGTAACAGTGCTTTAACATTATATATCTGGGGTGGTCACAAGGGAAATAAAACAAGAGTCCAGGCAGAGAGAAGCAGTGATATTGGTCATACTGTCATATTGTGACTCCAAAGGCAGGGTGTACCCTCTCCAAACATGTAGGAGTTGGTGTTTTCCTGGCTGCCACTAAGGAATATTGGAATAAAAGCAGCACAGTGAAGGAGGGTGAAGGTGCAGAGCTCTGAAAGTACAAGGAGTGCAACAGCACAGGTGAGAGCTGGACCTCCCACCCCCACAGAGCCTCCCACCACTGACCCGAGGAGAGGAACAGGAGGGAAGTTTCTCCATGATCCACACATCAGGAATCTGCTTCACTTCTAGAAAGAGCCACTTGGAAATACTTCACATTCCTGAGTGATGCTGCTGGGCTGCTGACCCCGTCTGCTTACAAACTTCCAGCGTTCCACGCAAAAAGCTGGAGGGACCCTTTGGCCAGATCATGCCAATGGCACGTGAGAGCCAAGGAAAGGGGGCCACAGCAGCCAGAGGGCACGCCATGGCTTCAGGGCTTTATCCAAAGAAAGTCAGACCTGTTCCCCATGCTTTAGGTCTCAGATTTATGACACAACAGCTTTGTTTCCCCAGAAACAAAACTTCCCCAGTAACTCCTTTCTACCCAGCAGCTCTGGCCACTAACTTCAGCACTCCAACAGCTGAAGAGCCTTTGGATCCGAGGGTGGGCACTGCATCCACCTTCCAGAGCTTCACACACTGTGTGGATGCTCTCTAAACACATCTGCCTTGTCCTCTGTCCTCCTTGTCCCAAGTCCCTGCTTCAGGTTTTAGCCTTTCTTCTCCTCCTTTCACAGCAAACAATCAGCCAGCCTCCTCCTCAGTCATCAGCCACAGAGAAAATAGAGCCACTTACTCCAGAAAGCTGCACTTTACTTTGTCCTCCAACTCCCAGGAGGCACCCTCTGATCTCCAGGACCCCATGCCTAAGAGGGAAAATAATTATTCTTTCTTGAGGAAGCCCAAAGCTTCTCAAAAGACTTTCTCAGGTGAGCCCTCTTGGCTCCACTTGCCCTTTCAGCTCTAATCAACCACTTTCCAGAAACACAGCTCTCCAATGCTGAGATTCCTGCATCACCACATTTTCAGTGGTGCCAAAGCAGAGAGCATTAGACAAATCTTCTTTTCAATTTGTGTGAAGAAACAAGAAGCAGGTCAGCAAACTCTCTACTGCATCATGTGTCTGTTGCTCTGATATTTGTCATCTTCTGCATCCCAATCAGCTCCTCAGTGTGAAGGTGCTTGTCCCAGATCAGCTGTGGAGCACAGCAAACACGCTGCCCTACAAAGGGAGGAATTACAGCTCTCCAGGAGACAGGAAGAAGGAGAAGGGTTCGAAAGACGTCAATGTAGACTTGAGTCAGGAATTGCAAATGACATCATGACACGACCTTCCGCTTCCTGCAAGCCCACACAGGGCACAGCAGCCCCGCACAAACCTCTCACACCTCCTCTTAGGTAATCCCCACCTTGCCACACAAACATCAATTAAGCTTCTTACCTGCCTACCTCTCTCAGGGCTGCTGAGGATTACATCCCTCTGCAGAAAAGTCTCTGTCTCAAGGTCAGTCTGTGGCAGGAGCAGGATTACAACTCAAATTTCCTCTGCCTACAAAGCTGTGCTGCCTGTGCAGGGCTGCTTGGCTCCAGCATTTCATCTGTCTCAAATGGATGAGCCAGCAGGGTTGGAGATGCATCTCCAGCTCAGTGGCAGGGCACAGGAATTGTGGCATCTCTTGGCTTGTGCTCCCAGATTAGGGTTTGCAGCAGAAGGAATCCCTGTTGCAGCAGGATCACACTCTGCTGGTTGGTACCATTTCCATGGGCTGAGAGCCACAAAACACACCCCACACACTCTGGAGAGCTCTGGGATAAAAAGCCTCTGAAGACAGGTCTGGTGACAATCCTGCTGCTCTGCAGAATCAGTCCTGGGCATGCAAATGAATCCAGTGTGGACAAGGAACAGTGCTCCCTGAAACTCCTGGAGTTTTGCTTCCTCCCACACTCCTGACAGCCTTTTTGGGGCTATCCTGTTTCAGGCTAGGAATTGGGCTTTGATCATCCTAGTGGGTCCCTTCCAGCTCAGGATATTCCATGATTCTGTGATTCATGGCTTGTGCTTTCATGAAGAGGCAGTAATTTTACTGCAGATATTCTGCTTAAGTAATTAATTGCCTTGCGGGGGGGCTCAGATTTCCAATTAGCAAACTTGTCACTTCAGATAGGTTTTTGTCTGTTATTACATTAAAAAAAAAGAAGAAGCAAACACTGCCAGGAACAGTCTGTTGCTTCCTACAGTGTGCTGTGGCAGATGAATTAGTGTTGAGCAGAAACATTCATACCACAAGCACCACATTCATACCCTCCTACCCCTTCCCCTGGCTGCCAATGCAAGGCAGACTAGATTAGTTAATTACATCTTTAATCCTTAATGATGGAACACTTGGAAAACTATTATTGATCTTACAGGACACAATTCATGACCTAATTAGGGTGATAAAACTGTGAGATTATCATCTTGCCAGCTATTAACGTCTAGCACTGATCTGAGTTAATTAGAAAAGAGATGGGTGATTTCTATGCTTCTGATTTGCAACACAGCAGCAGAGGAATGAGGAGGCTGCTAAAGGCAGGACAAGCCATTTCTAGCCCTCAGATTACTCTCAACTAAACCGTTGGTCTTGCCCAGGAAAAACCAGACACGTTTAACCCTTTAGCTTAATTTCTTCAGCCATTTGAGTCATTGGCTCAGTGGGACAAGAGTGTTTGATGCTGTTCACCCTTCAGAGGTTCAAATGTGCAGCACAGACCTCCTTTTCTTCATCTTTTACAGAATTGAGGAGATTCATCAAAGTTCTTGGTATGGAATCACTCAGGTTGGAAAAGACCTCCAAGATCATCGAGTCCAACCTGTCACCCATCCCCACCTTGTCACCCAGCCCAGAGCACTGAGTGCCACATCCAGGTAATCCTTGGACACCTCCAGGGATGGGGACATTCCAATGGCCTTAAGTCTGAACTAAGTCTTCAGTCACTCTAAGACTGGACCAAAAAAACCCCAAAACATCAAGCGGCTCCTTGACTTCCAGAGTTAAACTCACCCTTCCCTTAATGGCAATGATGGGTTGTGACTGAGAAAAGAAAAAAGCTCTTTTCCCTCACCAGCCCTTCACTGTGCTTTTCCTGGGAAGGATGCAGCCCCACCTAAGTGCCAAGCTTGGATTTCCTTCATGGCTGCTCACAGGCCTGTTAGGCTCACGCGATAAATCTGGAAGATGAGCAACTTGGGAGTTTTCTACCCTCCTCAGGGCTGGTCTCCCCAGGAAACCCGTCAGCAGCAGAATAGGACGTGCCTTTAGACTGTGTTACCTCTTCCATGAGCTTCCTGAAGTGTCTTGGTTTGACTTCCTAACTGGAGTCAGCTCCTGAGCACAGCCACAGCCCCGGCGCTCATTAGAAATGCCCACACGAGTTATGACACAGCTGCCACCCTCCCCACACAGGTAATGTTTGGGTTTAGGCCTATGACTGTGATCCTCGAGATGAGGGTGTCATTTCTTGGCTCTCTGCCACCCAGACAAGCCTTCAGCAGCTGAGACTGTAAATGCTACCACAATGGGCTGGTCAAGGAAAAACAGCTTTGAAGTTGGGTAAGAGCGGCCAAACCGAGATTTCGAGTAATACCAGGCACTGAGGCTGCTGCACTCATGAGAACGTGGAAGAAAGTCCAGCAGTGGGCAGGAGCCAGTGAGTATTTGGGGTCAGTGTGGTGCAGAGACCTTCTTTTCTCATGTTGCAGCACGAGCTCAACAAACCACACCAACCTCTTGCTTGAAATGCAGCCACCAAGGGAAGCTCTGGGTGCTGGGAGTGAGACAGGGAATCCTGTGGGCACCACGGCCCTGCACACACCCCACACACAATAATTCAGTGTAACAGGGCTCTGAGGGAAGCAGAGTGCTCAGCAGGGAACCTGCCACCTCTCTGATGTAAAACACCAGGCCAAGTGCTCACCTTGTCATCAGAATTGTGCAGCTCTCCCCACCCAGCTTGGCTCTCTCAAGTGCTTTAAGGGAAATATGACACAAAAAGAGAAAGAGTGATGAAGTCTCACAGCACAGCTGGCAGTGACAGAGCAGGAAAGTTCATCCCATGTAACTGCACACCTGTAATCGTTCAGGTCCTGGCTGGCATTGGGAAATTTCCATCTGGATGAGTAATCTGTTGTAGGAGACTCTTAATACTAAAAAAAACCCTGAAGCTTGCAATAAAAGTTGATGAGAACTGAACAGTTTGCACTTGAGGAATCTTCCATATATTTGTAAGTATTTGGATCATGGGAAACAAGGCTCAAAAACATTTTTGAGACAGTAGTTCCCCTGTTATTTGCTATTACCCAGTTTGTTGGCAGCACAGAGCTCTCACAAGTTCCAGACCACGCAGAGCTCCCAATTCTTATTCCCAATGATGAGGCTCTGCTACCTCACAACACCACTGCCAGTAATACCTGACTGAAAGGGAACCACAAGAGGCTCACAACAACTTGTACTGGGTTTCTCAGAAGAGAAATGAATGAGTAAGAAATGGAAAATAAAAGTTTACTCCTGCTTTCGAAGTCGCTGAACTGGGAAGGACTTGAAGTGACTTTCTGAACTATTTCTGCTGTTCTGGGAGAGCTTTTTCACAAGTGTTGGGGGTGAATGTTCCCAGCAAGAGTCTGATGACTTGTAACTCACCAGAGGGAGGTTTTCCTACTCTTTTGTGTGAGCTTTTGTGTTGGACAGTCCATGACGAATCAGGTTGCTGCAGTCATTTGTCCCAGGCTCTTGTATGACATCCTCTCTCAGATTTTACTCCTTTATTGCCTGCAAACACCTCTCCCCACACAGCTCCTGCTGGGAAAGGCACTTCACCATCTCTCTGAGGTTTTCATGAGGAACTTGTCAGCTGAGCGTGCTTACAGCACTTCCCAACATTTCTGTGGAAAATGCATCATCTTCGGAAGGAAAAACCAAGAAGAGGCCTCAGAGAATTATGCAATTGTTCAAAAAGGAATTTCTAGTCAGGAAACTGCCACTACATAAAGAAGTGCACTCCAATAACTGGGTCAAAACTAGGTAAATATTACTAATTCCTCCTGTAAAGCATTAACTGAAAGAAGAAAACCAGGCAAGAGAATGAGATCTAAGAGGAGAGCAAGAAAAAGCAGCGCTTTGCTTGAAGCAGTCTGTCTAGCTTTTCTGTTTTTTAAAACAAGAAACCCAAGGAAACTCAGCTCTGTGAAGTGGCTGATAAGGTGACCCCGGATTTCACAAGCAAACACACGAAACTGAAGTCAAAGAAACTGTGAGCAAGCAAGAAATCTGAGATACCATCTCTGAAGTAAACGTGCAACAGGCACAAAAAATAATCTCGAGCTTGATTACACTCCTGCCTTCAGTTAAACATTAGTCAACATTAACATTATTCCTGAAATTATACTCTTGATCCACGACAGAGCTGCACAAAAACAATGAAAGAGCCTCTAGGTTATCAAAATGGTCAATCTAAGCAAGGTTTCAGAGCCTTTTAGCTCAGCACTGACATCTGTTGCTATCAGGACCATCATGTGAGACTGACAGAAGTTCCACCCTTCCCAACTATCCAGGAACTGTGCCTCACACTCAGTGAGCTCACTGCCACATCAGCAGGGTGATGGAGAAGGTTTCCTAGAGCCCAAAACAAAGGCAGATGTGTTAAGAGTTACTAAAAGTTTACTTTGAGGCAGGAAGAATATGAGAACAAGAGGGGAAAAATAAAAATCTGATTAACTCGGTGTTAATAAGTACTTCATACTTGTTCAATGAGCAATTTTTAAAAGTAGAAATTATTTCCCTTTTTCTCACAGCTGTCAACACCTGGGGCATCTTGTCCTCAGGCACAAAACCTGTGAATAAGGTTTCCTAGTAAGGCTCAACAAAAGAAGAAAAAATTCACACATTATTAAAGCTACCTGCATGAATCAGAGATTCAGCTCTGACATAATAACAAAAAACAATTATTGATATTAAATTAATAATTCTTATTTTATGCAATCCATTTCTCCATGCTGCTAATTATGCAATCCAGCATGCAGCTAATAAAGGATCAAGCAAGTCTGGAACAGTTTCCTCTATCAAAAATAGTTCAGAACCAAGTTTGCCTATTAATTTTAGCAAATTAAAAAGCTGAATGGATGTCTGAGAATTTGGACTCAACCTAAAGGAATCCCAAACCCATTAGGCAACTGAGTGACCTAGTGAAATTACAGGAATATTTCCCTCAGATAACAGTAAAGCTGTAAAGATTCACATCCACACAAACAGGGGAAAACATGATTTTACTTACATTTCAGTGGCTATGAATCCGGTGAGCTCAGACAGGAAGAGAAACAATATGAAGAGACAGCAGCAGACAGAGACTGGAACAGAGGTAAGGAGAGGGAAAGGTTAGTTTTGTATGTCTAACAAAGAAAAAAACTGTTTTCACACAGCCATATCATTGCCCCTATGGATATGCCACACATACATAATTGGGAATTAACAATTTTTAGAGTCCTTGACCCAGAGGAGCCCACCAGAGCAGTGACTTCAATGCCATGCCAATATCCAAACATCCTGAGGAACCATTAAAAATTCTATTATTTTATGAATGCATAAATATCAAACTTGAGTATTTCCCACTGAGCAAACACTAGAAGATTTTGCACACAACAAAAAAAATGAAAACCCTCAAATTCACATGAAACCCTGACCACTGCATCCCCACCCTTGGCACTTACCAAAGGTGTGTCTTAATTCTGCTCACAGGCAAGATTATCTAGAAAAGCCTCATCTTAATTTCTTTGCCTCTTGCAGTGAAAATATGAGCAAAAAATTATTGGCTTAATAATTGATGACAAGAGGGATATCTTCCACTTTTGGGCCACTTTTTCTGTGATGATTTCCATCTCCCCACGGCTCCTGCATTCTCCACCCTCAGCACACAGTGTTGGTTTGCCTGATGCTTTTTTTCTTGTGATGCTCAACAGCATCACTTCTTTGGAGCTTTGGCTCCCACTGTTATCACTATTAAAACCTGCAGAAGGCAAAAAGAACCAGCAGCTCCTTGCTTTGAAAGCACACAGCCCTCTAACACAGTGTTTTGGGGATGAGGAGACATTTTGGTTCTCTGTCAGGTTCCAAGGCTCTGGGTAAGAGCCTGCACTCCCAGAGCTGGGACAGCAGAGATGTGGCAATAGTGGAACTGTGCAGCCAGTGCCTGACTTCTCTCATTTCTCCTTCTGCTGACAAATTGACTCTGCAGAGAGGGAAAACCACCACTGAAGGAATTGTGAGGTACCCAGATAACAATTCCTAAGAATTCCAACCCAGAATTGCATGGAGGGAACTCAAAGTAACTGGAATTTTACTGTTTGCTCTTCAGCAGGAAATTCTTCCAACCACTGAGCAGGGACATTGAAGCAGCAGTGACAGTCACCCACGCAGGAGGGGCTGGAAGGAAGCACAGCTGTAAATCCTATGGATCAGGGATGACTGGAGCAGACAAGGATGTGCCAGCTCAAGGGGACAGGGCTGCAGGTGTCTCTGTGTTAAATACAATACCCAAATTCACCATGAATCAGTCACAGAAGGGCAAAGCAGGAACTGACAGGCTCTTCCAGGGCTGTGACAGCCAGAGAAAATCCCAGAACAACCCCTCCATCCCAGCACAGCTCTCTGTGAAATGACCACTTCACCAGAGCCACTAATTAGGGTTGAGAAATATATTTTAAAAAAAGCCCTGTTCCTCAACTTTATTCCACATGACCTGTACAGCCTGACCGCTCATTCCTTCGGGAAGCTCAAGGAACAACAGGCTGGGAACAATTTTATCACTCCCTTGGTAAAGAATGTGAGAGGCAAGGGAAGGAAAGAGGTGCTGAGGGCAAGTACTGAGACAGAGCCTTGAGTGACCTGAAGCCTTGTGCCTCATTCTTCCAGTTCTGAGGAAAGAGAAATGCGTTGCTTCCCCTTCCTCATCAGAGTAATTTCAACCGTGGATTCATTTACTGACCAACTCTAAAGGGCAAGGGATTAACAGAGATGCCAAAAAATCCACTAGCTAGGAGCAGGAAAGAGAGGGAAAAACACCCTGAAGACCAGTAGGAAAACAGGAAGCAAGAAGGGATATTAATTCCTGAAGAGAAACCTCAGATGGGCACACAGTTGCTCCCAAGTCTTGGCTGCCAGGACACAGAAGGTCACCAGGGCTGTGACACAGCTGAGCCCCCAGCACGGGGCACCATGGGCTGGGGGAGGAGAAAGATCTGCTTAAAGCACAGCAGCAAATTCTTGTGAGAACATCCACACCTACATAAGAGCCCAAAAAAAGAAACCAAGGCAGGGCATGAGTAGATCCAGTGTTTGTAGTGCTGATCACTGACAGAGACACGAGATCTCTGATCTCTGGCAGTTGCAGGGGACAATGTTTGACGTAGACAACCTTTTTTTCTTTAATTGCTTCCCATATTCCTTGCTGCTTGTTATAATCCCATAAAGGCTTTCCACAGCATCAGCCAGACCTCTGTGCTCTCAAGCACTTGCAGGAAAGCCTGCTACTACTAACTCTCTTAACTAAATTCTCTCCCACAGCTTCCTCTCTCTTCCAGTTTTTAAACTTCCTTCTCTGCCATTTATATAATCAAAATACCTTCTTTTCCAGTACTTGCTCCCTCAAGTCCATCTTCAGTTCAGCTCTTGCAGTGAAGGTTCGTGACAATACTTACCAAACACAGTACAGTAAAATTCCACTAACCTATATCTAAAAAACCCTGCAAGAATGCCCTGGAGTGCCTGGCAGAGACTGACTTTCAAAGCTCCTCAATGCTTTTCCCAGTCTTCAAACCACAGAGTCAGTTTTGAAGCTGTAAAAGAGATTACTGAGGGTGGACATGAGAGTGGAATATAAAATCATGAGCAGTCTGAAGGAGGTGAGTGGGGAACAACCACTTACTGTCTCTTCCTGTATGGGAACTACATGGAAAGAGGAGGTTAAAAACAAGGGAAGGTTTTCCTTTACACAACTAAATTCTGAGGATTCTTGACTACGGATGCTGAGGATGTTTAAGAAATAAAACCTGATAGATTACAAAAAGGAATCATACATGTCCTGAGGAAGAAATCCATTGAGGGGTACTAAACAGCAAGGAACCAACTCCAGCTTAGGAATCTGAGGAGCCAACTGAGCAAAGCCTGGTGAAGTTTCACCTGCCCCTCCTGCTCCTTCTCAGGCATCTGCTGCCAGACCCTCTGGGAAAGAGGACACTGGACTGTTAAACTCTTCCTATAGACACACATTTGCAGGGCAGGGGGAGCTTTTGGCATGAGACTCATGTGACAGCATTATCAGTTGCTCTCTCCAGAGGCAGCATTTCCTCAGCTGCAGAACAGGAGCTCCTCTCTCAGCGTGGAGCTGCAGGCACAGGCGACGTTCCCAGCACAGGAATTTATGCACGGGGTGCCTCAGCTTCTTCCTTCACAGTGTAGGCTTTTACCTGCTTCCATGCAAATGTGCAGTCCTACCACCCACATTTGACAAGTGTATTATATTTGGAAAAGTAGATTAAAGGCTGGGATCAGACAGAATCAAACAATTCATGCATAAAGCTTCGTTAACTGCAAGAGCACGGCGACGTTCCCACAGAGCTCCAACAACATCTGAGACAGGTTTTTGAAAGCTCTAATATGATAACATGATCAATATATCAAAGGTTGCTGGTGTAGACACACTGCTAATCTGCAATCCCAAAAGGATGGGAAACTCTGCCAAGGTTTTTATTCCTGCACTAACCTTTTTGTACTTATCCCTTCCACTACAAATCCCGTCTGCGTACATTCCTGGCTCTGCCTTCCCACCCCACGAGAAATGAGAGAAAGGCAAAGTGTTTAACACATCACACAGACTGAGAACATGGAGCCATGCCTATATTAAGGCATAAAATTAATAGTATTTATTATTCAGTGGAGCAAACTGTCATGAAGCACAAGGAACGGGTCCTGTTACAGGCGCCATGTGAATCATAACTTCGATATTTCCTGATGTGTATTTAAAACTCCAGCCCCCAAACAGCACAGAGTATTTCTGGATAACGTTTCCATGTGTGCATACAACATGTGCATGCAAACTATGCATCCACACCGATGGCTGGGGAGCAGGATGGTGCCAGCAGCTGCCTGGGCTGCAGGCTCCTCTCCAGAGCCCCACTGCTCCTGTCCAGCCAGATGCCAGCTGTCAGCCAGCCAGGAGTGCTGCTGCTGCTGCCTCTGTAGCCAAACATGGCCAGGTTGTCACCACGTCTGTCACAGTGGCACCACAGACATGCTACACACGGTGGGAGGACCTGCAAAAACTGGTGGAAGAGGGACAACATCACAACAGGGATGCTGCCTGAAGAAGGGACTTTTATTGAGGAAAAGGAATGAGTAACTTCTACACACTTTCCAGAGCAGTCCACAGCAGTGGCTGTGTTCTTCTGGACAAACCTCACTCCAAGTAAACAGCAGTGGATTGTTCTTGGTTCCTTCATTCCTAAAAGAATTGTTTGTAGCTGAGTGGCTGCCACACAGATCTGAAGTATCTTGTATGCAGCGTTCACTGCAAATTTGGGAAATAAAAATCCATACCTAATAAAGCCTCACTAACTCCAGTTGGCTACTGAGCTTGCTCATGTTCGAGATCACCTGCTCTTCTCTCTCAAAATCCCTCATCACTTACTCTCCCTTAGCTGCTTCTTCCCTAAAAGCCTTGGCTCCCTCAACCCTGGTGAGGAACAGAGCTGCTCTTTCCCATCTCTTTTCTTCTGTTATCTGATCTGTGCCTTCTTCCCTAATAAACCTCAATCTTTTTTTTTTTTTAATATACCTTTATACAATCCAAAAGCCACTGTTGAAACCCTGCAGTAAGTCCATTCCTATTCCAGAAAGCCTTCAGCACCAGAAGTGATACTGAACTAAGGTTTCAGCAGAAATCATATGGAAAAGGCATAAATTAATAGTTGGATATCATGAACTATTTTATATCTGCTCTGTAAAACTTGGAGGCCTTAAAGAAAGCCAAAATAAAGTTGCAGTCATAGTAATTCCACATGATTACTAAAGCCTAAAAGCTTTTTTAAGAGGCAGAACCTTCCTCTGCACTCAAGCCCCCAGTGTCAACACAGGCTGACTTCCCTAAAGCAATTTCTCACCAGGTCATGCAACCTTCCCAGGCTTCCAACTGGCCTGGCAATGGGCTGGTCTCATCCACGGGCTCCTACAACACCTAAGATTAGTGGCTTTCAAATTACAAGCCAGAGGCTTGGTCAGACAGAAAAAAGCCCATTAGAAAAGCTGCTCACAAGATCCTCACAGGCAAAGCCACCAGTTTGTTGGCTGCCTCTGTGGTTCAGAAGCTTCTATCAAGTTGCCTAAAAACACCCTGAGAAAAAGAAGGAGAACCAGTTAGAGAAGAAAATCAAAGCCTGAGAAGCTGTAAATAACAATAGAGAGAAATAAGTCAGCTAATAATTGTAAGTAAGAGTCACAACCTTCAAGCCTTCCCACAACAGACTTATCACTTGAGCTGTTTACTGCAGATCTGAAAGCCTGAGCTCAGTGGCCTTTGATGGTTTTTTTTGCTTCTAAAATACTCTTTTGCAGGTGATTCATAACAGGACAAATTCTCAAAGGGAGCCCAGTGGCAGTGTGGGAACTCTTAGTTTCCAAAACAGAAGAGAAGGCAGGATCACTCAGGAGTTCAAAGTGTTCTTTCAAAACACTAAATCTCATCCGCCCCTGAATTCCCAAACAGTTTGAGTCAAGCTCTTTGTTCACAACTTCAGCAAACCCAAATGGGAGTTGGGATACAATTCAGTGGCCAGGAGAACTCAGGGGACAAGGCCTCTGAGAGTAAATATTTAGGGAAATGTGTTATCTTCACAGAAGCACTGGGTAGCTGAAGCTGGGACCTCTCTGGAGCCCATCCTGCCCAACTCCCCTGCTCTGAGCAGGTTGCTCAGGGCCAGCTCTGGTTGTTTGGAGCATCCCCAAGGACAGAGACTCCACACCACCCTAGACAACCTGTTCTTCAAGCATGCTCACAGCCAGGAGTTTCTCCAGCTCACAGAGGGCTTTCCTTTGTGTCCTGATTCACTGGCACTGACTCAGTCCTGCGTGCTGTCACCAAGGGATGTGACATCACTCACGTCAGCAATGACACACAAGACTACTGACCCATCTACCAGCATGGCTGAGTGGGGCACAGCTCCCTGATCAAAGGAAGTCCCTGCTCAAAGGGACAGGAAAGCTGCATGAGCAGGGTAATGACAGGCCTGGCAGGATCAGCCTGATCAATGTTTACCAAGCCCTCTGCCCAGGCAGCTCGCTGCACATCATTGTGTGAAATGGCATTAGTCAGCCTCCAGCCTCCCTCAGGAGCAGGAAGGAAGGAAAAGGGGCCCAAGGCAAGAGATGTGTATCAGCCAAAGTCTGTGTATTGATACATGGGAGTGAGAGTGGATCCCTATCAGTGGTTGGAGCTGGAGGTTCTTTAGGGCTCCTTCCAACCCAAACCATGCTACAATTCTGAATTCACACAAACCATTCCACTGTGTGATGGGCAGAACAAGCTGCCTCAGCAACAAAGGACACCCTTCCCAATGTTTAACATCCCTTTAAAAGAATTCCCTGCAGACAGAGAGGCCAAACAATCTTTAATTTTAGACCAGGGCTATGCAAGGACATCAAAAAGAAGTTACTTACTAATGGCCCCTGTGTAGGTTGGCTGTGTAAGGTCTTTTGGCACCTTCCTGTAGATGTCAAACCTGAAAGAGGAAAAGCACCAGCCATAAAACAGGTGGAACATTTCAATACATTTCATGCCCCCACAGGGATGAACGATGCTGAAGTTTTTTCCATCCAGCTTTCCAACAACATTTTTTCAGTAGGCAGGAGGATATGGGAGGGAAAAACAAAACAAAAAAAAAAAAAACCTTTTCTTTTGTACAATTATGTAACTGTGCTCTGTCTTGGCTCCCATTTCCAAAGCACTTCCCTCCCCCTCCCTGTTGTGGATCTGTGCAATCTGAACTGTGAGAGCAGCCAGGCAAGAAGTCATGCTGGACAAGTTTACAGACCACTGTAAAAAGAAAAGGATACTCTACAGACTCCTGAATAAAAACCCCAGTAAAACACAACCTGCACTGCCCCTTGTCATTTATATCCTGCAAAGCCAAAAATAGACAACCCCTAAGTCAGAAATCCAGGTGTTGAGACAAAAAAACACCCCTTGGACACTGGATACAACAACAGAAATTAACCCCACAGGTTTGTTCCTCCCCCAGCAAAGTCCAGTTTAATATTAGCCCGTTGTTTTGATTCAGTCATAGCTTTTAATATCCATAGGGCTCAGCTTTGCTATTTTAAACTGCCCATGGTTAAACTCTCCCTGCCCTCATGTGTTAGCTGTATTATTTCCTACCACCTTGTGTTCCTGCACGCCCAACCGCAATGCAGCTCTGACATCAGCTTTTCCATCACTCAATAAAAATTAATTAATGCATTAAAAACACCCACCCACCCTAAAGAAAGAAGTGACCGGTTCTCCCTAAAAATAGACTTTTTTGGATATGCCACAAGTGGGTGAGAGATGATGCTTTTTCCAGCCCTGGAGAGGGCTTCAAATTCCCAGTCCACACTGCACCAAGATGAAACAGCCCTGTGTTTATTCAGTAGCTCCTACTACATCAAATATTTTACTGTGAGTTTAAAAACTAGATAACTGTTCTCTTCTTTAGTCTTCAACTGCTGAGATAACTCTGAGGAACTGCACGAACCAAACAGCATTTGCCTTGCAGGAGATCAGAGGGATACTGTGCTTCACTCAGGAGCTGAAGCTGAAGGAAGGAAGGGAAGAGAGGGAATGGAGAGCAGATAGGAAGATATTTCAGCTGCCCAGCTCGAGTCCTCAATAAGCTGTGCTATCACTCCACACCTCAACAAACCTCTGGGAGACACCTGACAGCACTGATGCACAGGAGCTGTGTTTTCATCACCCTTCTCACTGCTGTCTCCTAACCAGACCAGCAATATTCCCCAACCAAACAATCCATGTATGGTTTTCCAGCTGCCCTGAGAACATCTGGAAAGTGCTGTTTGCATTCTTTCCACATCCACCGAAGCATCAGGATGGTGAAAGAACCCAAAGTAGCTGATGACATCATGGTCTCACAGGCAGAGGAAGCTGTTGCTCTCCCAGCCCATTAAATGCTGAAAGCTGGCGTCGTCTGGCCAAAGTCACAATAATAGATCAACAAGGCTAAAAAAGCTGAGAGAGAAACAGAGGGAGACAGAGCACGTGAACACCAGGAGCTGCTGAGTGTGAGCCAACACTCAGAAATAGGAAACAGCTCCAGGCTGGATTCAGTAAAAACAGCAGCGTGTGGATACTATAAAAGGAAGTTTGTTCTCACCATCAGAAATATTTACTAGTATTGAAATGATGGCACATCACAGCATTAAAAGAAAAAAAAAATCCAACTTTTTAAACAGTTCACTGGAAAGCTGATGTCATAGCAGGCAGAGTTCTCTCCTCTGAGATTGTCATTTCATCACATAAGTAACACCCAACACCACAAATTAACTTTTCCATGGCCTAAGTAAGCTTGGATTAGGCAGAGACACTACAAAAAGTGCTCATTTAAGGTTTTATGGATGAAAGCAGAAGCTTGAAGGATGATATCCAGAACCTGACCCAAGCAGAAGAGAAGGGAAGCAGGGAATGTGTGTTAAAACTTGCACAAGGATGCTGGAATGATCACAATAATCAAAAAAGACAAGTTTGGGATAAGAGGCAAACATTGCTAGTTAGATTTTGCTCACTGATGTGTGATACCAGTAAATCCAAATGATCACCAGCCCAAGAGAAAAAGGACTGGCTAAGTACAAGTCCCCTGGCAGAACAATCAATTGCTTGGAAAAGACAAGTTCTGAGCTGGGAGGGTTCAGTCTGGCAAAGGAACAACAGTCCTCAGGGTTTCAGGCAACTTCTCATCTGATACTGGACCCAGTTTAATTCCTCAGTCTGATCCCTGTTAGTGAAAACAGCAGTGGGGTTAGGCACTCAGAGAAGGGCAAGGGGAAAGCCCAAATGGCATCAAAGTTTGAGGAGAATGATGGAGATGGCATGGCCAGGACAAAGAGCCACCTTCTTTACTCTACTTAAACTCCAAGTTAGAAGAAGATATGAAATGTAAAGGATTCAATGACTGCTTGAAAAGTTTGTTTGTGAGACACCAGAGAGATCAAATGCCAGCAATGAGGACAGAAGCCCAAAGAAGGCTTCATTAATTACATATAATTATAAAAATAAGTAAATCAAGCAGACATCTCAAACAAATCTGTGAAGTTTACAAGAGTTATTGTAACAGGAGACCTGAAGCCCCAAGAAATGAGAGATTTGTGGCAGCTCCTATCAGACCTAATGGTTAAAAATCTGCCTCCACTAGAAAAACCTTTCTCCTTTTGCCACTGGCTCCTTGCCTACCTCCCAGAACTGAAAGCAATCCCAGGAGAGCACTTACACTGTCCTGGGAAGAGAAAAGAATGAGGATTAGACACCAGAGATGATCTGTAATGCAGGAGGGAGGAGGCAGTGGAGCTGTGTGCATGGCACAGGGGAACAAGTTTTACTTGCCCTCAGGTCAGACGTTCCTGCAAGCACCTGCAGTAAAAATTCCAACAAGCCTCCAGCTTCCTGAGGCATTGGTCACTTGGAGGAGTATTTGTAGCCTGGGAACAGAGAGGAACTTTGTGCTCTGTTGCAAGAGCTGCCTCCCTGCTGTACCCAGAGCAGTGGAAGGTGTGAGCAATGCTGCAGGGAGCCTGGATGTGCAGAGGGGCTGTGTGTGCCAGCTCACAGGGCACGCACACCCTGTGCCACCCTGAGCATCCACTGGCACAGTCTGGGGGTCATCTTTCGTGACCAGGAGGAACCAGGGTGAAGATTTACAACTGCTCAGTGAACTCCCTTAACCTGCAGCTCATCCTGCTTTAGGAGGGGAGACATCACACTCCCACAGCAGGCACATGTGCATTTTCCACTGCATGTTGTTTATATTTAGCTTTTGGCAAGTTTCTTCCTCCAGTCAGAAAGGTGAGACTTGTAAGGCCAAGTTGTATCTTTGAGTTGATCAATTAACATCATTTCAGAGTGGAAACAACACACTTGCTGCTAGGAAAGTTCTTCCTCCAGGTCATACGTGTTCTCATAAAGGGAAGGCTGGGCCTTGCAATTCCAGAATATGAGGCTAAAGATAGAATTAGGCTGTCATCAGTACAACAAAGGAATTTCCTGACACATCTATAGTGTCTTTTCTTTCAATGGAGAGCAGGGTTGTAAACAAAGAAATAAAAAAGGCCCGTTTGGCAATGTCAGAGGTTTGCAAACCAACATCCATAACTAACACGAGGGACTGCTACAATACTTTTTTATCAATTCAAGAGTTGAAAGGACATGGCAAAAAAACTGTCTCACCTTCCTGGTGGGAATGTCAGCAAACTGGTAAAACAGCATCACAGAGATGAGCAGGGTCATTCCTAGCTAGGTTCAAACAGAGAATTCACAAATCTTTGTGTGATTGTGCCAGCTCTGGAGCAGAACTCCAGCTCTCTGAGGCACAGGAGTGCCACAGTCCTCTTGGAAAGAGTTAGTTGAGTTCTAGGTGGTGACCTCAAAGGAGTCAAACAAAAGGGTGGCACATTTCAGATGCCAGCAAGTGTCAGAAGGATTTCCCAAGTTGTGCCTACACTAATATGGGTTTTTTCTTCAGACAGAAGTATATAATAGAATCACACAATGGTTTAGGTTGGAAGGAACCTTAAAGATCATCTCATTCCACCCCTGCTATGGGCAGGAACACCTTCCACTATCCCAGGTGACAACCTGGCCTTGGGCACTTCCAGGGATCCAGGAGCAGCCAAAAAGATTTCCAAGAGCAAGTGAAAGAGCTGTGCTGGCCCTTAAAGGAGCTTATCATAGAATCATGGAATGGTTTGGATTGGAAGGGACCTTAAAGATCATCCAGTGCCACCCTTGCCATGGACAGGGACACCTTCCACTGTCCCAGGCTGCTCCAGCCCCAGTGTCCAGCCTGGCCTTGGGCACTGCCAGGGATGCAGGGGCAGCCACAGCTTCTCTGGGCACCCTGTGCCAGGGCCTGCCCACCCTCACAGGGAAGGATTTATCCCTAATATCCCATCTAATCCTGCTCTCTGTCAGTTTGAGTCCATCCCCCCTGTCCTGTCCCTCCAGGCCCTTGTAAAATTCTCTCTCCATCTTTCCTGTAGCTCCTTCAGGCACTGTGAGGCCACAGTTGTGTCACCCCAGAGCTTCTCCCCTCCAGGTGAACAATCCCAGCTCTCCCAGCCTTTCCTCCCATCCTGGAGCCTCCTCTGGGCTCTCTCCAGCAGCTCCAGGTCCCTCCTGTGCTGGGGCAGCCCTGCAGGTGAGGTCTCACCTGAGCTGTCACTGCCAGTGCTGGGTGAGTGGCAGGGAGGGCAGAGGACCCAAACACTGCAGTTTTTTTCTAGTGTTGATGCTTCAGCTGCCTCCCCTGAGCAGAGGATGAGCTCACTCCCTCAGCAGGAGCTGCCTGCCAGGGCTTTATGTACACTTGAACAGTTTCAAGTTTGGACCTGAAGTATCTCAGGAAATGAAGTAATAAATACATTATTTCACTGAAGATTTCCACACCTCCAACCAGAAGAATCCTCTCTGACATCTCTGGAATCTGAAAAAAGCTTTTTTAACAACTCTGTAAGATGCTGTTAAGTTTGCCATGAACAAGAAGCAAAGGATGTGAGGCAATAAAAAAAACCCAACAACTTTTAAGTAGAACAAGCAGACAACGCTTAAATTTAAATGTCCTGTAGAAAGGGAAACTCTGATACCCAAAGGAGCTCGTATCAGAGAAGGAAAACCACTAATTCCTCCTTCAGTTTCCAGCATTTGCCCATCCCTCTCTGGCACAAAGACAGGAGGGATGCACTGGCCATGGCACCCAGGGCTGAATTTCTCCCAAAATTTCTGATGCCGTGTGTGGAGTCCCTACAAAGACCCAGAAAAGCTCTGGAGTGAGCAGCAGTGGAATGTTCTCATGCACCATTCTGCAAGGTCTGGCTTTACTGATTTACCTGAGGGGCCAGGGAAAGGCTGTTTTGGAGCTCCTGGACTGTATTTTGGGTTCCAGTTAATCAAGCAGAACTGCAACACATTCTCATGTGGCACTTGGTCACAGAACAGAATTTGGGCACTGTAAATCAGCAGCAAAAAGATTAATTTTTGTCCCTTTCCAGAAATTAATGCTCACAGACAGGGGAAAAATGGTTTTGTTCTTCAGGCAGATTATGTTTTTCCCCAGGAGAACCAGATATTTAAACATCAGTCTTCTTTTTGAAGCATACTGGCTCTATTGTAGGTACTGAAAGTTAGAGACTCTGAGCATTCACTCACAACAAATTACATTTTTGATGTCAAAGATGATTAAAAAAAATAAAACCCCATCAGTATCAAGGCTGACATTCCACTTTTAGCAGGTCAGTGGTGGTGTAAAAACACCATTGTCATCTTGGCTCAGCAGAAAGGGTCCATGGCTGTGATTCACCCAGAAGAATGTGGGTGTTGAAACAACACTTGGTTCTCCACCTCCCATGCTCACCAGCTTGGAGAAGTGACATCTATTTTTCAGCAGATACCACATTTGGAGCTGAGGTCACTAATTCCTGGTGACATTACTCACTCTCAGTAACGAGTCCAGTGTGGAGTGAACAACTACCTTAATTTTATTACACATCAGTAGCTGTGAGATCTCTTTGAATAAATGAGACAGCCTGGTGCTGCTGAACCAATTTGTTTCACTAACAAAAAACCTGAAGTGACTTGCAGGGACAACACATTTTCCAGGAGAAACAGAATTCACTGTGAAGTTAATCAAACACCTGGCAATTCTACAGCAGAAGTGACTGAACTACACAAAGGGGGAATTATCAAATACAGAGAGAAAAAGTCAACTTTGAGGGTGTGGAATTTCCCTCACTGCCCATTCCAGAACTGTCTGGATGCTAAAGGTTGGACCAGTGACCCACTGTGGTCCTTTCCAACCTGACCCATCCTGGGACTCTGTGATTCTGAAAAATGGGGTTTAGGGTCAGTATAAATGGCATCCCTGATTGTTTCCTTCTTGGTAAGAAACATGTTTCCCCTGAGGAAGAGATGGGCTGCAGGTTGAAAAAGAGAAAGGCAAGACAACTGTAACACATAAAACATGGGGTGGAAATAAAGAATAATGCACATTTCCAGGCTGAGATGACTTCCTGATCAACAAAACCCCTCACTCAAGGGCTCCAGTTGAAAAGACAGCACAAAGAAGCAAAGAAATACCAACCCCTCTCTTCAGCCCTTCAGTGGGAGGCTGATTTGGGCAGTACCACTCAGATTTCTGTGGAGATCCCTCTTCTCCCACAGAATTTATGTATCTGCAGTACAATTAATTCACTCCCAAGGCAGGAGGCAGGAAAAAGTCTGTCTTTTCACAGCCCCTTTGAAAACATGACTGTCACACCAAAACCACTCTCCTTTTTTTGCTCTAAACCTTGCACAGCAGCTAACACTGCATTTTTAGGCAATTTTCTCTGCTCTCTAAAGTGAAAGAAGACTAAGATGGCCTTTGAGGAGCTATTTCATGCCAGAACTGTTTCCTTGTCACTGCACAGGGAGTACAAGTGGGTTAAAGCAGTTACCAAACCTTGTTTACCCTTCTGCTTGTTTGCTGGTAATGCCCCTCCCCATTGATCAGCAAGGAGCTGCAAACTGGAGATAAACTCCAGGGAAATATTGCTGCAGGTTTCCCCCATCTGTCAAGTCCTCCTTGCAAAGGGGATCAGAGCATGGCTGAAAACCTCAAATCTCAAAAAGCCAAAAAGGCATGAGGTCACTATTTTTCCACACACACCAATTCCTGACTAAACAAAGAGCTTGACTGTTCCTTACGAAGTCCACTCATTACACACTCACCAGTAAACCCAGTTACAACGTGGAAGAGAGAATTTCTACTGTTACACACTGTACTTGTCATGTTCAAGAAATGACACACAGGCAGCCCATGCAGACATTAAGTTTTAAAAATTCAGTCTTGAAAAAAAAGGTGCTCTTTGTCAAAAGAAGATAAAAGTACTCTATTTGTTACAGTGGTTTTCTTCTTCAGGTGGATGGAAAAACTGCTGCACTGTGCATTTCTGGGAACATCCATTCAAAACAACAATCCCAGATGGCTTTTGGTGAAAAAAAAAACAACAAAAAAAGCCTACAGCACTGTGGAAGATACAAAGAGAGCAAGGCAAGTGCCAAACACAGCCCTGGACAGTCAAGCCTATGCCAGCTTACATTTGGATTCTGATAAGAGTCCCTTTGAGGCAGGTCTGTCTGATAACAGGCTTGAAAACATCCACTGCCTTTTCTTTGAGAGCGTCTGTCATTCAGACATTCTAAACAAATTCATTTTTAGGCCACATCCCTCAGAATTACACAAGCCTCTCTAATTACTTCATGAAGATATCAGTGAATCCAGCCAACTACAATTTCTATTTAAGTGTCTTTAAAGAGACGAATCATCCTCAACCCCGAGGATTAGTTTTCCCTGGAGACAAGGACATAACCTTGGGATTTGTCACTTGAAACACTTCTGTTCTTCCTCTTACCATTTCCTATCTGCCTCCTTGAACTTTTTTGTTGTTTTACTGAGCAGAGATGGTTGGTTCCATCCCCTTTATTTGGGTTCCTCACAGGACCTACAGACCTGGTGCGGAGACAACCAGCTCTTCCCACAAGATCTGTATAACTGGGTTTATTTTGAAGTTTGATTTCACGACAGAAGAGCTGCAGTGGCAATTCAGGAAACCAAGGCAGGTGTGAAGCAAGAAGAGAATGAGAAACCTCAGCCCCACTTCAGGAAACACGTCTGAGTGCACGTGAAATGAGCTGGAACAATAGTTCTGGAGAGTTTCCCCCATCCCACCACACAGGTTTGTTTCCTCATATTCCTGCTGCTCCCACCTCTGGAAGACCCTTTCCTAGAGACAGCAGAAGAGTTTATGGGCTATGATTCATTCAGTAGCTGCTACTATTCAGGCTCTTAGCAGAGATACCAATTACAGCTGAGAATCCACTTTGCATAAAACACTTCATCATTTTTAAGGAGGACATGGGAAGCAGAGAGAAACTCAGTCATGGTAAATATAACTTGGATTAAGTCCATCTGACATTCAAAGATGACTGTGCACAAACAGACTCCATTTTCTCTCTCCAGGAACACTTCAGAGGAGGTTGGTGTTACAAAGGGGAAATCAGAGTTTAACCACCCTGCCTCAGCAGCTTCCCTTCTCCCCTTCACCAAACCAATGCAGCTTGGAGGCAGAAGGGGAGGAAAAAACCCAGGCCATGTTGGTTATTTTCCATGTGAATTCATGGTATCATAAGGAAGCTCTGCCTGCTGTCAGAGCAGGATCATTCAGGCTGGAGACACGAATGGAAACGCCCTGGCTTTAATCCCCAGTGGTATTTCTAGAGAAACCTTCCCACCAGAGGCATGCTGCTGAGTGACAAGGAGCATTCTGTGTGCTCTGCTGACTTCTCAGGCAGCTTCTCTGCTCATCTCAGCAAAGCCTGAGAATCAGAAGTGCCCAAGAGAAAACCGGGCTCCCTCCAGCTCAGGCCTGGTAAGGTCTGTGATCAGCCACTGGAACACCCAGGGATGGCAGTCCCCATCCTCTCCCCAGCACCCAACACATAAATATGAAGTACATCAGAGTCTCAAGCTGAAGCTTCTAGATCAGGAATGGAGACTTGGAGCTCCTGGGGGCAGTGGAGGCTGAGGAGCTGAGCAAGGGCCTGGAGCATTTCCATGTCCAGGAAAGGCTGAGGGAGCTGGGGCTGCTCAGCCTGGAGAGGAGCCCCAGCTGAGAGGGGCCTCAGCCCTGGGTGTCCCTGGGTGTCCCTTAGTGTCTCTGTCTGTCCCTGTCTGTCCCTGAGTGTCCCTGTGTCCCACTGTCTATCCCTGTGTGCAGGAGGTCAGAGCAGGCCCAGGCTCTGCTCCGGGCCCAGCAATGGCCCCAGAGCCACAGGCAGGGCCTGAGCCCGGCAATTCCCCTGAAGAGGAGGCAGAACTCTGCCCTGGGCAGTGCCCAGCCCTGAACACATCCCAGAGGGGCTGTGGGGTCTCATTCCAGAGCAGTCTGCACACCCTGCTGTGCCCTGAGCTCGGGGATGGCCCTGCTGGAGCAGGGAGGTGGCACCAGTGACCCTCTGTGGGCCCCTCCAGCCTCACCCATCCTGTGAAACTGCTGCCCCCAGACTTGATCTCTTGAGACAGACCAAAAAAAAAAAAAAAAAAAAAACCCAAAAAAAATAGATGGGGCTAGAAAAAAGAAGAGAAAGATGGCATAAAGAATACTCCAAGGTTACTGAAAAAAAATTAGATTTTAAATAAAAACCCAATCACTTAGCTAAGAGCTTCCAATCTGTTTAACAGGCAGCAACTGTTCCTCTGTTTCCTTGGGTCACTGCTCCCAAACAATGACTTAAGGACAATTCATCCCTGCTTTGTCAACAAAGCTGCTGGGCACCAGGAGCCCAAGCACACCAGCTGAGGAGCACAAGCCATCAGGTGCCTTTTAATCTCTTCAGAGGCCATCTAGCTCTAAATAAAACCAAGCAGGCTTAGACACAGTCTCACTCCACCAAAGGCAGGCAGGTACTTCTATCAGAACACACTTTTTTGGCTTCATTCCCTCCTACAAAGCACATCAGACACTTCTGGTAAGATGTTTAAAAGCAAAGCTGTTACTTCTGTAAAATGAATAAATCTAAAGCCACCAATTTAGCTTTCAACGTGACAGCTCAAGCTGAGGGGAAATACAGAGGTAGAACAAACAGCACAGCTGTGTCAGGTTTGCACACAAGGCACTCTTTTGATTAGCAAAATACCATTTACTTAAAAAATAAAATCCCAGACACCTGTCTGAAGTAGTTGGGGGAAGTTTTACTGCTCACAGTTGTTCAAACCATCCCTAGAACTCCTGTGCCCAGGACCAGAGATAAAAAGATTAACCTCTTTACTTGTTAAATTGATTTTATTCAGCAGTGTAACAGCTGGGGTGTGCAGAGATGGCCTGAAAGATCAGTTACCCCATTCCATGTGCCTAAGGACAGAATATTTAAAATAAAACAGCAAAGATGGCTCTGGAGAACAGCTGGGATCTGGGACACAGAGAAGGCACGAGCAGGACACAACTCCCCTCTGCTGAGTGACCCTGACAGGGGCTGCTGGTGAGGAGAGGAATAAAAAGAAGGCTGGGCAAGGGACACAGACTGTTCAGCAATGCCCTGGGCTCGATTATGTTCCCCAGGTGCTTGAGAGCTACTACAGGAAAAAAAGTCAGACCTGCTCTGACCAGCATTTTGGATCAAGTCTGTGAACTAGGAAAGGATGGGCTTTAATTGGGGAAGCAGCAAGAAAAGCCTGTCCTTTTAAAGCAAAGCCTCTTTTACTTGATACTAAAAAAGTGGTGAGTTCCAACACCCCTCTGCATTTTCAGTTCCTGTGGGCCTTGCTGTACCTGTGCTGGGCAGAAATCTCCAATTTGCTCCACAAACCTAGCAAAGAAAGAAGAATTTCTACACATAGTAAATTAATTCTAAAACAGGTGAAAAAGCAGAGCTGCCTTATTCTTACACCTCATTCTACATGTGCAAAGAAAGCATTAATTTTTCTATTTTGATTGAGAAATATTAGCTCAAGATCTAATTCTGAAATCCTTTCTTTAGCTGTTTTTCTTCCCACCCAAAGGCAAGTGCATGTTCTGACAACTCTGCAAAAACACTTAGCTCCTACAACCCAGCACAGACAATAAAATCAATCACACTTCTCCCAGTCCAACCAAGTAGGTGAAATCTGTTTAAATGAATGGGAAAACAATGGTAGGAAGTCAGCAGCAGGGGCAGAAAATAAGAACTACTGACTTTGAGCACTTCATTCTGCTAATTCTTTGTTTAGATGACATTTCTATGTTTCCTGTCTGCTGGCAGATGAGAACATGATGTGCAGGGAGCAGCTCAGGACAGCTCTGGCAGAGCCAGGCTGTGATCCCAGGATGAGCAGTGGGAGCCAACAGACCTGAGTTTGTTCTGCTCACTGTGTAATTCCTGTTCCACTCAATTAAACCTTTCTTCTTCAGCTCGTTCATTCTGCACAGCAGCACCTGGCAGCATCTGCCCACCTCTCCTCGAGCACATGGATATCTACAGATGGGAAAACTGCAAATATCTGAAGCTAAACTAGCAAAGCTCCAAGTTCCACCTGAAGGAATGGCTGGGGTTGTGTTGGAGGGATTTTAGGTTGGATATTAGGAAAAGTTCTTTCCCCAGAGGGTCGTGGGGCACTGACAAGGCTGCCAGAGCTCCAGGAGAGTTGGGACAACACTCCCAGGGATGCACAGGATGAGATTGTTGGGGAGTGTGTGCAGGGCCAGGAGCTGGATCAATGACCCTTGTGGGTCCCTTTCAGCTCAGAACATTTTGTGATTCGCTTATTCTTTGAAGGTCTGTACAAGGAAAGCAGCAGGAAGGTGGCTTTAGGAAAACAAACCGAGCTGGGTTCAGTACTAGGGCTGTGCCTGGAGAGCAGTTTGTGAACAGTCCTGATGGTTTTGTGAACTGGGACACAAACTTTGAAGCATGTGCAAAGTTAAGATAAGTGATCCTGCTAATCGCAGTTTCACACAGAAAATAAACACTGAATACACAAACACCAAAGCTTGGCCCGGAGTGTGAGCTGGAGATCCAAATACAGATTCTAAGCCGGACCAAAGAGCCGATACTTGTAAATACCAAGCAGTAATTAACACATTTTATAAGATTAACACTCCCGTAACAGCAGATAAATTACACACATCATTAAGCAATCAGCCAATCCTCATTTACACACAATGGGACATTAACACACACACACAGCACAACCTGAGCTTTACTGGACAAACTCTCAAGGCTTCAGAATTACATGGAAACTGGTTAATCCTCAATTACTTTGAGCAAGCTCTGATATGAGAAGGACCAGACAGGGAGGTGGAGGGGCTGATGGAGTTTTAAACCAGTTTATCTGGACTGCAAGCAGGTGAAGTCTGCAATTTTTCAAATGCTGTATGACTGACTTCTCACTCACAACATCATACCAGTTTTCAAAGCAAACAGGATTTTTTCTGACCTGCTAAACTCTCCACACTTACAAACCCAAGAGTGAAATGTAGGAATACATTTCCTTGCCAGCCAGCTCCTCCCTCTTAATTCCAGTTCCAAGAACATAATGAAACCAAGAGAGGAAGTGTCTGAAACAAGGAGGAGTACTGAGAACAAGAAAACAAGGTTAGGCCAGGAGGACTGTCATTAATTATATAATCCAGCCTTTGGGTAACTGGACATTTAGGGAAAGGGGCTGAGAGAACCTTGGAGGCACCGGCCTGAGCACATTATGTCATCTGGCCTGCTGGTTACTTAGCAGGTACAGGATCTGCATAGGGACAGAAAAACAAACCCATTTTTTTCTAGGACAAAACATTTTCAGTCCTCACAGCAGCTGCTGAAAAAAGGCATAAAAATTCATACATTCTGCTCCCACTTAGATTGATTCCAGTTCTCTTTTTTCCTCACTTCTGCCCGCTCTGTGGTTCTTTATGCTGTCCTGCAGAACACCTTTTTGTCAACCACGTGCCAAATTTTGTGGTTTTATTCTTCCAGTGCACATCAGCCTTGTTCTCTCAGGAGTACACTCAGCAATTGTATTGCTGCAATATGCCAAAAGTGCAACTATTTTAGGTGACACTGAAGGATGGAAGACAGGAAGCGGTACATCACTTTTCTTTTTCCTTCAAAATAAAATGTTAGGCTCAAGCACATTCCAAAGGCAATTAGAAGGAGGAGGAAAGTATAATCTCAAATACTCAAAGGTGGAGTCTTGCCAGCAAGCATTTTATTTCCTTTTAGGCAGTGAAGCAGGTGTCAAAATGAAAGATGGAAGAGAAATGTATTTTTAATAAAGTGAGCAAATTACACTTTGCTTCATCAAAACAGGAGAAAAGTGTCATGAAGAAAAAATGTTCAAGTAAGGGGACTGGTATTTAAAGGGATCCAGCCCTTTGCTGGACTGTAAGAGCCATTGTACTCCTGAGTGGGAGCAGCATTTTCTGGAGAACAGAGAGAATGGGGAAGAGCATTAAACATATATGGCTGCTCCCCAAACCAAGCAGATTGTTCAGATACTTGAATGCCATAAACTGACTGAAACCTTCCTGGCCCAGAGCCTTCAACTCAGAGATTCTGGTTACCACAGCTCCCCAGCACATCCCAGCACTTCCACCCTTCATGATCCCCTTGGTCCTGAACATTTTTCCTTTTCCCAATGGGACATCTGCCAGCTCAGGGTTCTCAACCTCCTGCCACATTCCCTCCCCACAAACAAACAAAAGTCCTGATCTGCAGCAGACACTGAACAAAATTCAGAGCTGGACTGTGATTTCCAAGAATTTACCTACACATAAGCAAAGAGCTATGGAAAAAAAGAGCTGTACCACAGTCTTTTCCACAGCTTCCAGGAACCACAAAACACTAAGGCTCTGCTGCTGCCTTGCACTGCTGAACACCTTGAAACAAGATCTGGGAAGAACTATTTTAGCATCAGAAATGTGCAGGTTTTATTTGGGGAAGCTACTTTCTGGTTTAAGTCCCAGCTGTGCTTGCTCAGCACAAGAATCAGAGATTGGTACAAAAGAGCATGAACAAATACAACATCTGGGGAATCAAGATAAAAATGGGGAGAGAGGGATATGTGAAGAAAACAACTCCATATTCATAAGGCTTCCCTCAAAAGCACACAAGCCAATCCATACCAACTGCAGAGAGAGATTTCTCCATAGCAGTAAGAGAAACTCCTGTCCCACACAAGTGATTAAAATAAATTGTACTTTTCCAGAATATCAGTAACTCTGCAGTGACCAGCTCAAGCTCTCCTATTTAAATTCCAATCCAAGCAGACAAGAATTTCTGCACAAGCTTCTACAACTCAGTCCTGGTTTTTATTTGCATGTAAGTGTGTTACCCAGAAGCAAGTACAACTCCTCTGCATTGCCTGGCTTCCAGGTCAAGTCCCTGGTTTGACACAATTTCCAAGAAATATCTTGTATGGACGCCCACAAAAAAACCTAACTGATATAGACTCAAGAGCTGCAAGTTGCAGGTTTACCACTGGTTTTTGTCAAGATATAACCTGTTATAATGCAGCAGCCACAGTCTGATTTCAGTGCAGTTGGGTCATGTTTCATTTAGAATGACACAGAATCCAAGCAAGGCTCGAAGACTTCACCTTTATCAGAAAACAAGGTTACATTTACATTACTGATGTTTTAGGGGGTACACAGTGGTCTGCAGAGAGGGACAGTTCAGAAGCCAGGTGATCTGCTTTAGGATCTAATTGTTAAATCAACACTAAGGAATCATGACCTGAAATCCTGTCAGCAGCAATACAGGCCTGCACATTTTAATACAGCATTTTGAAGGCTCTTCTGTTACATGCCAATCTTTCTGGTTTCTCTGAATTAAACTAAATACATCTCATTTGGAAACATCCTTCAAAGAAACAAACAAACAGAAAAGCAAACATCCAAACACACACAATTCAGTGAGTTGCACTGGCCAACTACATCTTGTGTGTGTGTCTGCTATGATTATTACTGAAATACTCAGACATTTCAGTAAAAAGAAGATTTGATACTAAAATACTCAGGCATTTCAGAATAATGAAGATTTTGCAGATTGTGGCAAGGCTGAGGTTAATTTTTTGGCAGACCAAGTTTTCCATTTCGAGAGCAGCTGGCTCTGCACATGAATACCTAGACATCACTTCAGGGCTTGTGCTTGGAAAGAAGACAAGAAAAACAGATGATTCCCCACTCCTTCGTACATTGCAAGACTATTCTTTCCTCACCACCTCCACCATTTGAACTACATGCCTAAAAAATACACCAGCACACTTCAAAATACAAGCTCAACAACGTCCACAGTTCCCAGTCCAGGCTGGTGGCATTGCTTCAGCTCTGTTTACAGTGTGATTCAGTCATTTTCACAGCAATGAACTATGATGGCATGAAGGAAGCATCTGTGTCACCAAGGACTGAACAAAGGAGGACAGTTAAAGTTCAGAAGGAACAATGCAAAACTTTCCTACAAAGCCAGAGTTTAATACTTCCCTACTTACTCAGGAAAAAAATCTCCACTCCGATGATATTTTGAGAGAAATGATGCACTAGGGACACTTAGAAAGAAATATTTACATACATGCACACCATGTATAATCAGTTATTTGTGGCACAAACATCAATAGACTCTGTCTGTACAGCTCTGCCTGCCCATCTGACTGCTGTGACTGCAGAATAATTTCTCAGGTGCCCTCAAAGGGCTATTGTTGAGCCAAAGTTAGTCATGGCACTGCTTGGCACCCAAATCCACGTTGGCCATTACGTAAGGTGGCAGCAATACCACTTGGAAGGGTTGTTTACCAGTGGCATTGCACAATGTGAACTGGAACAGGCTCCAGACGTGGCTGCAGGTGGGGATGGAAATGCAGCCACTGCTGAAATGAGCTCAGTTTGTCAGAGCATGCTGCCAATAATGCCAAGGTCGTGGGGTTGGATCCTGGTGGGTCCCTTCCAACAGAAAATATTCTGTCATTCTGTAATTCTGTAAATCTGTAACTACCCAAACCAGAGCTGAGCTACGGCTCCTAGACATTAATTTAGGAAGTGATGGCTACCAGCTCAATCACATACAGGAATTAATATGTTGGACAAAATCATTGCAACCTTACTGCTCTTAGCAAAGGGAGTATGTTTGGGTTTAAATTAGACCTAAGGAGTTGTGGTGGGGAATAGACAGACCAATGCTCAGACTTGTGACCTTGATTCCTGCCCAGATTAATGAGCACAAACCAGAGCATTTTAGGTGATTTTGAGTCTACGGAGAAAAATCCTTTCCAAACTAAGCACCCCTCGGACACCTTCTCATTCACTTGTGAGCTTAAGAAAAATAACTCGATTTTAGTCTTCAGGTTTCAGAAAAGAAGGAACAAAGCAGTCTTTCATGCTCCCCTCATTTTTCTTCTGGTCAGGAATCGATTTCACAACTGTGCCAGGTCACAAGTGTGAGCATCAGTTTGTCTATTCACTATCTCAACCCTTGGGTCTAATTTAAAACCAAACAAACTCCCTTTGCTAAGAGCAGGAAGGTTGGAGTGTGTCAGCTTTGGTTAAGACTGAACAATTTGATTTAAAAGAAAACCTTCAGGAACTAAAGCAAAGACCTGCCTGTGTCCCAAAACAATAAAAATGATCCACAGGTCTGAATCAGCACACCCACACTAAAATATCATTTATCACAGACAAGCCAAAGAACAGCTGACAGTGGGGGCCTGTCATACTGTGCAGATGGAATAAGAGTTTTTGCCTTCTACTCTAGATCAGCATTAAATCTAAATCCTTTCTGAGCCTGGCTCCTTTCCCATGACCTCCAAAATCCGGGTACAGCACATTGTTACTTCATACAGGTTATCACATTGTGAAAAAAAACCAACCAAACCCCAAAACCAAACAAGGAACAATAAAAAAAAGTCTAATGAAAACATCACAATGATTAACTGTAGGAAATAAATTCTGAATTCTCAGTTACACATAAAAATAAGGATTCACAGATATTTGCCACTCTGTGTGAAACACCTGGCTAGGGCACAACCATGAATTACCCAGGATTAGAACAAAAACTTGATTTCAGAGCTGTCTTTTTTAGTTTTTCTCAATGTAACCAAGATGGTTCAGAAGTTTCAGTATTTTACAAACCCATCAGTAACTGTTCCATGCAAATAGGCAGGTGCAAAGAAAAGCCACCAGAGTCAAGAGAACTTGCAGCAGTGCTCCTCCCCACCGTGTCCACCTCCACTGCAGGGGAGTAATTTCATTATTACAGCTGTAATTCTCATTTTTATTTGTGTCATTCTCAACACCTGAGCAGTCTGAAGTCCCAGCACCAGCTCAGCCTCCTGCTAATAGGATCACACAACATGTGGGATCCCTTCTGGCTGGCTCACAATCACCACTCAAGATGACCCAGGCTCAGAGCTTAATCTAATTATGATTTGAACCATCCTCAGAGGCTGCAAGTGTGCAGGTGACACCAGATCTTAAAGGCTCCAAGGGGAAATACTCTTTCAGCTCGAGTGGGAGAACTCAAAATCCCCAATCAAACACAGACAAAGCTGCTTTGCTGACACAAGTTCTAAAAACCAGGAGATGGGCAAGAAGGGAAAAAATCTGTCTCTCTCTTTCAGCCAAATGGGTGTTAAAAAATAGGAAAGAACCAGGCCTTCTTGATTTAGTAGTTCTGTAGGAGGCTGGGTTCTTGTGACATGCACTGAACAGACCTGTACTGAAGGTTCCAATCTGGAAGCTGAAAATTTGGTTCTGTACCAACACCACAGCAGGACTGGGGGGATTAGTCTGAATTAAATGCTTTGAAAAATGAAAAGCATTAGGTAAATACTGAGTACTATTAAAACCCTGAAGATACTTGACACAGAATAATTATTATTCATGAGATTACTGTGAAAATATTGGTTTATTTATGAATTAAATTAAGTTTGTATTAGGAAAGGGAACCACTGATAAGCCAAGAAAACAGAAGTCCCACAGAAAAAAAAAAACTGTACAAAAACGTACATGTAACAAACCAAGCTATTTCCATATCAGACTGATTGATGGAGACAACTTCCAAGAAAGATTTTTAAGCCATTTCAGTTCTTCAATCTAGCTAAGTTTAAGACAGAGCAAAAAGATTTAGTCCCATGGAAGTAAATTATTTCTTTGACTTTTAGTTGGTGAAGAACAGGGACATTTTTGGTCCTGGGCTGTTTTAATTACTTGTCATTTGTGTCTCTATCATCTTCCAGATGAGGTTTGGGCAACCTATTCCTCCTAGAGCTACTTTGTGTGGAAACAGCTCAAAGCCTAAACTTCTGGTTTACAATGCCCTCTCTACACCTGGTGCCAGCTATCAACATCCTGCCACCCTAAAATATCAAAAATAAAGATCTAAGAAAGGGGAGGGTACAAAACCAACAAAACCTTGCCTTCCCAAATGTCCTTGGCAGAGCAGCTAAGGCCAGAATTCCTTCAGATGCAACATGGAATGTGTGGCCTCCAGAAGAACACAGCACCTTTCCACATGGAATTTTGGACTCTAGAAGATATGCAGGGGCATTTCTAAAAGTTTCTTAACAATCCAAACCACTGGTCACACACAGGGATGTAAAAGGCAGGGTACCAAACCGTACCTGCCAAAGGGCACATCCAGCTGAAATCTCTGAGAAAAAACCTCGCAATTTACATGGTGAAAATGTCATTTCTTCATTCAGAAACTTACTCAAGGTGGTGACCTTTTTTCTCAAGAGCCTTGTATTGCATGTTCTAGGCTTGTCAGGAAGTACCTGTATGGTTTTTTTAACGTGTGCATCATATTTTACCTACAACAGTAAAATTTTCCAGCCTCAGCAGATCTTGTTCCACTGCCTGCACTATGAACAAAACCCACAACAGCTAAAAAGGGCTCTAACCTTTGCAAACCTTTTGGTCCTGAACTCTCTTCATGCTTCTAAAACAGGAAAGTGTTTTGCTGCACGTGACAATAGCCCCTCTGTACTTCAGTTAGGAAATTCCTGTTACCAATGGCAGCTTTTGAAAAATTCATCCTTGCAGAAAAGCTGAAGTACAGTGAGCCTACGTTACTTGAGAAAGAGCTTTGAAGTGTCTATTTCTAATCCTCCACTCTGAATGACAAAGAAGTTATTTGCAATTGTGAATCTTTAAAATGCAGATCTGAACTGATGTCTCTGTTTTTGTAACTCTTTAACACAAACCCTGCAATTCAGCTTTTACTGAACATCTTTATTCCATTCCAAAGTGAAGCACTAGTGCTGTCTCTTAAGATGATTATGCTCTTGGTGAGCCACTGTTTCCACACGCACATCCTGAGACCCAACAGAAATTACATTTTCAAAGACATCAGAAATAACATTTTCTTTATCTGCTATTACAAAGTGACAGCCACAGCCCAAGATCTCTTATTGGTCTTGTATTTTACAAGTCTGAAAATGGATGGCAATAGGATTCGCAGCTGGCAGTCTCCAAAGAAGAATTTTTCTATCAAATTTTACACAAAAGCAGAAACGAGGCTCTGGGCCCCGGATCCCACATGATCCAGCAGATGCTGTTTCCAGCTTCAGCAAGTTCTCATTCAGAAGCAACTGCCTCCATGTTCAACAATGCCCCATGGATCACACAAGATCCTGTTAGCCTGTATAAATGAGAGGCCTGATTTAGAATTACAATAAAAATATAATAAAACACTGCACTATCACCATTTCCCATCTCAAAGGGGTGCACATGTAGGGGTCATGATGACCCTACATGGAAAGGACTGCAGTTAACTGCATATTCCCAAAAATGTATGTATATTTTATTGTACTATTAACGTTGTAGTAAAATCTGAATTAGAAAACTCATCTGTGCATCTTCCCCTTGGCATCTCTGAACTCGG
Source organism: Peucedramus taeniatus (assembly GCA_013400575.1). NCBI lineage: Eukaryota > Metazoa > Chordata > Aves > Passeriformes > Fringillidae > Peucedramus > Peucedramus taeniatus. Next base: position 828,183 of record WBNO01009686.1, read on the forward strand.
AAAGATGCAAATTATTAGTTCAAGAACAGCTCAAAAAAAAGAAAATGAACCCGCAGTTGCTATTTTGGCTCCAGTGAAGTCAGAGGAGTCTTTTTCACTTCTGCTTTGGTACCTGACACGGCCCAGGGGATGAATGAGCTGCACAGAAAGGCCAAATCCTACAACTTGCACCTGCTCAAAATGTCAAAACCAGAGGTGGAGGCGTCAATGTTGGTCCCCAGCCATCAGACACATGGCACAGCTTTGGCACATGGAGCCTGGCGTGGGAACACCACTGCAAAGAATGACCCCTTAAAGATGATCTGGGAGCTCCACCCTGAGCAGTGACCCCCTAAAGACCTGTTGGAGCCCCATTGTCATCTCCTAAAGCTACTGTGGAAACCCCACCATAAGAAATGGTGCCGTGGAACCCCGCTGTAAGGAATGATGCCCTAAAGCTGCCATGGGAGATGCACCATGACCTTCTAAAGGTGCTGCAGGAGCCCCACCACAAAAAGTGAGACCCCAGACACCTGCGGGAGGAGCAGCAGCCCAGCACCTCCACCCCAACACCCGCATCCATCACCCCACAGGACCTGCCCAGGCAACCCAAACTGCACACACCCCCTTCGGCTTGATGGAACTGCATTGTGGAGCTGGGCACAGCTTTCCCTACCCTTCCCTGCGCACATTCCATCCATCCATCCGTCCATCCATCCATCCATCCATCCATCCATCCATCCATCCATCCATCCATCCATCCATCCATCCATCCATCCATCCCAC